>PVHT020000063.1:5035821-5099402 GCA_004024745.2 Catagonus wagneri
CCCCCCCCCCCCGCCCCGTTTTCTGAAATTTGCAACCAAATGAGAGCGGTTTGGGCTCATTATTTAAACCCCTTCATCTGCAAAGCTGAGATGGGATCAGTGCTAGCCCACGTGGCAGCTGCTTCCTTTCATGGATGTGGATTTAATTAGGCTTCTGTGTACTGCAGGCTGAGGAGAGCTGTCTTTTCTGTTGGGCTTAGGGAAGTTAAGTTCCTTCCTCCCCTCCTGGGTTCCACAGTGGGTGGGGAGAGGGAAACTGTTTCCTGTTCTCCGAAGTTGAATTGTGATTCTCAAGGAGGAGCCTCTAAACTTTTTCTTTTGTGAGAGTCATTTGACAACTCACTTAGAAGCCAAAGTCATGTGGAAGCGTAGTCAGAGATGACAGGGGCCAGAGTGCCTCTTCCATGCTCCTTTGGGGGATTCTGACATCCTTGGAAGGCCAGGAACTCTATCAGACCCCTCTGACAAAAAGTATCTTCCTCATGGCTTCAACCCATTGATTCTAGTCACCTCCTCTCTTTATCCATCACCTTGGACCTTTACAGCAGGCCATCCTCAGCCCCCAACTTTCTTTCCGCTACTTTTGAGCATGAGTGACTCATTCCCACTCATGCTTCAAGAAACACCACTTTTCCAGGGGTACCGTTTCCAACGCTTTCTACCTTTCTAAACCCCTCCTTTGCATGGCCCCATGGCACGCTGGAGTTTTCTTCCCTTAATACCCTCCCCAACTGTAATTTCTCTACTAACCTAGAAATCTCTCTCCAAGAATAATTTTCAAAAAGTTAATAACATGACTTTCATGCAAATAGAAATTGAATACACATCAAGATTTTATTTCCCTCTTTAAGGAAGGAATCAGCAAAAAGGTAAAACTGATTCTAAGGGCATTTTGAAGAACTGGGTATTTATATGCATTTTGGAAAGAACAGTAGAGTAAGATTGCTAGGTTAGATACAAAACTGAGTCATGTCCTATCGGACAAGCAAACTATAACCTCTAGGGCTGTCTTTTATGCTTCACAGAAATCTAGACAGTGACATGTAACTTCAGAGGATTTGGTCTCTAATCAGAGAATAAATAGCAAAACCAATAGAGATATATTTTCTGAGAGAATTAAATAAATCTTGAGTGAGCAGAACTGTTAAAAGTCCTCTGACATGAGGAGCTCCCATCATGGCACAGGGGAAACAAATCTGACTAGGAACCATGAAGGTGTGGGTTCGATCCCTGGCCTTGCTCAGTGGGTTAAGGATCTGGCATTGCCGTGAGCTATGGTGTAGGTCATAGATGCGGGCTCGGATCTGGCATTGCTGTGGCTGTGGCTGTGGCTGGCATTTGTAGCTCTGATTAGACCCCTAGCCTGGGAACCTCCATATGCTGCGGGTACAGCCCTAAAAAGGCCAAAAAAAAAAAAAAAGGTGCTCTGACATGATATTGAGAGCCCAGGCTATGTTTTTCGACCTTATCTCTAAATTTTAGATAATCAGTTTTAACAGCTCATATGGTCAGGGTCCCTTTTGTGATGTTGCTGTAGCATCTAACACAGTGCTTGGCATAGGATTTTTGCTGCCATCAGGATCTAGTGGAGACTTGCCAACTAGTTACTGAAATCAAAGAATACTATGTAGTGAATTAACTTGAAGCCTGTGTTAGTCAGCTCAGGCCACTAGGATGAGTGACTTAAACAACAGACATTTGTTTTCTCACAGTTCTGGAGGTAAGAAGTCCAAGATCAAGGTTCTTGTGATTCGATTCTCGTGAGAGGTCTTTTCCTGCAGAAAGCTGCCTTCTTGCTATGTCCTCACATGGCCTTTCCTCAGTGTACATACAGACAGAGAGAAAGGGGGAGAGAGAGCTTTCTGGTGTCTCTTCTTATAAGGGCACTAGTCCTATTTTATCAGGGACCCCATTTAACCTAAGTTAACTTCCTTACTTCAAGAATAGCCACACTGGGAGTTAGAGTTTCAACATATGAATTTTGGGAGGATACATACATTCAGTCCATAACAAAGACCAGTTTTTGTGGGTTCAATACTATGGAATCAGGTGTGAATCAGGTTTGTTCACTTTAATACAAGGCAGACCTTCAAGGCTTCTCTTGAAGGCTGTTCTGGTTAAACCATGCAAGTTTTATCATTCAGTTGGTAACTGTCCCATGACTATTATCACTCTTTCTTCAAGACACACAAAAGTTTGTACAGATCAATATTAAACAGTACAATAAAGTTTTTCTCCTTTTGGAAGTCAGTAATATCTATTGGCTAAGATAGTGTAGCAAATAGCTCTTTTTTTGTACTCATCATCCATTCTCTTTTCTTCTATCAAATGCTTGATTATCATCTGAGGAAGCACGCCTTCCCTGCCCTCAATCTATGTGATTCAGAAGAGGTTAACTCCATTCTCACTTCCAGCAGCAGCTACAATATTCAGGCATAGCCAGTCAGAGCGCATCAATCCCCAGGACAGACTAGTTTATGGTTGGGCATGTGATTGGACCTGGAACAAGCCAGGTCTTACCTAGGGCTTTTTCTGAACAGCCTTTCCCCTTTTCTTTTAGGGGTGCTCAGCTTTTATAACATAAACTGGAAAGGGCTGGTGGCCATTTCTGCAGCCTTGTGATGATATTCTGAGAATTAGGCTATTGAATGCTGGCTTCCCCAAATACCACCAAAAGAAGTTGCAAGTAAGACAAAGTTGAGTTGATTTTTATCACTGTAAGGGAGAGTTTCTTGGAGGAGAAAGGACAAAACTGAGATAGCTATGGAGATTTTGAAGTCAATTAAAGGTGTGTCTCTAGTATGGGGACTTCGTCAGATTAGTAAGGATTATGATACAATAGTTTGGAATAGTTAGACACAGCAAGATGAAAAACTTTATAAACTATTGTTTAATGCTTTCTGTTGAAGAATTGGTGAGTTTTTCATGAAGTTCCTTGAATGAATAATAGAGTTATTTGCAACTTTTATCTTGTTGGGTAAGAGTTTTCTGGAACAGTAAAATTATTTAAATGAAGACAGTAAAATAGTAAAATCATGACAATGTAGACAGTAGGCTGTGGATGTAGGTGGCTTCAAAATTTAATCAACATAGGGGAGGGAAGAGGGATGAAAGAAATGATTTCTGTTGGCATTTAAATTTCCAGGGTGAGGAGGGATAAATTAGGGTTTGGGGATTAACATATGCACACTACTGTATCTAAAATAGGTAAACAACAAGCACCTACTGGATAGATAGCACAGGAGTACCGGGAACTGTACTCAATATTGTGTAATAACCTATAAGGTAAGGTTATCACCTGAATCACTTTGCTGTACACCTGAAATGAACACAACATTGTAAATCAACGATACGTCAATTAAAAAAATAAAATAAATTTCTGATCCAGAAATCCTGAAGTTAAGATAGGGGCGACTGAATCACTGTCTCTTTGCATTAGAATTATGCATTCGTGTCCTTTGTCAGGTAACCACAGCACCTCCTAATAAACAATGTGGATTCTATTTCCCAGCCCCACTGATGTCCGGCTAGTCCCAACACTGGTTTTGGATAACAGCATGTGGGCAGAAGGGATGGATGGTCGCCAGTTTGAAGCATAGACCATAAAGCAGTGATATTTCCGCAGCCCTTTTTAAGCTCCTATGATCAGCCTGGAGCTAATGCTGCCCAAGTTTCCATTGTCAAAGCTAATCAACCTGAGTCCAGTCTGGACCAACCAAGCCCAAGCTGCACCCACCAAAAAGCTGCTCCATGAACCTATGAGAAAAAAACAACAACAAAGATTTGTTGTTGAAAGCCACTGAAAAATGGAAGATGTTTGTTACATATTAAAAAAATGGCTAACATTCAGGAGTTCCTGTTGTGGCTCAGCGGAAATGAATCTGATTATCATCCATGAGGACGCAAGTTCGATCCCTGGCCTCGCTCTGTGGGTTAAGGATCCAGTGTTGCTGTGAGCTGTGGTGTAGGTTGTAGACGCGGCTCAGATCCTGTGTTACTGTGGCTATGGTGTAAGCTGGCAGCTACAGCTCCAATTCGACCCCTAACCTGGGTACCTCCATAGGCCACGGGTGAGACCCTAAAAAGATTTTTAAAAAATGGTTAACATTCAGAGTTCACCCCTGGACTTTTAGGTATGTGATCCAATAGATTCTCCATATTGCTTTAATCCATTTGAGTTGGAATTTTATTATTTATTAACCAGAAGAGTTTTCCCCATTACTGTCTTTTTATGGTGTTGCATCACTTTTGGCTCACATGAGCCTCTATGGCACCCTGGGTCTTTCTCATGGAAACCACAGCTAAGCCTGATCTCCTCCATTCTCTCCTTGAGTAATTGATTTTTTTCGAAAGCAATATTTATCCCTGATAATGCTTATCTTTTGGCCTGTGTCCAATGTTCCAGTCTAGTGAGATCTTTCTCAATTTGATTCTTTCATTCTGGGGCTTAGCCGTCCCATTCAGCAGTTTGTCAAACAGAGATTGGATCAGCATGAGCACGAGAGCCTCCTCCAAGCTCTTGAGGTCTCCGTAATGATCTTGCAGGGCTGCACTAAAAACTGACCTCTAGACTGACCCCAAATCACACAAACAAAATGGTCAATATTTAGGCCAGGTATTCTAGATGAATGCCCACAGGACAAAAACATCTGTCAGTCCTTTTTTTTTTTTTTCCCACCATAGTGATCTCAGAAGAGTTGAAATCAGGAGATTTTATGTAGCAATGGCTTGAAGCAAAATCTTCCCAGATAATATTTTCCAAATCTATTGGCAATAGAGTGACCCACTTGCAAGTCAGTGGGTTGGAATTTGTATCTGTCCTGAAAAAAATAAGATTGCCAAGCTCTTGAGTTCTCATCTTTCCCATAGTATAAGACAATTGACCTTGAGTGAGTCATTTATAGCTTTCCTCTGCTTTTCTGTTACCATAAACTGGATAGAATTTATAAAGACCTTTTAAAGTCCAAAAGACCAAGGCAGTTATAAACTTATAAACTTATTCAAACCTACATTTACCCCCAGACTAGATATAAGTTTAGAGTTAAAAATCTGGGAGTATGCTTCCCATCAGAGTTTGTGTAATACAGCCTTGGATCCAGTGATTCACTGTGCTGTAATTTTCCATTAGCTTGTGTATCTGTCCTGCTTATCTCTGGGCCTTTTGAGAGAAAGAATCTAGCTGATTTTGTTATCAAAATACCTGATGTTGTTTCTGGCACAGAGTGGGCCTCAGTAAATATTTATTTGGTTGAATGAATAGAACTTGGTCTGAAGTTCTGTGTGTGTGTCTGTGTGTGTCTGTGTATGTCTGTGTGTTTGTGTTGGAACAGTTGGATCGATCATGTTCATTATTAGCCTGAAGCATTGGCTAATGTTAAATTTAAATTAAAATATACTCTTGGGTGACTACATCTTCAATTTCATGGTTGATTCCTTTGTGATTGACTTATTAAGCTAAACCAGGAGTTGAAAACTAAAATACCTTGAGGGGCCAAAAAGGAAACATAATAAACAAGTACGGTTAGGTACAACTGCAAAATATCCAGTATTTTCATAGGAATGGATATCCAGCATTTCTAGATAATTCTGTTTGTTTCAGAGTAAGATTTTAATTTTAAAACATGTTTTTAATAAATGTAAAAACTCCTGATTTTTAAGTTTTTTTAATGTTCAGAAATGCTAAAACATAATTTCTAAAATATTCCGTGGGTCATATAAAATATATCTGCAGCCTAGACCCAACTCAGAGGCCATCAACCTGAGAAAGGGAGTTAAACATTTTACATGTGTATTTTAGTTTGTAATGAATATTTAATTTATAATGAACAACCTTGGGTAATATCAAAGACTGTTTATTGTTGAATAATACAAACCCTATAAAATTGATATAGATTCAATTAAGACCTGCTTGTGAGGTCTGAGGTTAGATTTTAGTGGGCACACATCACACAGAGTTCCCCAGGTAGCAATTTACAGGAAAAATTATGGAATTAAAGATCATTCTTTAGTAACCTGTACATCTATTTTACTAGACAAAATAGATACATTAAGCCCCTCTCCATTAAGCCCACTGATCTCCATTATATTTGAAATAATGGAGGTTTCCTCACCCTTGGAAAGTTCCCTATCAAACCCCCTGACCTTGCCCCATTGTGTTCTCAGTGGTTACACATTAATATTCATAGGGAGAGATGGATATCTTAACTACTTCTAGCTTTCAGCCCATCAGTTATTGTTCTTGCTTTATCCCACTCAGTTTAGTAACTAGTCAAGCATGCCAACATTCTTAGTATTTGCCAGGAAAAAAACCAGAATCTCTCCTTGGGAAAAATGACCATGTTAATCAAACCCTACAGCTTCCAACAAGCAGAAATCCATCTGAGGATTTCCTTTTATTAACCATTAATTGAAAAACATATTTAATATTCATGCCTAATTGACCGTAGATACCAAATTGATAAAGCACTGTATAGCATTTTAAAAAAAGCATAGCCAGATATCCAAATAACCTCAGAGGTAATGCCTAAAAGAACCACTGTATCTAGGACGTTGCCTCTCTATGAGAATCTGAAAAGACAGAATTCTAGGTTCTTGAGAATGATAACTCCAGTAAGGAGAGGTGTGGGGGGAGAGTAAAGACAGGGCCGTGAGTGCAGTCAAAGGTACAATTCATTCCCACAGCAGGGATCTGATCTTTTATCCAATACCTGAAAATTTGTAGTGAAGGGTGGGGATACTCTATTGAGGATGATTTCAATACCACACACTGATTTAGAGGGATGCATGCTGTAATTGATTAGTAATGTCTGCTACAGGTATTGGAAGAAGAAACGGCAGTATACATGTACGTGCAACCTACAGCCAAAGTAGGATAAATCAAACTGAATATGTACATATGATTATCGTAAGTTCTAATTTGTCTGGGACAGTCTCAGTTTATGCCTATCATAAATCAGTTAATTCATTTTACTTTATTTACCTCTGTTTTCAAGAGTGTCCTAATCTGGAGTCAGTTATCTATAGCAACCCAGGAAAGATTTTTGTGTAATTATTTTTAGTTAATTTGCTTATTCAAGATAACTCATTTTTAGCCACAATCCTCCTTTGGAATGGCTAGGATTTTCTCAATATTCTGCTTAAAACATCTCAACACTGCACAATCTTTTTTTCTTCAGACGCAAGCATGATTCCACACTTTCAATCTAAAGCACTCCCTGGTATGTTCTGGAACACTGCCATGAGATCACACTCCTCAGCCACTCCAGTATCTCTGATAATTCTCCCCTTCTTCCTCCCCAAAATAGCTCCTGAAAGAAAAAAATTTCTCTTTTGAATGGAGTGCCTTTGTATTTCCTGCCACACCAAGTATCCAGTCTTTGTCAAATAGTATTGCTCTCCGAAAGCCCAGATCAGCAAAACTCCGAAGCACACATATGTCTCAGATTTTTCCACAGCAGATTCCTGGGAGTTTAAAATCTTTGATTCGGTATGGATTTTCCAGTTGGTTTTCCAAGGGCAGAGCAGGTCCCCTAACATATACACCCACCTTAACTGAGTTTCCTAGCTGTTTCTGGTCTCGTGGACTTACCAGTCATTTACTTGCTGTAACCAGACTTTGAAAGAAACGATTTCTCAATGTCAGTAACATTAGCACTTTGGGTTGGATAATTTTTGGTTTGTTGTCTGTGCATTTTAGGGTATTTAGCAGCATCCCTGGCTCTACCCACCTGATACTAGTAGCATCCTGTTTCTCCCAACTGTGAAAACAAAAATTTTTTCAGACAATGCCAGTGTCCCCTGGAGATGAAGCAAAATTGCTACCTGTTGATAAATACTGGAATAGGTACTCTGGATGTCAAGATAAATAAATTACTCTTCCTTGTCTTGAGCAAGTCCCACAGCAAGTATATTTACAAAACTCTAAGTGCTCTGTTAAGACTTTGGCAAAAGTGCTCTGGGAGCCAAACCGGGTGTGGGGTGGTGGGGGAGTGAGTTTCTTCTTTGACAGTCAGAGAGAGCGTTTCCAAGGATGTACCTTGGAGCTTCGAGAGATCATTCAATATTCCCCAGGTGGGAGAGAAGGGAAGGATTTTCCAAGAAGAGCGATAGCACCTGCAATAGGATTGGGGTGTGAAGGAGAAGAGCATGTTCGAAACAGAGTAAGAAATTGGAACGGAGCCATAGGTACACTGGGGAGACAGTCAGGGATTCAGCGTTAGGATGGGGACCTAGATTTAAGTCCAGTTTGTAAACTTGCTAGGATGGGGATCTGGACTTCGGTGGGATGTGGATCTCAACTTCATGAACTAGGCAGCAGGGAATCACAGAAGACTAATAAAAGGGATATGGCCAAATTTGGGCTTGAGAGCAGTCACATGGGTATTGGTGACATCAAGGTAAATGGCATTGTCTTTGGAATCAGGCTGCCCTGGGTTGGGATGTTGCTTCACCATTGAGTAGCATGTGAGACCTTGGGCAAACAGCTTTCTTCCCCTCAATCCCTGTCTCCTCCTCTGCAAAATGAAGATGATAATCCTACCTACCCCACTGGGTTGTTGAAAGGATTAAACAAGTTAATCCATATAATGCGCTTAAAGTATCTGGACAGAGTTGAAGCTCATTAAATACTTACTCTTTTTAGATTTCCAGGCGGCATGGGGGTTTGAGACTGAAGGCAGGGAGACAGGTTTGGAGGACGTAATGAATCATGATGGGGTCATGAGCTAGCCCAATGACTGGGTGATGGAGAGGAGATGATTTAGCTCCCAGCTGAACTGAGTTGACTCATGAAGTTAGCATTCTCCAGGGTCCCAGCAGTGAGACATCCAATTCTCCAAACAGTTGCACCATCCCTAGGGTTCCTACCATGTCCAGCTTTGGACAGTTCCATGCAGAAAGTTTCCGTCACCTCCACCTTCCCTGACAATGTGAACCTGTCATCTGAGAGAGAAAGAGTTAATTCAGTGAGGATGCACTGTGGGAGCGTAGATCTTCAACTCATTCTACCTCCTATGTGTTTTCCTGATCTTTTCTGCAGCAGCGTGAAGGGCTACAAATGACCTGCTTCAGGACGAAATAACTATTTAATTGAGCGGAGATTCATTAAGACAGTGCTGATGGCGACTGTAGCCTCCAGAGTGGAGAAAGAGCCTAGAGGATTTCGATTCTCTACCAGTTTTCTGACCTCAATTTACAAGGCAGAATTAAGTTCTGGAAACCTCAGAACAGAACAAAATAATGAAACTGCCGGCTTTTAATCACTGGTAGAATCAAGAGGAGTTGGTAGACCTCTAACCTTACCATTTAGTTCTCTCTTCTAAAGGGAAGTTTCTGTATCTGTGACACAGAGCCCGATGTGATTGCTGTTTCCTTTCATTTTCAAAATGTATTCAAAGACTTTTTTTTTTTTTTTTTACAAACAAACTATGTGCCATGGCAGTGTCAGCTATTGGGAAAACAGTGATGAACTAGACCAGCCTAGCCTTTGTTCTTGTGGAGCTTGCTTTCAGAGAAAACCAGACAATAAAGAGAGAACTACTAAAAAAAAATGTGGCAATTACTAAAAAAGGACATGAGCTAACTGCTCTTTAGGTAGCTAAAAGAAATGGATCCCAATTTTAAACACCATGCTCGGTATTTTTTTTCTTTCAGATCATAAATGTTATGAAGCAGACAGACAATTTCATATCCACCTCTGGCAGTTTTTGGAATTGACTTAAACTGAGTGGGTCATGGCTTAATAATACGGAGTTATTATCACTTTCTTACATATCTAGGAAATCAGGGTTCAGGCAGAAAAAAATAGAAAAGTTCTTTGTTTTGTTTTTTCCATAGTGAGATGAAGTTTGCTTTTTTTCAGACATTTTGGAAGAATTTTTGAGTAACTATGTGAAAGTGGGCGTTAGGGGAGTTCCTTTTGTGGCTCAGCAGAAATGAATCTGACTAGCATCCATGAAGATGCAGGTTTGATCCCTGGCCTCGCTCAGCGGGCTTTGGTGTAGGTCACAGACGAGGCTTGGATATTGCATTTCTGTGGCTGTGGTGTAGGCTGGCAACTCTGAGTCAGCCCTTAGCCTGGGAACTTGCATATTCTGTGGGTATGGCCCTAAAAAGCAAAAAATAAAAAAAAAATTAAAAAAGAAAATGGGGTTAGGAGTATGGACCCTGAAGTCAGGTGCCTGGGTCCAAATCTGGGCCCTACCACTTAATAGCTGCATGACTTTAGCAGGCTGTTCACCTTAACATATCTAAGTTTGTAAAATGGGATAACCTACTTAGAGCTATTATGAGATTTGAATGAAATTATGTATATGAAGGCTTAGCAAATTGTCTGACATATCACATATTAAAAAAATAATATAGCAGAGAGAGGAGATGGGTTATATTGGCAGGTGGGATGGACATTACTGAACTGGTTTCTGAGCAGCAACAACTGGTAGCAAGGAACAGTAGGTTTAAATGCTGCTTTGCTAGCTCCTAGCAATATGAACATGGACAATTCAGTTCCCCTTTCTCAATCCCAGCTTTCTCCTACGCAAAACAGGGATAACAATGGTCATCTCAGGCAGTTCCCACTGTGGCACCATTAGTTAAGAATTTTACTGCAGGGGCTCGGGTCGCTGTGGAGGTACAGATTTGATTCCTGGTCCAGTGCAGTGGGTTAAAGGATCTAGTGTTGCTTGGATTCAATCCCTGGCCTGGAAACTTCCATATGCTGCAGGTGCAGCCATAAAAAATAATGATCACCTTCTAAGGCTGTAGTGAGGATATATGATATCACTTATATGTGGAATCTAAATCGTGGCACAAATGAACCTATCTACCAAACAGAAACAGACTCACAGACATAGAGAACAGACCAGCGGCTGCCAAGAGGGAGAGAGGAGGGAATGAGATGGACAGTGAGTTTGGGCTTGGTAGATGCAAACTATTACATTTAGAATACGTGAGCAATGAGGTCCTACTGTACAGCACAGGGAACAATATCCAGTCTCTTGGGATAGTACATGAATTTAGTATGAGAAAAAGAATGTATATATAAGTATGACTGGGTCACTATTCTATACAGCAAAAGTTGGCGCAGCACTATAAATCAATTACACTTTAATAAATTGTGATACAATATTAAAAAAAGAAATGTGGACGCTAGTGGACATCACAGCCCTCAGCAGATGGTCAGGGTCACCAGCACCACAACCTCATCATCATCGCCATTATTAGAGTCAGTTGTTCTTGTTGTTCAGCATGCTTTTTCCATTTCCATCTGCTTTAAGTTGTGCTGCTTAGAAGCAGAATTTGCAATAGGGTTTCTTGTACAAACAGTTTATTGATGGGCTACTCTCAAACAAAGCTCTGTGTCAGGACAAAGTTCAGAAGTGGGAATCAATCCCAGAGTGAATCCAAGAGTATCAAGGAGTCAGGAAAAGTTGGGAGAGGGAAAGATGCAAAGAAGTGGTTTCAGGGGATGTCTAGTCCAAGCCAGAGCCTGCAGGCAGCTCTGGTGCATAGTAGCAGAATTTGTCCTATCCAAAAGCCAGGGAGCTGAGCTTTATATCCCCATAGAGTTCAGTCATTGGTTGCTGTCCACTGCCAGGAGAAGGACCTAATTTCCCAGGCGTGCCTGGTGAGAAGGCTCCTATCAATAGCAAGGCAATCCTCCAGAGAAGGATACAGGATGAGATGTTAGCAGCCAGCCTCACAGCAGCTGGGAGATGGATGCACAGGCCTTGTATTGAGGATCTTGCTGGGAAACGAAGAGCATCCACTGCACCTTTCTAACACACTTAGAATTTCTTCTGGGAGTCCCCTCCCCTACTGTTAGTCTGACCTCAGCTCTAAGCCGGGAGGCTTGGGACCTGGAACCTGGGCCAAAGAGCCTGTGAGATTTGCTTGCCCATAGGGATTGGTACAGTGGTGATCATCTGATCTCATGAGAACCAATAAAACACGAGGGAACTTTTGCTAGGAATGCTGGGAAAGAGCTATGAGGTCTTTTCTGCAAATAGCGCTAAGGGCTATAGGTCTTATAAGCTAGACCAGGCAGGGGCCAAACGTGGGGTCTGAGAATAAAGATAACCCAGGAGATGGTGGAGTCAAGTTACAGAGAGAAATAAGGAACTACCCAACTAAGTTCCTATATCAAGACACGCTTAAATCAACGACGTTGCTCTCACCTTCCGTTTTCTAGGTATCTGAGCCCGTTTTCCCTTTTTCGGTTAGTTCTGTGAGCTGGAGTTCTGGGTACCCACAACACGGCCTCCTGACTGATACCCTTGCTATAATGAACCCAGGAGCACTACGTAAATTAGAAGCAGTCATTCAATTTATGGGATTATTGTTGTTATGTAAATAAAATTCTCTTTTGACTGAGTGAGCAGAGCCTTCCAAGCCTGGGCAGCTTTCCAAATTAGATTTGCATTGTCTCAGCCAGAGAATAGGCACCTTAGACGATTCAGAGGGCACCAGCGGACGCCCCTACCACTGCGGAAAAAAAGCTGTTTCCTTCCAGCTTTCCCTGACAGCCAAAGACCGGGCGCTGAAAAAGTGACCTTCACACTAAGTGACCCTTGAAAGGCTGAGGACTCAAACCGAAAGAGAGGAAGGGCTAGAAGCACTTAAGAAGGAGAGGCAGGCAAAATTAGAATGGGGAGGGCAAATGGGCAACATCTTGTTATCGTTAAAAGAGAAACTGAGGCATATTAATTTTTGAGCAAAATCTATTTGAATCTGCTAGTGCCAAACAGAAAATGGTTAGATCTGCTCCACAAGAGGAGCTAGGGGAAAGACTTAGTAGAATTGGAGGTAATGCAAGAAAATGATTTGACAGCTGTTAAGACATTATATCATGTCGACATTGAATATTAGCATTCAGAAATGTATTGGAATTTTATTTGCAATTTATTAAAGTGTATTTAATTCCACTAGAATGTAAGCTCCCCAAAGGTAGGAATTTTGTCTGTTTGTCCTACTGATATATCCTCAGAAGCTAGGGTAGTGCCTGGCACATAGTAAATGCTTAATTTTTATTGACTGGCTGCGTTTTAAAAGTTACACAATAGTTTATGCTTGTCAATGCAAGTGAAATTACAAAGAAACATATAAGGAAATTCAGTGATCTCTGTACTCCAAATCCCTCTCCCCACAAATTAGATTACCAGTGGTTACTTTGGTATTATATATCTTTTTTTCATTTTTTACAAGCCTCAGACAGAACTAGGAAAGGTTATACACATTTATATTGTTTATTCTCTTATTTCCCATCTTGTTTTTTCTCTTCCTTTTCCTTCTCCCTTTCTTGCTTTTTAATTTAACAGTGATGTTCCTTTAATTTGGCGGGTCTCAATTCTAACTGCACACTAAAATTACTATGAGAGTTTTCAAATGATTCCAGCAACTGGGCTCATCCTAGACCATCTGAATCACTTTGGACAGTGGCATTTTTAAAAACTCTCTAGAGGATCCTAATATGCAGCCGGGGTTGAGAGCGCCTGATCTGTTTCAGTACATACAAATGTAACTCATCCATTTTAATAGCTACATACTATTTCATAGTAAAGGTGCATCAGAATCTATTCACCTGCTTTTCTGTTCATGCTCAATAGGTTTTTTCTGATTTCTTTCCCTTATGCTCTGTTGTTGGATGCAGAAAGTTTCTTTACTATTTTCTCCATGGGTAATGCTTTTTATCATTTTAGAATCTGTCATCTGGGCAAATTTATGCTTTTGGTCTTGAATTGGATTCTATCTGATGAGACTAGTACCACTCATGCTTTCAATGGTTGATTTTGCATTTGCCTACTGTAGCTTTACCTGTAGATTTACTCACAGACTTTTGTTTTCACTTGTTTTAGGCATAAATATTATATAGCTGGAATTCAGCAACCAAAAAATTCTTATCTGAATGCCTCTGCCTTTTTTTTTTAAAGTATATTAACATTTTAAATAAGAATCTGAAAAGACCTGTAAAGTCTTCAAGCCTGAAATTATTTGGCATCTGGGGGCATTTCAGGCACCATGCCAACCTGGTAGATCAGCAGGATGACTGCCCCATAATCCCCCACCCCTCCAATTCTCTCATTTCTTGGGTATGCAGTTGTCAGTCAAGGCGTTTCTTACTGAAAATGTAAATTACCAATGTAAACTGTTTCTTTCTTAATTTTATCACTTTTTCCTCCTAATTTTCAAGAGACTTAGATTATTAGCACTTGTCTAAACAATGCAGCTTCATCTGGTATCTTTGAGGAAGTGTTGCTGATAGCTTCCAAACGACGTTACCCCTGAAAGCATAACTCCAAAGCACCCATTCATCATAGGCATTGTTCGGAAAGCACCTGAATAATTCAGTGACCCAGAGCCCAATGCATTTATAAAGGTGCAAATTGAAAAGTAAATCAGTGACTTCAGTTCCATGTCTGGGGCTCTAAAAACCCATATGTTCCCTACATACCAACACCTCTCATCATCCAGGGTGGGGAGAAGCAGTAGCTTCCTATGGGAACTGAAAGATCAAAGCTTCTCCACAACCTTTCTCTCATCTCCTCAGCAGAAGATTAGGCATTTTGGGGACTTTGTAACTCCCTGCCTCATCTTTCAGCAGCTATCCACAGAAACATTTATTAAACACAAACACAGTAACATTTATTAAACACGTATTTGGTAAGTGCCCAAACAGATTATTTTCTTTAATTATCACCACCACTCTAGGACATAAGCCCTGCTAGTTTCCCATTCTTCAGATGAGAAAACTGAGACTCGGAGAAATGATGTCACTTGCTCAAGGTCACTGAGCAAGTTAGGCAAGGAGTATAGATTCAACCCAAGTCTGTGTGGTGCCAGAGTAATGCCTTTACCTCCTAGGATGATCTGATTCACTATAGTATTAAAGACCCATCATGATCGGGTCCCTGACCACCTCTCTGGTCTAATCTATCTAATCTGGCCACCTGACTCCCCTCACCACTCATGCTCCAGCCATACCCAGTGTTCCCCTAATGCACATTATGGTCTTACCCCTCCACGTCTTTGCTCACAAGGGTCCCACTGAGTGGGAGTGACCACTGGACTACATGCAGGAGCCTATCACAGCTCTCCTATACTTTACAACAATGTGAGCTCTCTGAGGGTGGCAACTGTGTCTCCCTTAAGTATCTGATCACTTAGCACTTTGCCTGGCACACAGCAGGTACCCAAAACTAAACTGTATGCCCTGCCCCACCAAACTTTTTTCTCCCCATTATGTAAAAAAAATCAAGTCCTTTGATCTGTCATTTCATTCCTCTTCAATTGATTGAGGCCCATTTGTTTCTATTATCACTTTATTACTTTCCCTTTATTGCTTGTTGGCCTTGAACTCGGGATTGTCTATAGCACCAACGAGGCCTTGGAACCACTTAGGGTTCCTCTCAAGAAATTAGTGAGACAAGTTGGGTATGTGTTTACTGGAGCTGATTCTGAATGCTCTGCTTCCATGAGATATAATAAATCATATGCCTATGTCAAGGCAAACGCATCTAGAGATTTAATGGACATCACGATAATTCTAGTTAATGATATTGAATACTGGAAATTTGCTGAAAGAATAGATTTTTGGTGCTCTTACCACACACACAAATGTAACCATTTGAGGGACACACACACATACACATACACACACACATACACAAAGATAACTCTGTGAGGAGATGAAATGTTAATTAGCTTAGCTATAGTATCCATTTTTCTATCTATCTATCTATCTATCCACCCATTAATTATCTGTCATTAAAACATCATGTTATGTACCTTAAGTATACAGAATTCCAATCATAAAATTATGAATAAATGGCATTCATCAGCATCATCTTCCTCATCTCACTTCTCATGTAGGAGAAAGAAGAGTGATCCCCACATAGATTCTGGGCTAGGTGCTGAGTACTGGTGATATGGCCATGATAAGTACGAGGAGGAGGATGCCCTCACAAAGCCTGGAAGGGGGCTCACAAACTCAAATGCTCGGGAGCACCAAGGAAGAAACTTAAGTGAGGGAGGCGGCCCAGGTGGAGACTGGGGCAAACTGGCAAACTCAGCTGAGTTTCTAGGGGCAGCATCTCACTCCAGCCAACTGTTGCCATGTGGAAATTCTAGTTGAACCGCTGTCAGAAATATCAATTTTTCAAAACTACTTTGAAATCTGGATGTTTATATAAAATCTGAATTTTGTTGATGGCTAATTGTTCTTAAAAGAAAGTCTTCATGGTCCAAACACAACCCATATTTTGGCATGATCTGGCTTGATTTTGCCAGTTTCCCACCTCTGGCTTGGATTTTCAGACAGGCTTGAGCAGTCCAACCGATGTGGGTTTGAATTCCCATTCTATCAATACATGTTTCCTGGGCGACCTTGCAGATATTTCAGAGTGCTGGCTTCCTCATCTTTTTGTCTTTGTTTTTGTTTTGCTTTTTAAGGCCACACCCACGGCATATGGAGGTTCCCAGGGTAGGGGTCGAATTGGAACTACAGCTGCTGGCTTACACCACAGCCACAGCAACACCAGATCTGAGCCACGTCTGCGACCTACACCACAGCTTACGGCAACGCCAGATCGTTAATCCACTGAGCAAGGCCAGGGATTGAACCCCGCAACCTCATGGTTCCTAGTCAGAGTCTTTAACTTCTGCGCCACGACGGGAACTCCCTGGCTTCCTCATCTTTAAGATGGGACCTCACCACAAGCCTTCTGAATCCAGTCAAGCCCATGAAAGTTCAACAAGAGAAGCATTTAGTTACTTGAGCTGTCCTGAGTACCTGGGACAGTGCCTGGCACATAGTAGCGGCCAATGGTATTATTTCAAAGAATAGATATTATGCTATCCCGTCTACAATGCAGGTGATGTGACAGGTAAAACCCCTGGTGGTATCATGATGTGTTTTGAACAAAATGGTATCAGCACTCATTTGCTTGCAAATAATAGAAAGCTGAATCCAATGGTTTAGACAAAATAGGAACATCATTGGCTCATGTTTCCAAAAGGCCCAAGGCTTCAGGTATGACCAGATCCAGGGACACAAAATTGTGTCTTTCCATCTTTTGGCTCCACCCACCTCTGTATTGGTTTTAGTCTGGGACCGGCTCTTCCTACCAGGTGATAAGATGGCTGTTGACCATCTACCTGGTTTTAGGTCTTCCTACGTGTAAACACTCTTACCTGTCTCTGCAACAGTCCCAGCTCATTCTCATTGACTACGATTGGGTCTTCAGTGCACTCCTCATCCATTCCCTGTGGCCAGGAGAATGAGATGCTCTGACTGGCTGGACCTGAACACACAGTCATGCTTGATCTGGTCAGTCATTTCCAAACCATGCAAAAGAGGAACTGGGGAGAGTCGTTTCCTAGAGGAAAAGGGAATATAAGCTGGTGGGCAAAAACAGCGTCTGCTCCAGAGGCTCCATCTGGATGATTTGGGTCTGCACATGCCCCATCGAATCTTGCCTTTAGAGAGCCCGGCATCTCTCCATTCCCAAAGAGGGAAAGGGGTATAGGTAGGGACCAGCTGCCTACCTCCCACTATGCTGTAAACCCAGGGCTGCTTTGGCCCAAAGCTAATGATGCCTGGGGTATTTGCAAAGCTCTATCCAGAGAGGTTGCAAAACACAGAAGAAATTTAATAGTATCATCAAGTAATCACACCGCACGCTGGACTCTTTAAAATGCACTCTTTCTTCCCTTTGATCTTGTTCTAATGGATAATGCCCATGGCGTTTGCTGTGACCTAAATCCCTCACAAGATTGCTAGAGAGGAAAACTGCACCAGAAGAGAACAGCGGCCTAGAATATCAAGTGTAAGGGGCCAATTATTCCTGCTCCTTGAGACCCCATCTACCCGGCTTGCATATTCATGGGACTCACAGGCAGTGAGGTGGCAGCTGCTGATTAAAATGGCTCACTTTGTTGTGGGGGGATTTGGGGACTCTGGGGAGACCTCTTGAAGCTGATTGTTGGTGAAATGTCCTCTTCAGGGATTTTTCTGTTCCCACTCAGTGTGTTCCTTTGGAAGAATAAATAATCTGGATCTTTCAGCTTCAGGGAGCAAATGCTTGCCTTCCAGCTGGGTTGTGTTGGGGCTGGATTTGGTGAAAAGCCTAGATATAAACTGGGAAGGACAAACCCTTAATTTACCTGTTCCAGAGCTGTCCTAAATGATCCCCTCCTTTTTTTATTTTTTTAAAGGATAGAAATGGGGTAAAGTAGAGATACAGGTCTGTGGGAATTTTTTGGAAGGGTGCTGGAGACTCAGTGGTTCCTGTTTGGGAAGCACTGTCTAGGACAAAGTTTCTCAAGCTTGGTTTTTGTTTTTATTTTTATTTTTAATTTAGAGCTGCACTCATGCATATGGAGGTTCCCAGGCTAGGGTAAAATTAGAGCTTCAGCTGCTGGCCTATACCACAGCCACAGCAACACCAGATCCGTGCTGCATCTATGACCTACACTGCAGCTCACAGCAACACCGGATCCTTAACCCACTGAGCAGGGCCAGGGATCAGACTTGCAACCTCATGAATACTAGGCAGGTTGGTTACAACTGAGCCACAATGGAAACTCCTCAAACTTTATCAGTAGACACACAAAACACTTGAGTCTTTCGTTAGTAGTGCGGAATCTGTTTTGGTAGGCCTGGGGTGGGGACTAAGATTCTACATTTTCTGCCAGTTCCCAGAGGGTACCAGTGATGCTTGTCCCTGGGTCACTCTTTAAGTGTAAGAATGTAAGGCAGTGATTCCCAAGTTTGTGTATTACAATTGCTCGGGGAGCTTTTAAAAAAAGCAGGATGCCTGGAGTTCTCTTGTGGTGCAGTGAGTTAATCTGGCATTGTCATTTCAGTGGCTTGGGTTGCTGCTGTGGTACAGGTTTGATCCCTGGCCTGGAAACTTCTGTATGCCATGGGCATGGCCAAAAAAAAAAAAAAAATCAGGATGCAGTACCACACTCCAGACCAGTTAGATCAGAATCTCAGGGTAGGACCCAGGAAATCAGTATTTTTATAAAGCCTCCCAGGTAATTCCCATGTGTGGCCAAGTTTGAGAATCAATGGTGTAGTGGTTCACAACCCTGGCTACTGCACATTACACTCTCCTGGGGCGTCTAAAAATACCGATGCCCAACCCCATCCCAGGCTGAATCTCTTATGAGGTGTGTATGGTGGGTATGAGTCTGAGCATTCCTATGTTTTAAGAGCTTCAGAGCTGATTATCTACAGCCAAGTTTGGTAATTAGAGAGGTAGAAGGAATCATCCTCTGTGGTTCTCTCCAGTCCTGAGATCTTGTGAATTTCTTTTGCTGTTACAGGCATCAGCATTGTTATCTCTTTTGGACTCAGATTTAAAACTGCTGAGGTGACTCTAGGTACATTGTTGTACAGTGGACCACTAGAGTCTTTTCATCTTGCGTAACTGAAGCTTTATGCCCCATGATTTATAACTCCCCACTCCCCGTCCCTCCTGCTCCTGGCAGTCATTATTCCACCCTTTGAGTCTATGAATTTTACTATTTTAGATACCTCAAATAAGTGGAATTGTGCAGTATTTGTCCTTCTGTGACTGGCTTATTTCACTTAGCCAATGTCCTCCTCAGGGTTCATCCATCTTGTAGCATATTGCAGAATTTCAGTTATTAGGGCCGCATAGCATTCCACTGTATGTATACACCACATTTTCTCTATTCATTCATCTGTTAATAGACATTTAGGTTATTCCCATGTCTTGGCTATTGTGAATAGTGCTGCAATAAACATGGAAGTGCTAATATCTCTTAGAGAGCTTAATTTCAATGCTTTTTTTAAATTAAAAAAAAATTTATGTTATGGCCACACCACAGCATATGTAAGTTCCTGGGCCAGGAATTGAATCTGAGCCACAGTTACAGCTTACGCTGCTGCTGTGGCAACCCTGGATCCTGCACTGGACTGGGGATCGAACCCACACCTCCACAGCAACCCATTCTGCTGCAGTTGAATTCTTTACCCATTGCACCACAGTGGGAACTCCCGATTTCAATTCTTTTGCATAAATACCCAGTCATGCAAGATCATCTAGTCATTCTATTTTTTGACTTATATTCTTCTAGTCTTTTTTTATTTTGCAAATTTGGAGTTGTTTCACAGCCACATTTCCCCTCTTTTAAAATATCACTTTGCTATATCATATCTTTATCTATAAGACATTTCTTAATGACTGCATTATCATAATTCATTTAACCATTCTTCTATTCTTGAGAAATATTTAGATTTCTCCTAACTTAAATATAATTTCTTTAAGAAAACGTCTTAAATATGGAATTGTGGGCTCAAAGAGCAGAAATATTTCCTTTTCTCCATTTTTAAAAAATTTTATCAAAGCGTAGTTGACATATAAAATTGTATTTAGTTTCAGGTGTACAGCAAATTAAATCAGTCACACAGATACACATGTCCTTTCCTTTTCAGATTCTTTTCCCAAAGATGTATTACAAAGTATTGAGTAGACTTCCCCGTACTTGTTATCTATCTATTTTATCATGTGTATATGTCAGTTCCAACCTCCTAACTTATCTCCCCACCTCCACATTTCTCCTTTGGTAACCATAAGTATGGTTTTGAAAACTTTGAGCCTGTTTATATTTTGTAAGTTCTTTTGTATCATTTTTTATTAGGTTCCATATATGAGGGACCTCATATAATATTTGTTTTTCTCTGTCTGATCTGCTTCACTTAGTATGATAATTTCTGGGTCCATCCATGTTTCTCCAAATGGCATTATTTCATTCTCATTCTTTTTTATGGCTGAGTAATATTCCATTGTGTATATGTGCCATATTTTCTTTATCCAGTACTGTGCTGATGGATATTTAGGTTGCTTCCATGTCTTGGCTATTGTAAATAGTGCTATAGTGAACATTAGGGTGCACATAATCTTTTTGAATTATGGTTTTCTCTGGATATATGCCCAGAAGTGGAATTGATGGGTCATAGTGTAGTTCTATAATATTCCTTTAGGAGAATGGATTCATACTGTCAAATTAGGACAACAAAGTTGTAATTCATTTTTTAAATGTCCAGTGCCTTGCAAGTAGTAATCATCTAATTATTGAATGAATGAGTGAATGAATAAAATGAGTCACTGCATCTCCAGCATTTAACAGGGCACCTGGCCCCCAGGAGTCATTTAACACAATGTTCGTAGAACCAATGAATGAGTAAACTCTGTTCAAAACTATAGAACATTTAAAAATAGTTATCCATGGCTGGGATATGTCAGAAGGCTGACTCTAGAATATAATTTACCTTTTGTCCTCACAAGCAGTCAAGTCCAGTTACATGCAAATGCTTCCCAAAGTGAGGGCTAACATCACACTTTGCTCTTGGTAAGGTATTGGGAAATTGTTCCATTTCTCAAAGACCTTTCATGTGCAATATTAAAAAAAAAAAAAAAAACTTCACTGTAGCAATTATCTGTAATTACTCATGAAAACAGGTGTCTTCAATGCCTTTCAAATTGAGACATGAATGGTTCATTATCATAGCAGGCAACCACCAATATCCAATTTTCAATGGGATGTTGAGATCAAACATAATGTAGAGGATCGTGGGGGCCCACAAAGGGGAGGGGTGCTCCCGGGATGCTGCTGGTTATAAGAAACGAGATGGAGGGGGCAGAGGCTGACAAGCATTAAATGAGAAGCAGACTTTTGTGGGGATGTGGAGCATTGCGTGGCTGAGGTATAAAATAGCAACGGTGTAGGGGTATAAAAATCTCCTCTTCCAAAAGCCTTTCCATGGAGTGAAATTAGCTCCATCAAGCTATGGTCTCTGAGCTCACTTTCTGCATCTGTTGAGTGGTCACCAGAAAACCTAAAAATTATTTGGCCCCAGAACTCTTTTTGTTTTAATATAAGGGGAAGGTTTTTGTTTTGTTTTGTTTTTGTTTTTGTTACAGGGAAGTAACTGAGAACATGGATGAGAAGGGATTGACCTGGAGGTCAAGATGTGATTCATTTTTCTATTTCTCCTTTAAAACTCTTTGGAATTCCTTTTGTGGCTTAGCTGGTTAAAAGTCTCACTAGTATTCATGGTGATGCAGGTTTGATCCCTGGCTTTGCTCAGTGGATTAAAGGATCCCGCGTTGCTGCGTTGCCATGAGCTATGGTCTAGGTGGCACATGTCATTCAGATCCAGCATTGCTGTGGCTGTAGTGTAGGCCAACAGCTGCAGCTCCAATTCAACCCCTAGCCTGGGAACTTCCATATGCCATGGGTGCGGTCCTAAAAACGACAAAAAAAAAAATCTTTAATTTTTTTGATTTCTGTGAACTTATAATAAGAAAGGTGGACCAGGTATAAGGACGTGTCTAGGCAATGCAGACCTTAGAACTCTGCACTCCTGTCCCTGTACTTCCTGTGCCATTGCAAGCTGAATCCGTCATGAGAAGATGCCTAAAGCAAGGAGTCAGCAAGAAAGAAGTTGATCAGCATCAGAGTTTCACCTGGCTGGCTCAGGACACAACTTCCATGTGTTTGAAGGATGGGCACATTTATTTGGGAGCATTTGCTGTTCCGGCATCCTAGTTTTAGTCACAAATAGTGAAGTGGGATCAATATGTTTTCCAATTTTGTTCCTTGGATATACCCTATGGTAATCTAGAGAACAAAGCCTGTGTTACCTATCCCGTTGACAACATAGGCAGCCGAATGCCCCCTTGGACTTTGTGATTTCCATAAAATGCAAGCTTCAGAGGCTGTTCTGCTCTAAAAGCTTTCCCTGGCCTAATGGGTTTGAGGAAAACTGTACACTACCTTTCCCTCCTGGGAAATTTGCAATGGAAATTGACAGATTTCTGCAATGAGAGTCCTATAGCAGAGAAACCCGATTAACTGGGCTTACCCAGTCTCTTCTAAACCTGTTTGACCACAGAATGCTTTTTGTATGCAGGAACTATTAACATCCCACTGATCTAGTGTTCTGGTGTTTAAGAAACACTGGTTTATAGTCTTTCCTCTTTGGTTTTCCTATCAAGTTTTGAATTCTTATGTATCTCTAAAAGTGTGTTAACAAGAAACTGAGATGCAGCGGGCAGTTTTGTTTTTGTCCATCCAACAGTCTGTGGATTTATCTTTCCTCTCTTCTAGCTGGTGAGGCTTTGGGGAGTTTCCAGTTGCAGAATTCTCATCCTGCCTCTGGCAACTACAGAGTTGCCAGATAAAATATCAGACACTCTGTTGAATTTGAATTTCAGTAAACAATGAATAATTTTTTACTACGTGCTTACACTGTCTTTTTATTTGCTGAATCTGGCAACACTACCATTATGGTGCCCGGGCACCCCAAGGCTGGCCAGCCTTGGACCTCCTTTCTCCTGGTTCACAATACCTTTTCCAGGGGGTTGTATTCCATCAAGCAGGATAGTCAGAGAACATCCCCTGAAATTCCTGACTTGGTGCTGGAGGAAAAGGACTTTGTGATTCATGTCACAAAACTGAGAGAAAGTCAGTCAATGACTGGGTCAGCCATCTCCCGCTCCATAAGGGGAAAGGCTCTCTGTGGAAGAGGAGGATGAAATCACCACCTCCAGAGAAGCAAGCCAAGAGCTGGAGAGAAAAGGAGCTCTTCCAGCTTTAGCGATGTCCCTGGATCCACTCCTGATTGGAATCTGTCCCATCTTCAGCTACCTACATACACAAGCCAATACATTTATGTTTGGGTTTTTTGTTGTCTTTTGCTAATTTGATGGCAACCAATACAGAAGTATACCTGGTGCTTCTTTTCTGCTGTCAGAGTCCTATATGTTATTTAACGATTATTTAGCATCTGCTGTATGCCAGAGCTTACCCTAGAAGACTCCCTGTCCCTATCACCTGGCATTTAGGGCCACTCAGGTCACTGTCTTGACCTGTGTTGCACAATCAGAGTCCCCAAGCCAGCCTTTCCTCTATGTGGGATCTTTCTCCCATCTCCAGCTTCCCACACCTGACCAGTGTTGTTAGAATCCAATTTTTAAAAAAAATGTTATTGGAATATATTTGATTTACAAAGTTGTATTAATTTCAGGTGTACAGCAAAGTCAATCAAGTTATACATATACATATGTACATTATTTTTCAGATCTTTTCCCCATATAGGTTATTACACAGTATTCAGTAAATTTCCCCATACTATACAGTAAGTCTTTGTTACCCATCTATTTTATATATAATAATGTGTATATATATCAATCCCAAACCCCTAATTTATCCCTCCCACCACCACATTTCCCCTTTGGGAAATGTAATTTTGGTTTCAAAATCTTTAATTCTGTGTCTGTTTGTAAGTCCTATTGTATTATTTAATGTTATAATCTGATTTTGCATGGAGTCCTAATGGCTCGGGGCACCTTAGCACAAAATCCAAGCAAAAGCATCAGATGCGTTTTTGCTGCAGACCTTCTGCCTCCTGAAAGCTGTCAGTGAAACAAGCTTCCTGTCCACAGTTTGCTTCTCACTTCAAATGCTTAGCAGCAGAGCAGCTGTTCAACATCAGCTGGAGAGTGGAGTCTTGGGACTATGGATTCCCAGTAGAGCGAGTGTGTTGTAAGGACTGTGAGGCTGAACCCTCCTTCAAGCCCATGAGTTGCATAAACAATGCAGTGACTAGTGGGAGAAGGGTGCTGTCTCTCAAAGACATTCATTTGGATGTGACTCATGCTCTTCTACTATTTTGGGACTAATACAGCTGTCGAAGACTTCACTTAACATTGCAAAGTTATCACCCTCGTGTATATATCATATTTAAAATGATGTTCAAACAGTAAATAACATGGAAAGAATTTGTAGTCATTCAAGGACTGAGATGGCCCTGTCATTTCTCTGAATTCCTTTCCCCTTTATGTGTAGAGCTTATGATCCAGCCATTCTGAATCACCAGAAATTCTTTGGGTGGTTCACGTCTTGTCAGCCCTGTGTCTTTGCACGCATGGTTCCCTCTAATTGGAATACTTTCTCTATTCTGATTCTTAATGTGAAATCCATCTGGGTAGCTCCTAACCCTCATTGAACATCTGACTCAGTCATTATCTTTTCCTTTGAGTTCTTTTTAGCCTGAAGGTGATGCTTCACCTCTGTGATTCCACCTTACCTCAAATTTACCTCTATCATTGAACATTTCACACTCTGTTATAAGCATTGGTATATTTCTTCACTTCATCTCTAGGTTGTGAACTTCTTTGGGGATGGAGATTAGGTGTCTTTAATATCTATATACCCAGAACCTAGCAAGGGACCTGGAACAATAATATCTATGGGTCAATACATTTTTTGTAAAAAGCAATTTCTGAAATCTCTGTTCTCACTTTGGTGAGTTTCTTGCGGGTGTTTGGCCTCATGTGTGTCAGAGTGTAACGGAAAATTATTGCTTTCCTGGTATCCCTTCCCCTTTCCCATTTTTCTATCAGCCTTGAAGTTTGGTAGATTCTTCAAATACTGGGAAAGCTGATACCAATACCTGGGTCATGTGACCCAGCCCAGCCAATCAGCAGTGTCCATCTCTCTGGTTACAGTGGTTGGTTCGGGGCCCACCATGTGACCTAAGCCAATCCAACCAGAGTGAATCTCAGATCTTTGGCTGGAAAGTCTGTACCACAGAAATTCTTTTCTTCAGAAAGCTATTTTGAGTAGATGCTAAGTCTTGGATCCCTGCAGACATTTTGCTTCCATGAAGGAAACTGTCCTGAGGGCACAGCTAAGAGAATTATAGAGAAACTAAGCTATACAACTGAAAACGTAACGATATTTTTAATCTCTGGAGCAACCCATATTGGAAATCCACCCTAACTCTGGACTTTTCTGTTGCACAAGTCAGTAAATTCTCTGTCCTGCTCATTTAAAAGACAGTGTGGGTTCATTATTTGCAACACCAAGTCTTCACTGGAGTCCCTCTTTCTTCCTCGTGAACTTTTTCCAGTGAGAGCCATTGCGTAAAATTAAGTCAGTCGTTCCAATTTATGTGATAGACTTTAGCTGAGGTATAGGCTACATTTGAATCTACTGGAAATGCCCTCCACCTTTTCTGTAATCCGCCCTGCCAGTGTTTACTGGGCAGTGCTCTATTCGAAGCACTGGGCCAGATGCTTTGTGACATCTCAATAATCCAAAGAAAGAGGCCATCTGCAAGGTGCTGGCACTATAGTGAAACAAAAGCTTAAGAAGTACCTGCTTGCTTTCCCCCCAGTTCACTTTGTGATCTCGGGCTGATCACCACCCTTCCCTGGCCTTGAGATTTTCATCTATGATGTGAGGGTATTAGTTGATAATTCTCCGAAATCCTTTCCAATATTAACATGTTCCTCTCTGTGTACAGATAATGTAAATACACTTGATGTTGGGTCTGATCAAAATAAAGCTTCAGGCGTTTTTACCCAGGCAATATTAGTTAAGAGTTTATTACATTCTAGGTGCTAGAGAAACAGCAATGAACATAAGAGGCAAGAGCAAATGTTTTCTTGGAGTTTACATTCTGGCGGGGGAAGCAGATAATAGAGAATATTTAAGCAGGATATACAGTAGATCCTCCTTATTCATGCAGTGAGTATCTGTGAATTTGCCTACTTGCTAAAATTTCTTTGCAACCCCCAAATCAATACTTGAGCCACTCTCACAGTCACTGGGCAACATGTGTGACATGGGAAAAAAATCTGAGTCACTGCATGCAATTCTTAACTGAGTTCAAAGTGATGCCTTCTCCTTGCAGCTCTCATGTTGTAAACAAATATCATTTTAGCACAAAAGTTCTAGGGCCAAGTTTTTCACATTTTTGTGCTTTCTGTTAATGATTTTAAAATAACCCTCAAGTGTAGTTCTGAGATACCGTCTAGTTTTCCTAATTTCAAGATGGCTGTGTTGCGCCTTACAGAGAAAATATGTGTGTTAAGTTAGTATAATTCAGGCATGAATTATAGTGCTCGTGGGTCATGAGTTCAGTATTAACAAAGCCGTACATATTAAATAAGGTGCCTTTAAATGAAACACAAGAAAAAACAAGGTTCTGGATTGGTTGATTGTCAAAAATGTGACCAGAAGCTTTCAGGGACCGAATTTTGTGTTACCTCTAGGAGCAAATGGTTCAGTGTTTGCTAATTCAGAGTTCGATGCAACTTCATGGAACATCACTACCACCATTGACAAGAAACAACGGCATACTATGTCAGATTGAGATAAGAGCTGTGGAGGAAAGCACGGTGGGGAAGCAGGAAAAGGAGTCCATGTTTCTAAAAGCTGCCAGAAAAGCACATTTCAGGCAAAAAGAAAAGAAAAGAAAGCAAGAATGAAAACCCTTCAGCAGGAGTATGCTTTGCATATTGGAGGGGCAGCCTGGCAGCTGTACATCTAGAGGGAACTGAGGCCAAAGACAGCAGGAGGAGATGAGGCTGAGAAAGAAGCAGAGGCCATGCCACGTAGGGTTTGGGGGCTACCGCAAGGACTTTTTTTTTTTTTGTCTTTTTAGCTCCATACTTGCAGCGTATGGACGTTCCCAGAGCTGTAGCCGCCGGCCTACACCACAGCCACAGCAACACCAGATCCGAGCCACATCTGCGACTGACACCACAGCTCATGGCAACACTCACTCACTCTTAACCCACTGAGTGAGGCCAGGGATCCAACCTGCATCCTCATGGATGCTAGTCAGATTCATTTCCACTGAGCCATGACAGGAACTCCCTACTGCAAGGACTTTTGACTGCATTCTGAAGCACATGGGAAACTATTGGGGGATTTGAGAGAGGAGGGATATGGTCATTTTAATGGGGTCCGCCTGTCGGTGGCATTGAGAACAGAGTGAAGCAGGACGAGGAAGCGGGCAGCTGACCAGTCAGGAGGCTGTCACCGTGACTTGGGTGAGAGCGGGACTATGAATCTTGAATGACAGACCTGCATCATTACCATTTGCCTCCTAATGGAGCAGAGGTTGCTGGAAATTTGAAAAGCTCCATCTTATTGCAAAAGTCCTTGAACCTGAGCAGTAAATTATCCTCAAAGTTTCATTAGTGCACCTTGGCATGGTTCTCTCCTCGGATGCCCTGTGCCATGTTTCTCTTGAGAAGTGGCTATAAATAACCTGCAATTCTGCTCTCATCAGGGAAACAGGTCCTGGAGTTGCTTTCCCAACACATTAATAACCAACCTCTCCTCACCCCCAAATTAATCTTGTTATGAGGCAGCTTTGCCATGGGTTATCTCCTAATCACCATTTAATCCCAGCACTCAGCCATCCTGTTATGCCCCAGAATGTGCTGCTCCTTAGTGGCCTCAGAGGAGCACTGGGTTCCGTTGAATTTCCAGCCAAGTATCTTTTCCAGATAAACTCATCGCACTGCAATCGAGAAATTATAAATTGTGATCGAATTAACTGACTCCATCTTTATGGCTGCTTTATGATGACATGTAATTTGGGGTAAATTTGAGGCAAAAATTCAAGATTCAAGGAGAAGGCAGGAGATATGAATTCCACTCTCACATATTTCTCAAGGGCAGCAGGGGTGAAGGAGGAAGGAAGACAGAACTGACATTTGTTGAGCGTGTACTCTGCCCATTGATTCATTCCTTCATTCAATATTTATTGAACTCCTACTACATGCTAGGCATTGTTCTGGGTACTAGGAACAGAGCAGAGAGCCAAGACTTGTATCAATCAATGAGGTGAGAAGTATTACAGAAAAATGCACCGATAAACAGCATGAACTCCAGAGTTAGACTGGAGCCAACCCCAATCATGTGACCTTGGGCTAGTACTTCACCTCCCCAGTACCTCTTTTGCATCGTCTTTAAAACAGGAGATAATATAAATGCCTGGATCACAACTCATTGTATGATATGAGTTCACAGTCCATATATTTAGCATCAGGCTGGTTGGGGCCTTGGCAAGTGATGTGAAATGAACACCTATCCTGAAGGTGGAATTTAGGGACATCTGAGTGCAAGGGGCCCTGGCTTGTCGCGTTAGGCACTGTGTTCAATGCTTATCTCATCTAGAATCCTGTACAATCTCAAGAGGTCAGCCATACCTCCTCTTTTTCACAAACGAGAAAAGAGAAAACCAGGACTGGGAAGTTTCATTGCTAAGCACACAGAATGAGGTCTACACAGCGGAATGAGGAATTGAGACCAAGTACGGTTTGATTCCAAAATCCCATTTCCCCAGGCTGAATTTCACTCTGGGGCTGAGAGGTGGAAAGCTATTTTGCCTCTAAATATAAAACACCCTGGCCCTTCCCTCCACTTAGTAGCCTCAGGGACTCCAGGAAGACAGCATGGAACATCAGTGTAGCAGGCAGCCGTAAAGCTATGCTGCTCCAACACCCCCTTTGTATTATATCACAATGAATGGCCATGGTGATATGTTCTTTTGAATTTCTTTGGGGGTTGGGCGCTCACTACCTCCCCAGACTTCTTATTCACAGACCTGTTGGTTTGTTTGAGACTCCTGTTGCACAAGTAAATATATTCTTTCTGATTCATTTTTTTAAACAGCTGGACTTCTTGTACCTTATAAAATGGTATATTCTCATGCAGCTCTCATGTGCCCTTTCCCTCCCCCTCCCCTCATTGTTTGAAGGAGCTACCAAACCTTCTTGGGTTTAGGTGGGAAAAAAAAAAAAACACCTTATTTTTCCCCCCAGCAATTTTTAAAAGCGTTCTGAGGGTAGTTACACCCTCTTCATTCAGTATATAAGAGGCCTCTATTAGGGTGATCGAATTAAGCCCCAGTCAGGCTCTACGGCTGATGACACAACTTTTGTACAGGTAGAATTTTCTGGAGATAAGAATAGCTAATTTGTATTCAGTGCTGATTATGACCAAGCACTATGCTAACGCTGTATATGTCTCATTTGCCCATTTAATCCTCACCACAACCCTATGAGATTTTTTATCAGGCTGTTTAGTAGATGGGGAAATTGAGGCTCAGTCATTTGTCATACATAATACGTGATGGAGTCACTTTTTGAACCCCTGTCATCTGACCTCAGAGTCAACTTTCTTAGCTATCAGAGCACAACCTCCCTGGTTCAGAAAAGTTCTAATGAGGTCATATAAAATCCCATGTATACTGGAAGTTATGAGGATGCACGGCTAACAGTTTGACTCTGTACCCAGTTGCATACTTGGAATATATGAATACTCCGTAAACACTGGATGAACAAATGAATGAGTGAGTGAATAAACGACTTCACTCACAGGATTCGTATAGTCTCTGCATGGCCTTTTAACCTGCTGTAACAAAATCAGTTTTCCTTCGATTGTCAAAGTTAATATTGAATACAAAAAGTATAATTTCTTGGAACTGGAGTTTCAGAAGCATCCTGGGAACAGCAGCCTTGGCTTTGGGGAATTAGAACCAATTTTGGGAAACCAGAAACTTGCAGTCTCTCCTCCCCAGAGCAGGTGGGCTTGACCTTGGCAATTCTTTAGGTCAAACTCAGGATATTAAGAAAACAAACTTGAAAGCTCCAGTGTCAAAGAGATTTTATTGCTATGTGTTTTTTATGAATTTACTATAAATAGGATGCTTAAACGGAACCCATGAGCTGTGGATAATTTGCATATTCATGTAGCCCATTCATTTATTCATTGACCCAGCTATCGAATAAAATGAAGGGGTGGCATTAATTTTTCTAGAAGCAACTAGAGAGTACCTGCCATTTCATGCTCCAAACGAATGTATTCCTAGGAGCTGGTGGTTCAAAGGTGGGAAGTCTGGGGGAAGATGCAGCTGGAACTTGGAAGTATCTGCTCATAGTTAGCAAGGTCCCCAGGGACCAAATCCTGAAACCATGATAAAGTGAGGAGCACAAACTCTTTAATGGCTGGATTCACAAGTTATCAATCCCATTTAAAGAGTTTGTTTGAAATAGTTGTACTGTGAGCTGAAGAAGTCCCCAAAGTAGATTTCCAGAAGCAGGAGGATGCGGTGTTTTGAACTTAGGGCATCTTAGAGTCCCAGCTCTAGCCTTTCTAAGTTGTTTGAATTCCTTGTCAGTGAGGATGTCAGTCTGTGTGGAATCTCGGTGATGCTAGGTGGTTTAATAAAAATAACTAGCTATTTTAGAATCGATCCAAGTGGGGTTCAAATCCCGGTTCTACCACTTACCAGCTGTGACTCCTTAGGCCAGCCTCTTGACCTTCTCAGGTCTCAGTTTCCTCATATGTAAAATGGGAATTTAACCCTTCAGGAGTGCTTGAGGACTAACACAATAGCGGGTGTGCATTTTCTGGCATAGACATGATTTTTAATATCATTCACTTCCCATGTTCCTCTTACATGCTCCCAGTACCTAAAGATAAGCCCTATTTTGTAGTTTGACTCAGTGGGTTAAATATCTGGTGTTTCACTGCTGTGGCTCGAGTCACTGCTGTGGCACAGATTCATTCCCTGTCCTGGGATTCTCACCTGTCATGGGTACTGCCAAAAAAAGAAAAAAAAAAAGATAAACCCTATTTTTAGGTAATACGAATTGTATTTCAGAAATCTGATGCTTGAAGTTAATAGAAGATCCAACTCAAGTTGCCTTGAACAGCAAGGGACTTATTGGCTGGGGTAAAGGCACATCTCAGAAGACGATCTGGCTTCGAGCAGGATTTGACCCATCTTACACAGATACTTTCTATCTCTCCTCTACAAATTCCTCATTTCTGCTTCAACCTAAGAGTAAATCCCCTTATGATGTAAAATGGCTGACAGGACTTCGCAGCAGACCTGGGCTTCTCTCCCCCCGACAGCAGGAACCAAGCCTGTTTTCCCCTCTGTCCATTTCAAACAGAGGAAAAGATTTTTTTTTCCCTCTAGTAAGTGGATCTCTTGTCTCATGAGCTCGAAATGTATCAGATGCACTGGAGCCAATCAGAGTGGCTTCCTGAAGTTGTGGGCAGTTTTAAGCCAATCAGAGCACATCCGTGGAGGTGAGGGCGGGACTTTGTGCGTGTAAGAAGGGGATGTTACCCGGCCAAAAATTGCAGTGTCATTACCAAGAGGAAAGGGAGGTGGATGTGAGCTGCTTTTTTACTTTTTGCTGTCCTTAAGAATAGAGTAAGAGTTACCCCAGGACCCTCATAGTTGTGGTCTTGTGTCATTTTAGAGGACCTCACAGGATGCTAGATTTTAATAGGATGTTATTTTTAATTTTTCATAGTCCTGACTCATATTTTGTGTCACAAAGACATGACGATCATCATCTGGGTTAGATTTGAAGGTCGCTGGACCTTCCCAGCTGGAAGATTTCGCACAGCCACCGTAATAGTGGAAAATGTGCTTTGCTGTAAGGGAGTTAATTGGTACTAACTAAAGCACAGTGCAAGGACTCGGGGGTGATTCAGAGGGAAATGATGGTTTAAGGTCTCTCAACGATGCCACTAAGAAATTTGCTTTATAATTCAGTGAGTTTTTTTTTATTTTTGGTAAGTAGTGGCTCGGATACTCAAAATGCCAGCTCACAAGGCAGGAAATCTTCAAATAAAAGTCTGTATTCTGGTCCATGAAAGTTTCAATCTAGTCTTTCCTGCCTGCTAGGGCAGGGTATTCCAGAATTCTAGACCTGGTGAGCACCGAAACTGCCAGTCACATGGCACAGGTTGCAATCCGTGCTCCCCTTTTTGTTGGATGGACCTCTGCTTCCTCACCTGTAAAATGGCGATGCTTGTGTCTACTGCCAAGGTGAAACTTAAAGTAAAGCACAATGCCTGGCACAGTGAGGGCTTGACAGCAGTCGCTATTATTGGCAGTAGTTATAGAAAAACTAATAGCAGAGGGATAACGGTAACCTTGGCCAATTATAATCTACACATTTTGTGCTTCAGTTTCCCCATGTATGGAACGAGGGCATTGAGAGTACCTCCCTTATAGAGCTGTTGGCAAGATAAGTGAGTTAAGCTACATCGTTCACTGGCTTGGACCAGCAGGTGTTCAGGAAGGATGTAGTCCAGTGACTTGCAGTCAGGGATGATTTTGTCCCACTAGGGGCCATTTGGCAATGGATGGAGGCATTTTTGGTCACAGCTGATGGAGAGGAGCTACTGGCCCCTAGTGTGTAGAGGCCAGGGATGCTGCTGAACATCGCATACTGAACAGGACAGTCTCCCCCAAATGAAAAGTAACCTGGTTCAAAATATCAGTAGCGCCCAAAGCTGAGAAACTCTGCTAGAGCATAGTCAAAAGCCCGAACGAGGTCGTCTTTTGTTTCTTTGGTGGCTTTTGTGACTTCGGCTTCCCGTGGAAAGCTGTTCCCATGGGACCGAGGCCAGCTCTCAGAAAAGAGCCAGACTGGCCTTGTGAAGTGGGTTTTGGTGATGCTTTTCTTTTAAACGTCTGTTTAAAAATAAAGCTTTTTTTTTTTTTTTTTTAATCTTTGTTATTCTAAAACAGCCCAGGCTCGACCACCCCCTGTTTCTGTCTGTCTAAATCCAGCCTGGGTTCATAGAGCCACATCATCAGCTGTGACCCTGAGCAGGTTGTTACCTCTTTTAAGCTCATTTTGCTCAAATGCAAAATGGCAATAATAATACACCTTCCGCTTAGGGTTGTTGCAAGGATTCCATGAGTGAAGGTAGTGGAAGCACTTAGCACAAAGCCAGGCACCATAGTTTGTGTGAGATCACTACTGCTCTCCTGCTGCTTTTTAACTTTCACGTGCCATCATGACACCTGCCTTTCCTACCTTTTTTGTTGAAACTTAAAAATACAAAGACAACATAGATGTGAAATCAAAAATTGTTTTTGCCCCCCAAAGTCAAAAGGAGTCATAAACATAAGGCCATTGTTAAAATTAATTTGCCGGACGGTGAGGAATATTCTGGGAGACTCCCTCTGGTGAGGATTTCATGAATTTCAAGAGCAGAGATCTGGCTCCCTGCAGAGCCAAAGCTCCTCATCCTCCTTGTCTTTGCAGAGATGAATACCAGATCCCTGTTTCCCCAGAAGCTTGCATCTTATTTTCTGACTGCTTCACTCATTTCATTCCAATTGATTTTCCATTTCATAGCAAGACAGGAAAAAAAAAAAAAAGCAACCTGCAAAGCAGAAGCAAAACTGCATCCTCGGTCCTTTACCAATTATGTTTCTTTCGACCTGATTATTTAGGAAAACCACATGAAGCCCCTTAGTGTGTGTGTACACACAGGCGCTTGTGTCTGCATGGGGTGGGGGAGTGATAACATGCGTGTCATTCGAGTGCTTCTAAGTACTTGTGTGTGTGCCTGAGTGCGTGCCTACGCATGCCCCAGTGTTGCATTGTGTATCAGCGTGTGTGGCCCTGAGTGCCTGTGTCTTTCTAATTATGTGTGAGATCTCAGCCTCCTCTCTGAGGCTGTACAGGTACCTGCATGTTTTGTGCTGGTGTGCCTGTGTGAGCCTGTGGGTTCTCTATTGCAGATACATTGGTTTTGTGTTTGTAAGTTCATAAGTGGACAGATGTGTTTGCTTATGTGACTTTTATGTGGGTTGGGTGCATGTAATATTCCTACATGTAGGCACACATGCATGTGAATATTTGTATACACACCATAGGCTGTGACTTGAAGTCCATGTTTGTGCTTGTGTGTGTTTCAGTAAGTGCTATCAGTGACTGTTCATCTGATATGTTGGTGTGTGCTTGTGTGTATGTGTAAGAAATAAAAAAGAAGCAAAGATAGTTGGTGGGTTTTTATCTTTGTGTCCATCACTACGTGGAGGAAGTGTTCTCCCCACTCAGTTGTTATAGGGAAGAAGCAGCAGAGACCTTGCAGACAGCAGGAAGAAAGTTATTAGTCCTGATTAATTCCTTCTTCTCCTTCGTAGTGAAAATGCAGATTTTTTTTAAAAGACAATGTATTAAAATGTAGGGAAGAAGCTATTTTTAAAAAGCTTCATTGTGTATCTGATATTCTCAGAAAGGCCTGGAGTCAGAAGGGCCAGACTCTGATCCAAGAATCTTGGTTTTGTTTATATTCTGATGACCTGCACATCCGAGCGAACGTGCTAGAAATCCCCTGCTTAGCTATGTGTTTGCTGATCCATGTTTAAGAGTTGCCACTTCGATGGTTTTAGAAATGATGAGGAGGATATTTTGCGAGTGCTAAAAGGAGAAGCTTTTTAACTCTATGATCTCAGAAAATTCAAATGCTATGGAGATTTGAGCTGGTGAGGCACTTACGCATGATCTAGTTTAACTTTCTTGCTGCAGGGATGAGGCGACTGAGACCCAAGGTAGAAGGATTTGTTTCTAGGAGCTGGAGAGAGAGTGGTGTATTGAATAAGAGAGGGATCTGTCCAGAAAGAGCCTTTTAAAACCTAGCAAGAAAGAGAGCAAGCCGAACACTTCACTCCTGCTCACTTGGCTCCAGCCACATTGCTTTCTTTACTCCTCTGAGTTCAACCCTGCCCCAGGGCCTTTGCGCTTGCTCTTCCCTCTTTTCCTTCCACACTTCACATGGCTCACCCCTTTTGTCATTCAGGTCTCAGCTCCACGTTTTCTATCTAAAATACTTCCCATCCACTGTTGTCTTTGTAGCCCCTTTCACTAAATAAAATGATTCTAAATCTGTGTGCTAACGTGATTATCTCTGCTTTCCTTCAACTGGAATGTGGGCCCTAAAATGACCAGAATCATTGTCTTGTCCACTGGCCTCTTACCAATTGCTTGCACATAGTGGATACTCCCTAAGTGTCTACTGAATGAACTACTGATTTAAATAAAGGAATAAGTGTAGAATTTCCCAAGTCATGAGTATTATGGAGAAAATAAAACAGTGTGTGATGGTCTCTCAGAGGTATTGGAGGTAGGAGTTTGGTGACGAAGAGTCAGCTCTGAGAAGACAGAAGGGGGGGACACGTGCTTGGGCTGAGGAGGAAATTTGTCTGGGCTGGAATGGCTGTGGCAGAGCAGGAAGATGGAGAATTGCCTGAGAAGAGCCAGAGACAAGAGCCAGATGATGTCAGGCAGGGACCAGCTAATGCTTCCAGTAAAGTTTCATGTATGGGATGAGAAGACAGAGGTGTTACTGATGATGTCATTTGAACCTCCAATCTACCATGCGTAACACTGAGCTACTCCTTGAACTTCCGTTGTGTCTGTCAATGAATTGTCCTTTTGAGTTCACTTGTTTGTCTTGATTTAAAGAAGTTGACTGATACTGCTTACAAGCCAAAGAGGCCTGCCTGATGCACCTGTGCATTTAGCTTCCCTTGGTTGGGGGGAACAGAGCAGAAAGGATAGATCATTCTGCACAGAGCAAGTGTAGACATACTTACTGTGTGCGGGTCCTACCACCGTGCTTAATCTCAATTTGGGCTCAGAGGCTGTGGAAAGACTGCCTGAGATCTAATCTCTGCTTTGCCAGCTAGGTGCTGTGTGATCTTTTGTGAGTCACTTAGCCTCTCTGAGACCTAATTTCCTCACCTGTACAATGGAGATACTCTTATCTATCTTGTAGGTGCTCAGGAATGATTAAAGGACAGGATGGTTGTGAAAGTTCATCCCTTGTTTCTGGGCCATCACTCCACACAAGAGCTTCCTGGGGCTGCTGTAACAGATCACTGCAAACTTGGTGGCTTATAATATAATCTCTTCTCTTATGGTTCTGGAAGCCCAAAGTCTGAAATCAAGGTGTTGACAGTGCCATATTCCTTCTGAGGTCCATGGAGGAGAATCATTCCTTAACTCTTTAAGCTTCTGGTGGCCCTAGACATTCCTCGGCTGTGGCTGCATCATTCCAATCTCTGTCTCTGATTTCATATGACCTTCAGATACCCTTTCTCACCGTGTGTGTGTGTGTGTGTGTGTGTGTGTGTGTGTGTGTGTGTGTAAGTCCCTTTTTATCTCTTAAAAGAATATTCATTGTATTTAGGGTCCACCCTAATCCAGTATGAGCTCATCTCAAGTGTTACCTTAATTGCATTTGCAAAGACTATTTCTAAGTAAGACCACATTCTGAAGTTCTAATGGGAGGTGAATTTGGGGGGGCATTATTCAATCCACTATTCCTCAAAACCTGAAAAAGCTACAATTCATGCTGGATACTTTCCTGTCCTTCACTCTGTGACTCCACTGACCTTCCTTAGAATGGATACACTCGCCAGTACAGTTCCCAAGAATCACCCTCACTCTCTTGGGCTGCTCCTCTTTCAATAAGTAGCAGTTGAAATAGATGGTTGTTCAGCTCTTTATATCATTTATACGTGGAATCTAAAATATGCACAAATGATCCTGTCCACAAAACAGACTCACAGACATGGAGAACAGACTTGTGGTTGCCAAGGGGGAGGAAGTGGGATGGGAACGGATTTGGGTTTACTGGACACAAAATATTCCATTCAGGATGGATAAGCAATGAGGTCCTACTGTACAGCACAGGGAACTAAATCTCATTTCTTGGGGTAGAATATGATAGAAGATAATATGAGAAAAAGAATGTATGTATATATGACTGGGCCACTGTGCTGTACAGCAGAAATTGACACAACACTGTAAATCAGCTATACTCTAAAAGACAAAAACAAAAAAAAACAACCTTGTGAAGGAGATCCAAACTGGAAACCACCCAAGTGTCCATTGACAGAGAATGCACAAACAAGCTCTGATCTGTCCATTCAATGGAATACTTCTCAGCAACAAAAAGGATCAAACAATTATTACATGCAGCAACATGATGAATCTCAAAAGCATTATGTGACAGTAAGAACACAGACACAAAAGAGGACAGACTGTGGGATATCATTCATATGAAAATTTGAAATCGCAAAGCTAAACTATAGTGACAGAAAACTGAAAGTAATTGCTTCTGGGGTTGGTTGGGAGAGGTATTGACTGTAAAAAGTTATGGAACAACTTTCTGGGGGTGATGGAGATATTTTATAGGTTTCATATAATGACGGTTACTCTGGTGAATGTCCCAACTCATCAAACTTCATGAAAATGATTGCATATTACTGCATACAAATTATAACTTCAATAACGGTGATTTAAAGATAATTTTTCAGAGAGTCCTATTGTGGTTCAGCAGTAATGAATACCACTAGTATCCATGAGGAGGTGAGTTCAGTCCCTGGCCTCACTCAGTGGGTTGAAGATCCGGCATTGCTGTAAACTGTGGTGTAGGTCACAGACTAGGCATGGATGCTGTGTTGCTGCGGTGTAGGCTGGCAGCTGCAGTTCTGATTTGACCCCTAGCCTGGGAACTTGCATATGCTGTATGTGCAGCCCTAAAAAGCAAAAAAAAATGAAGATAATTTTTCAAAAAGAGTGATGGGACATGGGGGAGAACATTAAGAGTGTCTTCTATAAGGGGTTTAACATGTGATTATACATCTATGTTTGTCTATATATAACCAGACATTGAGTTGAAGAAAGGATGTAAGCATTGGGTTGAAAGTTAGACTAAAAACCCTTAAAGATCCATGGAGCCCTAATATTAAATGACACCCCATCATCAACAGGATATGTTGGTAGCTGGGCCTTATTCTCAATGGATCACATCTCTTGATCCCCAAGATACTGTCAAAGACCCTCAGAGAGCATCAGAGCTCAAATTCAGAGCTGGCTCCTTGAGTGATCAACTTCCAACTGACAAAATTCTGGCTTTGCAGTTAACCTGTTGAAGCCATTTTCTTTCTCAGTATGAGTCAACAGCCTTTTCTTACCATCCATCTACATATTTACATCCAATGGCACTTTTTTTTTTAAATCCAAAAAGATTGTATTATTAAAGTTTTGTGTGAAGCTGTGATTGCCATTCTTAGAACTGAAGATGCAATCAGGGGATAGAATTGATGCCTGATAATTCAATGAATGGATGTGCTTCTGTGGTAATTTTTTCAGTAATTACTTGTGTAAACTGTGTGTTTCTGTAATTGAAACTTGACAGTGTGGGGTAATTTCTCAAAATCTGTAATTTATTACAGCTTTCCCATCTTGTTTCTTGGTTACTCCTCTTGTCCTTATTAGAATGTTGTCCCCTCACCACCACTTCAGCCCATCACCACTGTTTTAGATGAGGAGACAGAAACGTATATTTCATTTGGGGGAAATGTTCTAATGGACTTTGATGGAAGTTTAAAATCCATTTTCTGAAGGACACAATTGTTATCGTGGTTTGCACTATGTATTTGCTGACAGACTCTAAGGTGTGATCTATGAAATGGTTTTGAAGAGATTGTCTACTTCAAGAGTCTAGATAATACAATTTTTCTCTTGCAGTCACCAAGTATTCTGAGTGTGTCTCCTGTTTGTCTGCCAAAGCCTGGAAATAGAGGCAGGGACTGGGGTGTGGGTTTTGCTAATATAGGAGGTTGAATCACAGAGCCTTGGGAAAGAGAAGCTGAGTCCTATGACCTGAGGAACTGCCCTGGGGCGATGGGAGGGGCAGCTGTTGGAACCGCATTCCAAGCCCCTCTAAGCAAATGCCCAGGAGCTGTCCACAGGGCTCCATTTCCTCCCCAGCACATCATAGATACCAAACCAAGCCATGTGTGCTGTGGAAGGACGCTAAAATCAACGACAACTGAAAGAGAAGTTCATAATCCAGCAAATTTTAAAGCAAATGTTTATTTGTTTCATCACCAGAATTAAGCCCAGAAGAGAAACATGTAGAAAACAACATTCGCCTTGTTACCACGGCAAAATAATCTCCTGTTAGTAAATTTTGACATGGTTTCTTCCAGTTTTTTCCCCTCTGCATGGTTTCTGTGTTACTTGATATTGTTTCATATTGTGTATGTGGTTTCTTCGCAGCATTCAAAATAATATAAAATGTGGTTTAAAATTTTCCTGTAGCATTTTTGAGGTATAGTTTTGCCCATGGTAAAATTCACCAATTATAGTGCACAGTGCTCTGAATTTTGACAAATGTATACCACCACCATTCCAACATACAGAACAGCCTCATCGTCACCAAAAATTTCCTCATAAACCTTCTAAATCATTCTTTCTCCCCTCCCCTAGTCCCTGGAAACCACTGATATTTTTTTCTATCTCTCTAGAAAAATGTTGTTTTAATGACTGCATAATACTACAATAAGTAGGTAGACCATATTTTTCTTAACAATCTTATTTCTGTAAAATACCTAGTTTATTCTCTTTCCAATTATAAATAATACTGCAATGAACACTTTTGTAAAGATAGCTCTTCCATGATTTTAGATAATTATTATATTATGGAATTCCAGGAATTAAACTGATTCATGAGAGACTGTGAAAATTTTAAAGGTTGACTCTAGAACCAGACACTAAATTAACATCCTTGATACTAAAAATCCAGAGTAACTATATATGAAAACTTCATAATACGGAGTTCCTGTCATGGCGCAGCAGAGATGAATCCAACTAGGAGCCATGAGGTTGTGGGTTTGATCCCTGGCCTTGCTCAGTGGTTTAAAGATCTGGCGTTGCTGTGACTGTGGTGTAGGCTGGCAGTTGTAGCTCCAATTGGATCCCTAGCCTGGGAACCTCCATATGCTGTGGGTGCAGCCCTAAAAAGCAAAAAATAAAACTTCATAATAGAGGGGAGAGAATTTAGAATGTGCCATAGGACAACACCAGGGTTGGATACCAGCATTTCTTTCTTTTCTTTTTTTTTCATCTTTTTATCTTTTTAGGGCCACACCCGTGGCATATGGAGGTTCCCAGGCTAGGGATCCAATAGGAGCTATAGACACTGGTCTATACCAGAGCCAAAGCAATGCAGGATCCAAGCTGCATCTGCGACCTACCCCACAGCTCATGACAACACCAGCTCCTTAACCCACTGAGCAAGGCCAGAGATCATTCTCATGGATGCTAGTCGGGTTCATTTTTGCTGAGCCACAACAGGAACTCCGGATACCAGCATTTCTTATCATGCTATAATTCTGTTTAGTTTTCAGTAACTTTTCTCAATGACCTCAGAAAAGTAGCAACATCTTAGCCCGACGTTCAAAGCTTTTATCAGCTACTTTATGTCTGTCTCACCCCACCCCCATCCTTATCTATATGTGTATCTATGGTATACCATATATGCGCCTCTATTTGTGCTTCAAAGTGTGTCACCTTCCCTCATAGTTCTTATCTGGACATATTTGCCCCCTTTCTGAAAAAACTCCTTCCCCATCCAGAATCCCTTCTTTTCTAGCTTTCATAACCATCCTTTAGTGCTAGGCACCTTTGCTTTGTGTTCCCACAGTCCCTTCTGTTTATCTCTATGTTAAGGCTCATCCATTTGTACCCCCAGCAGTTACATATTGAGAGTCTACAGTGTAAGGCCACTGTGGACATGGCAGTGGCTGAAAGAGACAAAATCCCTTTCAAATGGAAAATGACATTCTTTCAGCAGAGGAGATGATACTGGAGCAGACACCTGAATCATGAAAAGGAGCCATAGGGATATGTGGACCCAAAGTGCTTTAGGCAGATGTCAAAATAAGTGCAAAGACTCTGCAAAGTGGAAGTACTTCGCTTCTTTGAGGAAGAGTGAAAAGGCTGTACGGCTGGTATCAAGTTGAGTTAGAAAAAAAAGTAGGAAATAAAGTAGAAGAGGAGAGTATTTTCTGATCATTTATAGCCTTATAAGTCCTAACACAGAGTGTGGCTTTTACTACGACTGTGATTGAGCAATTAAAGCTTTGTAATTAGGAGAGTGACAAGATATGATCTGTGTTTTAAGAACATCATTCTGACTTCTGGGTGATAATGAGGAAAAATAATGAAAGAAAATCTACCAAGCAGAAGGTTATGGCAGTTAGGTAGGCGTGAAACAGTGGTGGCTTAGGCCAGCAATCAACAAACTTTTTTTGTAATGGACCAGATAATAAACATTTTAGATTTCGTGGGCCAAATGGTTTCTGTCGTGGGCCAAATGGTTTCTGTCACAGTCACTCAGTTCTGCCATTGTAGCATGAAAGCAGCCACAGACAATGAATGAGGATGGCTGTTTGCCAATAAAACGTTATTTACAAAAACACATCATGGGCTGGATTTGGGCCCAAGGATTGCAGTTTGTTGAGCTCCGTCTTATACTAAGAGTTGTGATGAATGATTAGATTCAACATATGTTTTGGGGTATGGAATAGATTTTCTCTGAGAAGTCAAATGTTCTGTTTTTGACCTAAGGTATTTAAGATCTCATTAGATGTCCATGTGAAGATTTTGAATCAGCAATAGGAGAGCTGAGCAAAGAGTACTGTGAGAAGATTGGCTAGCTATATTAATTCTGGGATTATCGACATGCAGGTGATAAGTAAGAAAGGATGTGGCTTTCTAGGGAAAGAGTTTGGTTAGAGAAGAGGAGAGGAGAGAGGTTGAGTCTTGCATCACTTCAGCACTGAGAAGTTGGTATACAAGGAAGATCCAGCTAAAAAGATGGAGGATGAGCTTTCAATGAAGAAGAGAATGGTATCTCTAAATTCAGGAGCAGAGTTTTTTTTTTTTTTTTAACTGATTTACAATGTTATATTAGTTTGTAATTATAGAATAGTGATTAGATATTTTTATAGATTACACTCCATTTAAAGTTATGATATGGACGTTCCCATCATGGGCCAGTGGTAATGAACCATACTAGTATCCATGAGGACTTGGGTTTCATCCCTGGCCTTGCTCAGTGGGTTAAGGATCCAGTGTTGCCATGGTGTAGGTTACAGACGAGGCTCGGATCTGGCATTGCTATGGCTATGGCATAGGCCAGCATCTACAGCTCTGATCTGATCCTTCAGCCTGGAAACTTCCATATGCCAGGGGTGAGGCCCTAAAAAGACAAAAAAAAGTGGTAAAATATTGGTTATACTGCCTGTGCTGTACGTTAAATGCTTGTATCTTATTTCTTTTATTCCTCATAGTTTACACCTCTTAAATCTCTTCCTCTATCTTGTCCCTCTCCTCTGGGTAACCACTAAAGGTTTAGGTAATCAGTGGTTTCGGTAACCCCTGGTGATTACCGCTCTTCCCACTGGTAACCGCCAGTTTGTTCTCTGTCTCTGTTCCTGTTTTGTTATATTCATTCGTTTGTTTTACACTTTTAAGAAGAGAGTGGCTGGATGTATCAAAGGTTGCTGAGAATTCTTGTAGGAGGAAGGCTGAGAGTTGACTGTTGGTTTGAGTAACACAGAGGTCATTGGCATAAGGGACATGGTGTAGGTAAGACATATGGATTCAATTAGAGTAAACCTGGAATGTGGGGTAGTTAGCAGTAAGTTGGAAAGAAAAAATGGGGTACTGGATGGAAGGAATTGTAGTATCAACGGAAGTGTTCTTTTTAAAAAATGAGACTTGGAGTTCCCTTTGTGGCTCCAGTGGAAAGAAACCCAACTAGTATCCATCAGCACTTGGGTTTGATCCCTGGCCCCACTCAGTGTGTTAAGGATCTGGCTTTGCCTGGAGCTGTGGTGTAGGTCACAGACTAGGCACATTTTGGTCATTCTTACAATATTTCAAACTTTTTCAATATTATTAAATTTGTTACAAGGATCTGGGATTGGTGATCTTTGGTATTTCACTTCGATTTGCTGAAGGCTCAAGATAGTAGATTTTTAGCAGTAAAGTTTTTTTTTCTTTTTGTCTTTTAAGGGCCGCACTCACCCCATGTAGAAGTTCCCAGGTTATGGGTTGAATTGGAGCTGAGGCACTAGCCTACACCACAGCCACAGCAATGCTAGATCTGAGCCTCATCTGTGATCTACACCACAGCTCATACCCAACATCAGATCCTTAATCCACTGAGCAAGGCCAGGGATCAAACCCGCATCCTAATGGATACTAGTTAGATTCGTTACCGATGAGCCACAATGGGAACTCCGTCAATAAAGTATTTTTAAATTAAGGTATGTCCATTATTTTTAAAGACATAATGCTATTGCATGCTTAATAGACTACAGTACAGTGTAAACAGAACTCTTATATGCACTGGGAAACCAAATAATTTGTGTGACTCATTTCATTGCAACATTCACTTTATTATGGTGGTCTGGGATCAAACCCACAATATCTCTGAGGCCTGCCTATATACATAGTATTATTCCATTACACAGACAAGAAAAATGAGGCTCAGCAAGACTAGGGAACCTGCCCAAACTCATAGCGCTGCTTGGATTCAAACCCATATCTGTTTAATTCTGGAACCCGTGTTCCCGTTTGAGACAGTTCACAAATCTGATCATCATGCTGCGTTCGGTTCTGCCATGAGTGACCTCTTCTGCCCTGACCCTGTAGCTTCCTCCTTCAAAGGTCCTCCCCTGAGGTGACTCAGAAGGCTGCTGGCATGTGTAGCCTTGTCCTGGGCTGGGCTGGGCCTAGCATGCTTGGATGTTGTCCTCAGGGTTAACGACCCATTTGCGGGAATTCACCCTTGACTCCTCCTCCACCCCAGATTCTATTCTGAGCAGGGACAAGTTGGTACTGACAGCAGGTTTTCATTCTCTTGGTGCTGACAGGGAGATAATGAGTCAGATTGGCTTGGTTATGAAATGAAGCCCTGGGAGGGAATTATCATCAGACTCCTTAGCGAGAAGAGCAGAGAAAGGACTTTAAATTAAAGTGGTAACTGCCGACATGGTTGGCATTCAGACCATCTCCTTAAGTCTTTCTTCCTCTTCATGTCATCATTCAAAGAGACAGACCAGGCAACTGGTAAATGGGAGAAAGGTAGGAAGTTGCTCCAAGGCCGTGATAGTTGATCTTTAATAGCTGTCGTTTAGGCTCTGAGCCACAGAGTAAACAGGGAGCTTTATACCTCCCCACAGCAATCACCTGCACCTCTGACAAGTAGGCATTTGAGTCATGGCGTTATCTCAGTTGAGGTCACACGTACAAATCAGCCGCCTTTGCACGTGATAGTGGTGCCTCCCTGGGGACCCTATTCGTTTGTCTTGGCTTTGCCTAGAAGCTGGAAAGCAAGAAGGGAGGACACATCAGGAATCAGATTTCCCTGTGGTCTTCCTCTCTGTGTCATAGCTTTTTTTTTTTTTTTTTAGGGCCATACCTGTGGCATATGGAAGTTCCAGGGCCAGGGTTTGAATCAGAGCCGCAGCTGTCAGCCTGCACCACAGCCATAGCAACATGGGATCCAAGCCGCATCTGAGACCTACACCACAGCCTGGGGCAATGCAGGATCCTTAACCTACTGAGCGAGGGCAGGGATTGAACATCCTCACGGACACCATGTTGGGTTCTTAATCCACTGAGCCATGACAGGAACTCCTGTGTCACAGACTCTACTGCGTGGCTACCTGGATTTAAATAGTGCCTCTATCATCCACCAGCTGTGTGACCTCTAGGGAAATTACTTAATTTTTCTGAACCTCATTGTGTCCATCCAATTGGTATAATTCTGCATCTCCCTCATGGGGTTTTGTGAAGATTAATTAATTTAAGTATGTTAAGCACTGAAAAGTGTGCCCGACACATAGGCAGTGTTTTCTGTTACTGTTACAGTTGCCGCTGTTGTATTTATTATTGTTAGCTAGTAATGATAATAATGATTATGATGGCATCAATGATAAGACCTAATCAATCATCTGTTGTGCCCTTACTGGGTGGCCAGGGTTCATTGTGACTAGTGATTTGCATGTGTTATCTCAATAAGCTCTCATCAGTCTGGATACTTTCGGATGCAAGTGACAGAATTTGTGTGTCCAGTCGGTTTCAGTGTCACCTGTATCAGGAAACTTGGAGGAAAGACAGGTTTCTAAGTAGGCTGATTCAGAGGATTGACAGGGATGCACAGGACCAGGCTCTTTTCATCTTCTGTTTTTCTCAATGTTAGTTTCACCCATAGGCTGACCTCAAAATTGTTAAAGAAACTCCAGGCATCACACCTGGACCAGACAACATCCGGAAATGGAAGAGACCCTTGGAAAGACAGAACTCTTCTGAATAGTCTTCAGTCATCTCATTCCCTTGTCTCATTGACCAAAGCTATGTCAGATGCTTATTCCAAAACCACGGAGAGAATAGGATTTTCTCCAGACCAGTGAAATTACCCTGGGAGCTGAGGGTGAGATCAGCCTTCCCGAAGCCTAAGAAAACCTAGGAAAACCATTGTAACTGAAAAACAGTAAACCCTGTGATGAAAAAAAAGGAAATGGATCTGGGTGAGCAAAATCAGGGTCTGCTATAGGTGGGTGTTGTTATTCCTTTTTAGTAGAGAGGGAAAATGAGGATCTGAAGAATTAAGTCATTTCACACAGTCATCAAAAGTGGAGCTCAAACTCAACTGTGTCAATCCTAAAATTCATGTCCTTTAGGGCCACATTAAAGCTTTATAGGGTTTGGCGAAGAGACGTGACAATTTTATTGACTAAGCACATACCCTACACTGGGCACTTTATAAGAATCTTATTTAATTCCTTTAATCAACCGAATAAATTAGGCATTTTAGTTCCATTTAATGGGGTTGAAACAGGGGGTGTGGCTTGCTGCAGGCCAGAAGTCTCTCTGGTTTGAAAGGCCAGACTTATCCTATGACCCTAAAATAACCAAATGTCATTCTCATATCCCTCTAATATTTGGGATTTATATGAGAAAAATCAAACTTTTAATGAGGATCCTGACACGTTTCAATTCAGTGACCCAGTTTTTTTCACAATTTTTGTTCCAGAAAAAGCACATACAGTTGTGAATTTTCAGCTGTGAATTTTTTTCCTTTTTTTTTTGCACTCCAAGCTCTGTGACCTCCTCTTTCCACCTGCCTTCCCTGAGAACTTTTAGGATAAAACATCTTAACATCTTAATTGGCAGCTCTGGTGCCCTCTGGGCCGCGTGGGATCCCGAATATGTAAACGGTTTCCTTGGGTTCCATACTGGCTTGTCTCCCTGTCTGCCTCAGCTAGGAGCAAAGCAAAAGCTGAGAGGATTATGACATCCTGCTCATGTCAGTTCTCTGGTGGCCTTTTCCGGTGGCTGCGCTCTCCACTTTCTCCCCTTTGTTCCCTCAGACCCCTTCTAGTGCTAAGACAGGGAAAAGAATTCTGGTTTTTTGCGGCCTCTACAAGGTGCCAGGCCGTATACTGCTATTTCATTTGCGCATCATCCACATGAAATGTTGGTTTCCTTTGTTAAGGTGAATAAACTGTAGCTCACAGATGGAAAAAAACCACCCAAGGTAACACACCTGGCAAGTGAGCATTTGGAGGTGACCTGTGTCTGACTCCAGATCTTTGATATTTCTACTACGTTTCCCAGATTGCAAATTCTTGTAGGGGATCTGCCAAAGACTTATACTTCTTTGCACCCCTCCTTTGTGTCCTATGCATAGTCATATTAATTTATCTTGATTTCAACTCACAGAAGCCTGCTCTGATTAGCTTAAGCAAATAGAAGAATTTATGATAAGAATACTGGTGTCTCACGGAACACACAAGCAGGGCCTTGAATGCCTTGATTATATGAGATTCTGTGTTTTCTTCAGTCTTAGTCTTATTCGCTTATATCAGTTTACTTCAAACAAATTATAAATAAATGACTGCTGGCACCTCTAGTTTACATATGATTGGAAGGTGAACGTAGAAGACCTTATTTTTTTTCTCCCTCCTTCTCAACCCATCTCAACCCCCTCCACATTCTGTGTTCTTAGGGATTAATTGGCTTGGCTATGGCTTGTATCCAACACTAGCCCAATCATGTGTATCTAAAGACTGGGAGTAATGTTGGATCAAAATGGTGGTTTCTCTTGCAACTTCATGAGTGGAGGTATGAGGAAGTGGTCTCAGAGAAACGTGAGGGGGAGATTCTGAAAGTTTGTGGTTGTACAGTTGTTCTTCTTCATAACAAATATGGCAACTGTACCACCTCAATAAGCAGACCCAGTGAGTTGTAGAACAGGGTATTGATGTGAAAACTTGATAAATGCAGAAAGTTTTTGTTTTAATTTGTTGAGTATTTATATCAATACCCTGTTGATGTAAATATAACACACACATGCACACACGTATGTATACTGGAGTTCCCATTGTGGCTCAGTGCGTTAAGAACCCTACGCAGTGTCCTGAGGGTGTGGATTCCATCCCGGGCCTTGGTCAGAGGGTTAAGGATCTGGCATTGCTGAGCTGCAAGCTGTGGTGTAGGTCACAGATGTGTCTTGGGTATGGCGTTGGTGTGGTTGTATCATAGGCCTGCAGCTGCAGCTCTTATTTGACCCCTAGCATGGGAATTTACATATGCTGCAGGTGCAGCCATTAAAAAAAATTAAAAATACAGTTTTAAAGATTTTTTTCCCATTTTAGGTTGTTACAAGGTGTTGAATGTAATTCCCTGTGCTATACAGTAGGTCCTTATTGGTTATCTATTTTATATACATTAGCATATATCTGTTAATCCCGAACTCCTAATTTAGCCTCCTCCTTTCCCTTTAGTAACCATAAATTTGTTTTCTATGTGAGTCTCTTTCTGTTTTGTAAATAAGTTCCTTTGTGTCTTTTTTTTAGGTTCCACATAGAAATAATATCATATGGCATTTGTCTTGGTCTGACTTACTTCACTTAGTATGATAATATCTAGGTCCACCCATGTTGCTGCAGATAGCATTATTTCATTCTTTTTAATACAGTATTATATACCACATCTTTAAGCATTCGTCCGTCAGTGCACACTTAGGTTGCTTCCATGTGTTGGCTATTGGAAATAGTGCTGCTGTGAACATTGGGGTATGTGTACCTTTTCAAGTTAGATTTTTTTTGTCTTTTTCTGATGTAAGCCCAGGAGTGAGAGTGAGATACGTTGGATCATGTGGTAACTCTGTTTTCAGTTTAAGGAAACTCCATACTATTATCCATAGTGGCTGTACCAAAAGTACAGAAGGTTTTTCTTTCTTTGAGTCTTGAAGTGGAAGACAGAATGAGTTGCCATTAGGAGAGAAGAGGTCAGTGCACGAGCTCAAGGAAACATGGATAAAGGGTTATTGAGTTTTTAAAATCAAAATTGGTGCATGCTTATCTATAAGGCAGAGGTCCTTTGGTTACAGGGAGACTCAAAGTGTTTGCAGTTTGTTTTTTTTTTTGCCTTTCCCTTAAAATGCTGTTCTTAACCATGGATGCACACGTGTATTTTTAAAGCACTTAATCCCACCTCTAGGGATTCTGATTCACTTGGTCTGGGGTGGGGTACCTGCATTAATTTTCTGAAAAGAATAATCTTCTGAGATGAGTCCAGTACACACAAAAGGGACAGCTGCTAGGTTAAAGTGAGAAGCAGTTGCCTGAGGGTCTATGCCTATTCCAAGAAGTTGCTAAAACCCAAAAGCCCCATGATTGCAGGCAGGTAAGGGAAGGTGTCTTTTGCTCAAGGTTCACATGGGTCAGGCTCTGAAGTGATGTCCTCCCCAGGAGGTACTGTGGTTAAGCCAGTGATGGGTCTCTTCTGGAATGAGACCTGTTTTTGGTAATTACAAGGGAAATAAGCTCAGGTGGATTTTGTTAGTGTCAAGTGTATTCCTACAGGCTTCAGTTGTCTCTGCGCTTTTAATTCATCATCTCCCATCTGAAATGGCATTAGGGAATATTAGGAAGGGCTCTCAGAGACTGAAGGGGATGGGATAACTGCTTCAAGTGGCCATTCCTGATATACAGCCAGACTTTTAAGAGCAGAAGGAGAATGCACACTTGCTGCATTAGGTCACGTCAGGAAAGGCCTCCTGGTCTCAACATTGGTTCTCTTTCTAGACAGTTAACAACCACCTCCCCAGCCCCACAAAATTAATAATAGCGCCTTGAATCTGTACGACACTTTGTAACCTATAAAACTCCCTCACAAATACCTCAGTGTTCCCCAAGGTGTGATAACATGGATCATGGGCGGTATAGAAGATGATTTTAAGTGGTACACGGAGATTTTTAATAGTTATCTTAATGCCTATTTGGGAAAACATAATTATCAAGTGAAAAGTGATTACTCAGATGTGATTTCTTATGATACAGTGGATGATTAAAGTTTTTTTCTCTCCTATTTTATGAGTTGATGTAAGGAGAAGTGTTCATTTCATGTTGTGAAAGATCTTGTAATGTGTTTTGAAGATGATCAAAGTTTGGGGGACACTGAATTTTTTTGACTGAGTCCCAACAATCCAGAGAAAACTTGCTGTCACTTGTTCTTGATTTTCTTCTATGGATTAGGGAATTGGAGCTTTGAAAGTTCCAATAACTCATTGGTTTTTTTTTTTTTTTTTAATGGGCTCAATTTCACATTTTCCAATTCTAATTCTAGGCTCCTTTCCACTACTTGACTCTTCAACTGAGAGTCATTGTCTAAGACAGAACCTTTATTTTTCTAGCAAGTGAGGAAGGCCTTCATAGAGCCATCCACACTCAGGATTAATGGCATGCATGGTTCTGGATGCATAACGGAATGGACCAATTCATTAGTTCTCTAACAGTGGTTTCTGGGCCAACGGCAGAAGCATCACCTAGAATATGTGCACATCTTTGGGACCATTTGAGAATTGCTGGCTCAGAAACTCTGAGGAAGGGGCAGAGACATCTGTGTTTTATCAGGCCCATAGTGTGATTCCAAGGCACTCTAAAGTTTGGCAACTATCCTGTGGTTCTCCACTCAGGGTGATTTTGCCCCCCTAAGAGATGTTTAGCCATATCTGAAGACATTTTTGGTCATCCTGTCTTGTGTAGATGGTGCTGCAGACATTTAGTGAGTAGAGGCTACAGATGCTGCTAAACATCCTACACAGGACAGCCTCCCACAACAAAAGATTTATCCATCCCAAGATGTCAAATGTGCTGACCGAGAAACCCTGTATCACATCGACTAACCTTGGCTTGATGAGCACTGTGCTTGGGGTACACTTAAGAGGCCAAACATCATCTGAAAATTGCAGTGTACTTTGGCCTCTGGTTGACAGAGTAGCAGGATTTCCATTTTCCAGTGTTCAGAGATTCATGGCCAGTGGGCAGGAATCTTCTCCAAGCTGCCCATAGCCATGTTCCTCATATCCGAAATGGATACAAAATGTTGGTCAGAGTTGATGGCGGAGACAAGCCCAAGAAATAGAGCAGCCCAAGGAAAATGCACAGGGCTAGTGTCTGGCAAACTCTACCCTTGCCTTCTCTGCACCTAGGACCTCAGACTTTCCCCAGGATGTTAGGATTCCACGCCTGCCACAATAGATTGCACAGCCGGTTCCTCCATGACCAGGCAGGATTCTGTAAAAGTCAACAGCACTCTGTGGGGAATCAAATTCTTTGGAATAAAACCCCAACTTTACTATTTCTTGGCTGTGTGACTCTGGCAAATGCATCACCTTCCTGAGCCTCAGCTTTTCCACCTATAAAACAAGGGTGATCATAATTGTAGTACTGATGAGGCTTGTATGGCCCAATGCATGTAAAACCCTTAGAACAATGCTAGACCCATAGAACATGCCTGTCACGTGCTAAGTATAATAATAATGAATTTTCTGTATTGTCTCTTTAGGTCTTACATCTTTAAAGCAGCAAGTCTGTCCCCTTCGTGCTCAGTGAGAATATCTGATGTCTACATGTTTGGACACATCCAGCCCCCATTTCCTCGCTCTGTCTCAGATCTGACAGTGGAGGCTGCTTGTCCAGGACCAACCTTTTCCTGTCCTCATCTCTGCTATGCCAGGGGACGAAGAACATGCTATGCCTCAGCTTCTTGGACTCCACCCTGGCCCTGGCAGGTTAGTGTTATTACTATTAGTGGGGATGGGATAGGTGTCTGACATTATACTAGCTGCTCTCTGTTTCAAAGAGTGCATTTTGAATGATGGGTTATCAGCATCAGGGAAGATATTTTCAGATGAGGGAGGGCTTCGCCCCACAGGGGCAGGCTCTCACTGCAGTTTTCATAAGGTCAGCCTTGCCTAGGTTAATATGGCTTTCAAAATAATAAAAGGGGAGGAAGAATCAAAATCTGTCTGCTTTCATTAAGTTTCACCCTTGCCCACATATTAGAATATGTATAACTCAGCATCATGTAAAAGGATGGCTGGCCTCCAGGTCAAGCTAGGTACCAAAGAGAAGACTGGGGCTCCTCATTAATGGTCCAGGAAGCAAACGGGGTCAACATCATTAATACCAGAGCATCCCTAATTTGTCTTCAGATGATCAAACCACTGAGGGAGGGGCTAGTGGGGGGAAGCCCTGAACATGTCATTAGGATCAGAGCTGTTCAAGCGTCTTTTTCTTCTGTGTAACCTCTGAAAGATGCGGCTCCCAGCTCAAATCACTGTCGACCTACTGCAAAAGCTTCTTTCTGCCTTGCATCTGAGCATCACCGAGGGAAGTCTCCTCCAAGTCAAAACAGGAAAATGAAAAGGGGGGAGGGGATCTTGCACAGATGGCTCTGCAGTCCTCTTGATAGCAGTATCCTCATCTTATATGGAATTATTGGAAAGCAGTTTGAACAGGCTTTGGAGTTCAAGACTGAGGGAAGAGAGAAGCCAGGGGATTCAAACATGACTGGGGCTCCTATCCGATTTGCTATTGTTGTTTCAGAGTTCTGTATCTGGGCCACAGAGTAGCTCCCAGGGTATGTGTGGGCTTTATGCAAAAATGATAAAGTCAACAGCCAGCCTCCCTCCTTCAGAGGGAGTTATTTCTTGAGTGTTTTTTATGAGTTGCCCTAGGAGGAGTGCACTGATGGATGGAGACTTCTATTCCAAAGATTTGTTTAGTTTTTCAGGGAGAAGTGATATTTTGGTGACTCATCCTAACAACAGTTGTAGGGGGAAATCTGCTAAAGGTTAAGAGCATTTAAACATCAGGTACATGAAACAGTTAAATGACAAGCATACAGGATACCAGGCCCCGTGCTGGATGCAAGGGCAACAGCGCTCAGCCTTGGCTGTGCATCAGCATTATCCTTGGCATTCAAAAACAATTTCATAATAAATATACAATCCAGTGCCAAACCCCAGGCTAATTAAACCAGAACCCCTAGGGATTCTCCCAAGCAGCCATCGTTTTTTAAAGTTCCCCAGGTGATTTCAATGTGAAGTCAGGGCGGAGAATCCCTGACCTAAATCGACGAGAGTTGAATAGGGCATAATTTGCTCCCTTGAGAAAGTAAACAGACAATCATGGAAATAAATATACTTGATAGAAGACATTAGACGCATTAATAGTAATGCCCACAAGGGATGGGGCTTTTTGAGAAAATGAATAGACAAATCTTCCTTGCAAGGATGAGGGGATACTTCATGGAAGAGATGATTTCAGAACAATTTTGAGGATGACAAAGATTTTTTACCAAGTTGGCAAGCAGGGAGGGAGACTGGAGCGGGGGAGGGAAGCTTACGTGCCACGCATGCAGGTGGAGAAGTCAAGAAAATGCCAGAGATGTCTGACCCATAATTATCAGCTATGGTACAATTTGTGTAGAACGGTCTCAACACACAACTCTTGACTGATGAGAAATCTGTGGCTGGGAAAAAAATCCTCCTTCCTTTTCAGTGGAGCTTGTAGCATGAGGGCTGTGAGCTGGAAGGCAGTAAACATGCAAAGATGCCCTTCCTGGATGACGGGGTGACAGGGAGGACATTGAATGACAGCCAAACCTTTTATGTTATTATGCTTTTAACACATTTTAAAAGTATTTAATGAAATCCATGTGGCTTCAGGCCACCAGGATACCAGACCCCTCTTCCTGCCCTTCATTATTTTCTTTGGCCTTCATGATGACAGGTGGCTTTGAGAACGTCTCTTCTCCAGAATGTTTTAGTAGCTCAGTCATATCACTTCCATGATGGGGGCATCTCCAGTCTCAGTTTTGGTAGCTTTTTCCTATGTCTGCTCACTGACCAAGGCCCATAATTTATCGAGATTGACAGTTGGGCAGAAGCTGTGGTTCCTCTTGAAGTGTTAAGGTCTCATATGAACCTTGTCAAAGTAAACTGGGTAGTACCTGTCTAAGTTGATCCTTTGGTGGTGCTCGCCACGAGCATGACCCTGCTTCCCCCATGCTTCTGCTTCTTGCTGATGTGGCTGTCACCATGACTCCCATGGTCCTGAAGCTGTTGGTTCTTCCTTAGTCTGGATAGTATGTCAGTGACTGAGACAAAGGTGATGTTAATATTTTTGAAGTTGCAGTATTTTCCTGAGTGGAGCCTGTAGCTAATAGAAACAAAGGCAACGGTGGTTACAGGGATACAATTTATGAAGTCTTGGTACTTGGTGCAAATTTTGAAGACATGGTGAAAATTTTGGCAATGGCATTTGTGTTTGGAATACTGTACTGTTCAAACCATATACTTGTTGCCACTTGAGTTGTGAATAGGCTTATTCATCATGTGACGTCTTGTCATTAACTACAGTTAATAGTGGTATTGCCCATAACCATGCTACAACAAAAGCTACAATGATAACTACTTAAAAGAATTTTAAAGTCTTAATATGCCCTAAATGTGTTAAGTATTTTTAAGAAATCTTCAATTATGTTTTTCCACTTATAATTTTATTCCATTTATTTTATTCTTAATGCTCTCAAACGTTTTACTTGCAGTGTTTAAAATGTCTTATTTGCATATTTGTTTACTGATAACAAGGGTGATATTTTGAAAAACTTAAAGAGATGCTCTATCTCCTTTTTGTGGTAAATCATGTTCTTTTAATACAGCTTTAGAATAAGAAGGAAGAGAGGGGGTAGAATAGAGAATGTCATTGTGAAAGAGGAAGAAGTGGCTGAAGGAACATTTCTGCTGTTTCAAGCGGGGCAGGAAGAAACGAGTTACTAGCTCATTGAAGTGGGTGGTGAAACACATGTATCTTTATCAAACTCTGCGAATGACGTGCAGGGAGGAGAAACCAGCTAGAGAGGAGATTGATGGGAAGATGAAAGCAGAAGAGGATTTTTTCTTTTCCTGCTTCCTATCTGGGATCTGAGGGGAGAAGGATTTATAAGATGTCCCCTGTGTTAACAACAGGTGGCTGTTTCGAAGGCCAATCAGGCTGCGGTTAGGGAAGAGATGGCATCTTTAGCCCCCCTCCCCTCTCGTGAGGACTAAACAAAGCCCTGTTTTTTTCTGAATTACTGAAGGACTTGGATGTTAGCTAAGAATGACTAGGAAGCTTGCCGTAGGAGCTCCAGAAGCAAACGTATCTCTGGTAGGGTGCTGTAGGCCTGGGGGCTGAAAGAGAGTGGTCCATTTCTGAGGGAGGCGCAGCTGGAGGAGAAGCAGTGAGGGACCTGTCACAGGCCCTGAGTGGGTAGAGAGAGAAGAGATTTTAAGTTTACCTGTCATGGGCTTCCACGTGGTCCACTGCCAAGCAGGGTGCCCAGAAACCAGGCAGCAAGGAGTATCACCATGGAGACCAGAGGAGCCTGGATTCAATGGATGGGCGCGGCTGGGTAGATCCGAGGCCCCTTCTGTCCCTGCCACCACTCCTGCCTCCTGATCCCCATCCAATGCCCCAGTGGAGAATAAGTGTAAGAAGGGGAAATAGACATTGGAAGCCCTGGGAAGAAGCTAACTCACTTTAAGAGATTGTTTGAAGGGAGTTCCTGTCGTGGCTCAGTGGTTAACAAACCCAACTGGGATCCATGAAGGTGCAGGTTTGATCCCTGGCCTCGCTCATTGGGTTGAGGTTCCAGCATTGCTGTCAGCTGTGGTGTGGGTTGGGACACAGCTTGGATCCAGCATGCTGTGGCTGTGGTGTAGGCTGGCAGCTACAGCTCCAATATGACCCCTAGCCTGGGAACTTCCATGTGCCATGGGTGCAGCCCTAAGAAAGGAAACAAAAACACACACAAAAAAATCAAGACTGTTTGTAGTATTGCATCGGGCAGCATTAACTTAATTGAACTCACTTTGGGTTTTCCCCATGACCCCTTGGGGTGAGGATTTGTGAGGATTATCAGGTTAATTCAGGAAATGTAAATGCTACATTGTTTTGGAAATCTGAGTCTAAGGCAGTTCTGTGATCCAACTGTACTAGTTTCTAGGACTGCTGCAACAAATCACCACAAACCGGGTGGCTTGAAATACCAGAAACTAATACTCTCATAGTCCAGGAGGCCACAAATCTGAAATCAAAGTATCAGCAGTTTTGTTTCCTTCTGGAGCCTTGAGGGAGCTTCTGGTGGTTGCCGGCAGTCCTGGGTACCTCCACCCTTGGCATGTCAATTTATCACTCAGGACCCTGCCTCCATCTTCACATGGAATTCTCTTCCAGGTGTCTCTGTGTTTCCTCTTCTTTTCTTATGAAGATACCAGTTATTGGATTGAGAGCCTACCCTCATCTGATATGACCTCCTCTTAGCTAATCAGATTTGCAAAGACTATCTTTCCAAACATTCTGAGGTTCTGAGCAAGCATGAATATTCGCAGACACCATTCGACTCAGGATACCAACAATATTTATTTCTTCCCCCCTATCTTGTCAGTTCTAGGAGGGTGGTGACCAGATGGGTTTGATTCGCCGTATTTGGCATCCCATGCACATCATAGTCCCAACTTTGATCTATTGACTAAATGAAAGAAGGGCTGGCCTCTATTGGTTATGACTTCCACTTCTTCCCTGTACTCCTTCCACCCATCCTGGACCATTCTGAGACCATTTAGTCTTTGGTGCCCTTACCTAGGGCCTGCATCCCCGCCTTTTTCTAGCCCCCACAGGAAGCTTCTCCAAGAATATGGCTTCAAGCCATGAGCAAGTCCCCAAAGGTTATTCCCCTCAGCGTCTAAGTGGAGAGTGATTTCTGAACTGAGGCTGGATTCCGCCTCCTCCAGGGTTGGTTGAACAAGAGAGGAGTCCTGCCTCTGTGCAAACACAGAGGACATTTATTTTGTGCCTTGCAAGGCTGGGAGGGGCCAAAGCCCTGTGCACCCTTCCTGACCCTCCATTAGCTCTGCTCTTTATCTGAGTTAAGAATTAGCCTGGGCAAGACACCTCCTCTGCAAGAGCGAATGTCTTCCTCTTGGAAAACTTTTGATGTAATTATGAAATAAAATAGGACATAAGCAACTGAGGAAAAATGGGAGGGGGGGCGGGGAGTAAGCTATCCAGTCAGTTGTGGGCCTTGTGCCTCATGTGTGGTATGACACCTCTTAATTCTTACGGCTTATTTTGCTGTATGCTTATGACAAAAGAGATCCCCGGGGCAGGCTTAGTCAAATATTTGGCACCTGCAGACTCAAGTCAATGTAATGAACAGGTCCCCAAACCTCTCAAAGCCCTGCAAACCTGCATTTCCCCTGTTACAATTTCATTCCAAAGCCAGATCTAAGTACCGTTAAAATTGGATCCCTCTTCCCATCCTCAACTCTGCCAGCCTCCTCTAATCCATCCCTCTCTAAAATGCTCTTCCTGGAGTTCCCTTCATTACTCAGTGGTTAACGAATTCGACTAGGAACCATGAGGTTACAGGTTCAATCCCTGGCCTTGTGCAGTGGGTTAAGAATCTGGCATTGCCATGAGCTGTGGTGTAGGTTGTAGACGCGGCTCAGATTCCATGTTGCTGTGGCTGTGGCATAGGCCGGCAGCTATAGCTCCGATTAGACCCCTAGCCTGGGAACCTCCGTATGCCGAGAGTGTGGCCCTAAAAGGAAAAAAGACAATGAATAAATAAATAAATAAATAAATAAATAAAATGCTCTTCCTTTTGCTTTCCTGGCAATGAAGGTTGTAACCTCAAGGTTAAAACTCAGGTCTTGGAGTCAGACAGACACAGCTATACACTTAGTTAAATTTTTTTTTGGGCGGGGGGTTTAGGGCCACATCTGTAGCACATGGAGGTGTCCAGGCTAGGGGTCGAATCAGAGCTGTAGCTGCCGGCCTACACCAGAGCAACACGGGATCTGAACCACGTCTGCAACCTACACCACAGCTTACAGGCAACACCGGATCCTTAACCCACTGAGCAAGGCCAGGGATTGAACCTGCGTCCTCATGGATCCTAGTCAGATTTGGTTCTGCTGTACCACAATGGGAACTCCCCCTTAGTTATATTTTCAATCAGCGTTCTCAGCCCTGGCTGCGTGTTAGAATTACCTGGGGAGCTTAAAAATCCTTAAACAGCCCCACCCAACACTCAGGAAATCACAGTCTTTGGGGGTGGGACCCAGGTAGCAATATTTCTTGAAACTGTCCAGCCAATGACAATGTACATCTACGTTTTAGAACCAGGGATCTTAGACAAATCACTTGTCTTTCTCAGTTTGCTCTTCTGCAAATAGAGGTAATTCCTACTCTCCTAGAGTTTTTGCAAGGATTAAGTGACAGTGTGTTAAGCATGCTTCGTACAGTGCCTGAGAGTTAATGATCTCTGAGTAGACGATAGCTGTTTTCATTATTTTTAGTCTCGTATTTTTCTACAGTGGTTTCTCATGTCTTATTTCCAAAATAAGATGGTACGTTCTTCTCTAGAGACTGTTACATTTTGTTCTTAAATACTCAATTTAACAAGTATTTATTATTGTACATCTCTGTATTAAGTGCTATAGTGAAGAGGATTTAAAAATAGTTGAGACAAGGCTTCTTAGCTCTAAGAGCTCAACATGTAATGGGAAAAGATGATGTCATGCATAGGGTTCTAATCCAGAGTGCACTCCGTGATTAGCTGTTAATACAAGTGCCCAGGATGTGCCATGGCGGGGAGGACCGTTTATTCAGGTCAGGGTACTCGAAAGTCTTCTTAGGGAAAGCAGAGCCTGAACTAACTGGGCTTTGTGGAATAAGTAAATCTGAGATGGACATCTCCGTGCTGGGCAAAGAAGGTGCAAAGAGAACAACTCTTACAAAGACAAAGGGGATGAAGACCATTGAATTTTTTTTTCCCCCAGAAAAGCAAACAGTTCATGTCTCAAGAGTGCATTCTGGGAGGGACCACAATGATAGGGGAAAAAAACCCAAAAAACCTCCCAAAAACAAAAGCAAAACAAAACAAAACATAAAGGAAGGTAGAGGCTTGGAAATCTAAGGTAAAGAGTTTAGACTTTTTTGTCTGTTTTATTAGTTGGATGCACAGCTGTTGATTGTTATGGTCTTCTTGCTACTTGGGGTTGAGTTGTGCAAATCAAGAACAGTCCTGTTTGCAGCATCCCACAAGGGCCCAATCACATCGAACCCAGTACAAAAGAGTATATATTTCCCTGGAGTTCCCTGGTGGTTAAGCATGTGGCACTGGCACTGCTGTGGCTTGGGCTCGATCTCTGTCCTGGGAAGTTCCACATGCTGTGGGTACAGCCAAAAAATTTTTTTTCCCTCAAAATGTGTGGGACAACTACTGATCAAAATGTGGTCCCTTGGCAGTTCCCATCATGGCTCAGCTATAACGAATCCAACTAGAATCCATGAGGATGTGGGTTCAACCCCTGGCCTTGCTCAGTGGGTCAGGGATCCAGCATTGCCATGAGCTGTGCTCTAAGTCACAGATGCGGTTCAGATCCTGAGTTGCTGTGGCTGTGGTGTAGGTCAGCAGTTGCAGCTCTGATTCTACCCTTAGCCTGGGATCTGCCATATGCTGCAGGTGTGGCCATAAAGAGACCAAAATGAAAAATGTGTATATATATATATATGTTCCATTGCCCAGCAACATCAGCATCACCTGGGGGCTTGTTAGAAAAAGACAATCTTGTATCCTATCCTAGACCTATTAAATCTTAATCTGAATCTTAACAAGACCCCCAGTGATTGATATGCACATGAGAAGCATTGGGTTAGCCTTTTCTCTTGGCATCATCTTTCCCAGTTTTCCCCTAGCTGAACATTTCTCTCTTCACTACAACAGCTTGTATCCCATAATAATTGATAAGGATATTAGCAGAAAGGAGCAAATCAGCAAATATAACCTTTACCCCCAATTTAGAAATGTTTTGATTCCAGAGGTCTCGTCTACTTCTGATTTTGAGTACTCCTCAATTTTTAACATACAGCAGTTACTTCTTAATTCTGGAAAACTCACTAGTAGATCTGGGCATTCTTGCCACCAGTGAACTCATTCAAAGGCATACATGCATTTTCGGAAGTCCAGCAAAATAGACTAAGTGTACATAAATCTCAAGTCATGTCCTCTGATTGCATAATATCTTGATTGCCAACAGAGATTATTTAAATTATGGTCTACCGCTGAGAGTTGCAGAAATAAGTTTCCTGGGGTAAAATTATTATAGGAAATGCCATATATTTTCTTTCCTCTCTTAGAGATTTTTAATGTATGCTAACATATTTAAGGTTCTATGGTATCCTGTAGGAAAGAAGCCTGCTTAATTTACTGTTCCCTCTATGTTTCACCACAGAACACACTTAATGGATGCAGTAATCTCTCATAGAACACAGTTAGAGAAATTCTGCTCTAGGAAAGAAAGGGAGGAACAGTGTCAGGAGGCATAAAACTAACTTAGAAATTCAGAGAAAAAAAAATATGGAGTCAGTCGTGCCATGATAAAGTTGAAATCTATTGCACTTCTGTCCTGTAAGAAGGTACTCAGTCCAGATCAATTCTAATTGACTGAATACCTTTTTAAGCCTCTCCAAATTTACAAACACATTCTAAGTAAATGGAAAACGTATTAGCTAGTTCTGCAGTTAGAACCATATACCATTTCTGGGAAGTAGTAAGTGTTTGTTGCCAGACACATCTGTGACCCTGGGTGAGAACTTTTCTATGAGTCTTAGTTTTATCTCTGAAACGGAGACACTGATTTTCACATAACAGATCTTTGTGAGTATTATTATATTTGTTTTAAAACAGTCAGTTATGTCTTAGAGAAATTTAAAATACAAGGAAAAAATCACATTTATAGTCATGAAATTACCATTTCTAGTTCTCTTTGTTCATCCCAGATTTCCACCAGAAATCATTTTTCTTCTGCTTGAAGGAATTCTTTTAACATTTCTTCTAGTGCCAATCTGCTTCCACTGAATTATTTGGATTTTGCACTTGTAAGAAATTATTTCATTTTCATTTTTGAAAGGTATTCTCACTGGGTATAGAATCCTAGGCTGACAGTCTCTCCCACCCCCCACTCCACCGCCCCAGTACTTTAAAGATGTTGCTCCTCTGTTTTCTTGGTTGCATTGTTGCTTACTAGGAGGTTGCGGTCATTCATATCTTTGTTCCTTTGTATGCAATGTGTCTTATTTCTCTAGCTGCTTTTACGGTTTTCTATTTATCACTGGTTTTAAGCAAGTTGGCTATGATACATTTTGGAGCCATTTTCTTCATAGTTCATGTAAGTAGTTTTGTTGAGCTCCTTGGCTCACTGGGTTTATAGTTTTCCTTTCATTTATGAAATTTTGGTCATTGTTTATTTAAGTATATTTTTCTCTTCCCCACCTTTTTGGGTCTCTAAGTACACATATATTAATTAAGCAAATGGAAATTGATTGCAACTCACATGCTCTCTCTTGTTTTTGTTTTGTTGTCATTTTGGAAGATTTCTGTTGCTCTGTGTTCAACTTCATAAGTCTTATTTTGTGATGTCTAATTTCATGTCACTCTCTTCCATTGTAATTTTCGTCTCTGGAAGTTCAGTTTAAGTCATTTATGTGTCTTCTATGTCTCTACCTAACATGCTCAATTTTTCTTCTACATTCCTGAACCTATGGGATATAAGTTATGACTGTTTTAATATCCTTGTTTAGTGATCCTATCATATGTATCTTTTCTGAGTATGTTTTGATTATGCTTTTATTTTCACTCTGGATCATACTTTCCTGTAGCTTTGAATATCTGGTATTTTTTTTTGTATGCTAGACATTGTGATTTTAGTTTCTTGAGTGTTAGATAATTTTGTATTTCCATAAGTATTTTTGAGCTGTGTTCTGGGATGTAGTTAAGTTACTTGGGAATATTTTTATCCTTTTGAGGCTTACTTTTCAGTTTTGTTGGGGGTGACTAGAACAGCCTTTAGTCTAGGACTCATTTTTCCCCACTTCCAAGGCAATATCTTTCTGAATACTTTACCCAGTACCCTGCAAATCCTGTGAGGTTTTCTGCTCTGGTTGGCAGATATAGAAACTTGTTTGGGGTTTTTGTGAACTCTGAGAATGATTCCGTCTGCTACTTTCAGGTGATTCTGCCTCTAGAATCTCACCTAATGAGCCGATCAATAGTGATCATAGTACTTAAGAGGAATCTTCACCTCATGCGTGCGCTCTCTCTCTCTCTCTCTCTCTCTCTCTCTCTCTCTCTCACACACACACACACACAACTCCCTTCTCTACTCTCCACTATTCTCTCCTATGAACTCCTTAATCACCTTGGTCTCTGAATTTCCAGCTCCATCTCATCACTAGACTTCACCTAAATTTCCAGCTCCATCTCATCACTAGACTTCACCTGAATTTTCCCTACACTGTGGCCTGAAATCTCTCTCCAGTAGGAAGTTGGGACAATTTGTGGGAGTTATTTGATTTCTTTTTTTTTAATTTCAGGGATCTCTGTATTGCACTGCCTGATGTCCAGTATCTGAAAACAGATATTTCACTTATTACATCCAGTTTCTTAGGTGTTTTAGGTAGGAAGATAAATCTGTTCCCTGTTACCTCACCTTCATTGCAAGCAAAAACCTTTGGGTCATGACATCTGTTCCTGATATATGGTTATTCTTCAATAAGTGGTACTCTCTTTTCCTCATGGCAATTTCTTAAACAAGATCCCCTAGCTGGAGATCTAAGAATTCTGAAAAATAGTTCCTGGTGGTGAGAATACCTGAGGTCAACAGACAAAGTCAAATGCAGATAATGAATAAAACTTAGGCTATCTTAGGAATAATACTAATTTACTTTTATGTGGGCCCCATGCTTGAGGATATTCTCAGATCATCTTCACAGTAACCATATAAGGTAGGCACTATCTTCATCATTCCTTTTTTCTTTTTTTCTCTTCTCTCTCTCTGTCTCTTTTTTTTTTTTTTTTTTTTTTTTTTTTTTTTTTTTTTTTTTTTTTTTTTTTTTTTTTTTTTTTTTTTTTTTTTTTGTCTTTTTAATGTCACACTTGTGGCATATGGAAGTTCCCAGGCTAAGGGTCAAGTTGGAGCTGTAGCCAATGGCCTGTGCCACAGCCACAGAAGCGCTGGATCTGAGCTGCATCTGCGACCTATACCATAGCTCATGGCAACACCAGAATTTTAAATCACTAAGTGAGGCCAGGGATCGAACCCGCTTCCTCATGGGTCCTAGTCCGGTTCATTACCACTGAGCCACAATGGGAACTCCCATCTCCATCCTTTCTACTGAGACTTGTGGAAGATATGTCTACTTTATTCAAGTTCACTCAGTAAGAACTGGAGAACAGAGGCAGTCTTTGGGTCCAGATAATCCATATTCATAGTTCCAATTCAACCATTAAACCACGCTGCCTCTTCATAGTTTACACATTATTTTTAACCAGTGTTTTTGCATTTGTGCATTGCATTTTGCATTCAGCTATAGGCTTGTGCCAGGATTCTTATAATCACCAAAGAAGATTCTATCCCACTCATGGATGCAACATCCCATTTAAAGTTAACATCTCGGAGTTCCCGTCGTGGCGCAGTGGTTAACGAATCCGACTAGGAACCATGAGGTTGCGGGTTCGATCCCTGCCCTTGCTCAGTGGGTTAACGATCCGGCGTTGCCGTGAGCTGTGGTGTAGGTTGCAGACGCGGCTCGGATCCTGCGTTGCTGTGGCTGCGGTGCAGGCCAGTGGCCACAGCTCCGATTAGACCCC
>PVHT020000063.1:5100402-5157069 GCA_004024745.2 Catagonus wagneri
CAGTGGGTTAACGATCCGGCGTTGCCGTGAGCTGTGGTGTAGGTTGCAGACGCGGCTCGGATCCTGCGTTGCTGTGGCTGCGGTGCAGGCCAGTGGCCACAGCTCCGATTAGACCCCTAGCCTGGGAACCTCCACATGCCGCGGGTGCGGCCATAAACCCGCGGCCATAAAATGACAAAAAGGCAAAAAAAAAAATAAATAAAGTTAACATCTCAAGTTCAAGACAGTTTATGCAAATATTTCGACTGCACTTTCCATTGTGTAATTACCCTCTTGCCTGATTTCAAATTCCCATTTATGAAAGCCAATTTAGAGCCCAAGCAGAGCTGAACACATGAAATCCTGGAAATCATACAAGATATCCCCTTTCCTCCCAGGTTTACAGCAATTAAATCCTTGATAATGAATTGCTCATCAGTTCTGCCGACGTTGGAAGTGATTGCCTCTGCAGGTAGCAATCATTTTGTGCAATTGCCACAATTATCAATCCCCTTCAGGATGATTGGAATTTAGCAATAGGGACCAAAAGAGTGGAAGATTTTTCAAGATATGGACTAATATTAGAAACTTGCCAATGAGAAATGATGTCTTTCCACTAATGGAGGTCTCTTAGAAAGTGAGCAGTGGTTAGAAAGCGATCAGCATTTCAAATCTCTTCCTTACCGATTTGAATGCACTGTATAAACCCAGAAGACTCCATAATTTTAAAGATCTGTTGTGGATTATATCTTTTCGCGACTCTTACAGTTATAATGTTGACCCATTCATTTCTGATATAGGTGTTAAATTCTAGGTAATTTTTAATGCTGGTGATGGCATTGGGATATATACTTCTCTTCTCCACCCATCCCCCTGGAAAAATAGTTTGGCAGCATATATTAAAAGCCTTAAAATGTTTATACTTTCTGTCCTTCCATCCATTTTCTGGAAGTCTATCCTAAGGAAAGCAGCAAGGTAGGAAAGATTTAAACACTCAGTATTATTTCTAATAGAAAAAATATTAGGAAACACTTCAATGCTCAATAGCAGGATGGTTAAGTAAATTATAGTTCATTAAATGATGGCATAATATGCAGCCATTAAAAGTCATGTTTTTGAAGAGTGGTTAATGACACTTGGAAAATATTCATTATAGAATGTCAAGTGGAAAAAATAAACACAGTCAAAGTTGGATAACAGTAGGTGTAATGTAGTTTATTAAGCATCCATTATATAACCCTGAAGGTAGGTTATTTTTATCCCCATATGACAGAAAAGGAAACAAAGGTTAAGAGTGATTGGAGTGGGGAGGAAATGGTATATGAAGAGAAACAGCATTTATTGGTAGTTACCCTGGAGGAATGGGAACCAAAAACAGTTCTTTTTTTTTTTTTTAATGCATGTGTAATTTCCACCATAAGCATGTATTATATTTGCAATCAGAAAATAACAAATATCATTAAAATATTCTGGGCACCCAAGAAACAGCTTTGGATAAGGAAATTTTTCCTGGACCAGGCTATGGGAAGCAGAAAGCGACCTTGAGGTCTAGCCTGCAACCACCCAGACTTAAACACAGTATTGCTTTGCTGCTCTGGCCCCTGGTTGGGGGTGATTCGAACATGGGAATTGGCCCAGCCTGGTATAGGGCTAGCGGTCTCCCTACTGCTGTCTCCTCTCATTATGTATGAGTTCCTGTCCCTGAAGGAAACATCTGGTAAACTCTCTGACATGCAGGTGTTTGGCCCTAAGAGGGGTGTTTCTCAAAATACCTGCTTCTGGTTCTGGAACCCCTGACAGGAATCAGCTAGGCTCCTTATTAGAAACATAGATTCCTGGGTCTCTCAGACTTCCTGAATCAGGATGAGGCTGGGGATTCTGCATTTGCATAAAGAGGTGATTCTTATAGACACTATTTTTAGAGAGCCATTGGCCCAGAGGAACCTACCGTTCACAGGAAGAGAATAAAGAGGAACCTACCGTTCACAGGAAGAGAATAATGTTTAACCTTTCTATGGGGAAGGTAACTGAGAGAAGAAAATTCCTGTAATCGCATCAGGTCAGCAACTTCCTACTGAAATCTTGGCTCTGTTCTGTCCCACTTAAGTGAACTTGACCTTGGGAAGATTACTCTTCCTCTCTAAGAGCATCATTGATTTCATCTGTGAAATAGGAGTAACAGGATGGTGTTGGTGACAGTGGTGGCTAGGCTGACCTTATAGAACAGCAGCCAGAGGAATCCTTGCCTGAAAAGTAAGTGTGCAATGGATTTCTCAAGCCAGATCTTTAAAATTGCCTATAATGATCTATACGATCTACTCTGTACCCTCGTAAGCTCTCTAACCCCAGTGTGTTCTTAATTTTTTGTTTAATCGAGCCAAGCACACTCCCACTATAAAGCTCTTGCATTTGCTATTCAGACTGGCCATCCACATGTCTAATTCCATGGAGTCTTTTGCCAATGTTACATTTTCTCTGAATCCATCCTATTTAAAATTTGAGCACGTTCCTCATGACACTCCCAATCTATCTCCTCTCACATAACTGCCTTTTGGTTTTGCGCTGTACTTGTCACTTTTGAACACACTGTATGATTGGCTTTTTATTGCTTTTCTTATTTTTTGCATACCCTCTCCCCCTACATATCCATTGAAATGCAAACTACCCCAAACCAAGGATCATTGTCTTTTTATTGCTGTTTATTGATGTCCCCAAGCACCTTAAACAGTGCCTAGAACATAGCAGGGGCTCAGTGGATAGCTGATGAGTGGATGCATGGGCGCGTGAATGAATGAATGAAAAAAGAACGTGATGAATCTCCGTCCTCTCCTTCACCAGGGGAGGTGGATACGTACTTAAGGCAGAATGGCTTTCGTGTCCTAGTGTGTGCTTATTTACTTCTCGTTTTATCTGAGTTTTAGCTAAGTCTTTTGGAAGTCCCTGCTGTTCTACCATCTTTCTTGCCGAAGCTTTTCTGTCACTAAGAGGTACCTAGATCTACATACCGATAACTTGGACTGTTCAACAGCTGGCCACAGGCATCATTTAAAAAAACAAAAAGTCTCTGAAAAAGTTGGGTCAAATGTCTCTCTGCCACAGACATGGGGACAAGGCTTTCTGCACTGGACACAGGCCCAGACCACAGTGTGTTCCTTTAAGACAAGATTGTGCTATTATTATACTGATCTCGCTAGAGGAGCCTCTTGACATGAATCTGATACAATCTCCTCAGTTACCACACCCAGTTCTGACTCTGTTTTCTTCACATTTCTCTGGAGACCCACAGAAAACAGGACGACTGTCTCAGAAATGAAAATGTGTTTAGCGGAGAAATATTACAGACGGTAAAACACGCCGCATTTTAGTGATGAAGATTATTATTATTGCCATTGTTGTTATTTGCCCTCTGCCATACACAGGAAGACTTGGTAACTGCTCCTGCTTCCTTGCTCTCAGAGCGTTCACATTTACCCCAAATTGGCCTGAGTGATATAATTAGCCCGAACAGCCACTCATTGTTATTCTGATAAAAGCAAGTTTTCTCCAGGCCAGTTTGCTGTCTCCATTACCCCAGGCCTCCATGGTGGAGATCAATAAGGATATATAAAGCACCCCGAAGGGCACCATTCCAGGAAGAGGGGGCCAGGGGGGCAGAAACACAAAGAGCTTCTCAGGGCTGCTTAGGCTCCCTTATGCCAAGCCCTTGGACTTTAATGATTGTTTTTGTCATTCTGCACAGCAAGCTGCAATTTATCTTTCCTGAGATTTCAGAACAGGATGCTCTTCTCTTGTGCTTAGGTCTGTTTTGCATAATCGCAACAGAGTTCTTATAGCCATCATGCACAATGGCACAAACCAGAAAGCAGAAAGAGAAAAAAAAAAGGCAACTCATGGAACACTCCAAACTCCATCCAGCACCCTTGATATAATTCCTAGCACATGGGCACAGATCAAGAAGCAGCCGGGGAAATGAGACTGACCTTATCTGGTTATCTAAAATGTTATCTAAAAGCACAGGGCAGTGGTATAGTCGGGGCTGGTTCTCAGCTGAGGAAGACCTTGATTCTGATCTTGGTTCTGCTGCTTTCCATCAACACGAACTTGGGTAATTTATTGAAACTTTCGGTGACTCAGTTTCTTCATCTGTAAGACAGAAACAATAATACCTTTTGTAGAGTTGTTGTGAGAACCAGAGGTGATTAGTTAAAGATCTTGGCACATAGTAGGTACAGAATATGTGGAGAAATGCTCATTTCGAATCCCCTGAGGGCTGGTGATCCATAGGTTGTGAGCCATGGGTTTCATCATACCACAACCGAAATCCTTCCATTTCTCGGTCCTTCTGTATCATTGGTTATTTTTTCCCCTTAGGCAGAGATCTCCGGTGATGGCGATGATTTCCATAATCTTGTCACCTTAATTGCTGCTGTCACTGTAGGCACTGAAGTTAATTTTGATTTCTTTTTGTTTCTGCTCAGTGCTTTGGATTGTGACTAATGCAATTATTCTCGGGTTTGGCTTAGAGCAGTGTTCCCGGCAGTCTGAAGAACAAGCCTGAGCTTTCCATGTGGGGCCGCTTTCTGCCCAGAGACTGCAAGGGTGCTGGAAATTTCAGGAAAGGAAATCCATAGTTGTGGTCCTTTCAGCCACATGGCCCGTAAATGGTGTGTGCTTTCTGATTGTCAGTTTCCTCTTGTACATCCCAATGAAACCTTATGTGTGGGTCTTGTCACAGTTTGGGTACTGTAAGGGAAGGGAAGAAAAGAAAATTTTTTGAGTGTCTGGGCATTACATTGCTTTGTATGAATTGTGTGACTTGTCATAAAAACTCCAGGAGTGGAATCTAAAATATGACACAAATGAACTTATCTCTGAAAAAAGACACACACATATAGAAAATAAACTTATGATTATCAGAGAGGAGGGGGAGAGGGATTAATAATTAGGAGTTTGGGATTAGCAGATACACAGTACTATATATAAAAGAAATAAACCACAAGGTCTTAGTATAGAGCACAGGGAACCATAGTTAATACCCTATAATAAACCATAATGGAAAAACATACACACACGTATATGTAACTGAATCACTTTGCTGTACATCAGAATCTAACAATGTTGTCAACCATACAACAATTAAAAAAAAAAACAACCTCCAGGAGCAGAGGGTGGATATATCACTTATGCTAGACCCTTCAAAGCTTTCCTTCCTGGACCTGAGTCTTGAGTCAGACTCAATTCACCATCAGATCCTGTTGCAGCTTCCAGGGGGAGACCAGTCTATCCTTGCAGCTGCCCTTTCTCCCCTTAGTTGTTTAAACTTCTTGGTGATTCTTACAGCTACCCTACATTCGTCTAGAAAGCTCTCCTTCTCCCTTGGTTGGTTAGAGTCAGTTTCTGTGACCTAGGAGCAAAGAACCCTAATCCCTCCCACACATTTTACAATTTTTAGGATACCAGTGGTGACATAATATCTGTCTCTCTTCTTCTCGCTCCGTCCCTCTCTCCCTCTCCCCCATTGCTCTTCTTGGAACACCCTGCCTACCTCGCCCATCCTCATGGATTCTTCCTCCTTCAAGACCCAGATCAAATGTTACTTCCTCCCCTGAAGATCCTGGAGCTGGGTGCTGAGTCCCTCCGACCCCTACCCCGACAGTGTTCATGCCTCTGCGTGGCATCTGTTCCATCACATGACATCACAGCACATCATACATCACACTTTTGTTTGCATGCCCACCTTTCTGCCTGCAGCACCCCTCTGGGGTGAGAGACTTCTGAAGGCTACACGCGTGACACAGAGCACAATGCCACACACAGGGTCCCTGCTCAGTCATCGTTCCTGGCGTGTGTCAGTGGTTGGATGATGCACTGACTCCGTGAAGGGACAGAAGGTCTGAAAGTTGTCAGATGCCCTGACTGAGACCGGTTGCACTGAATTGTCTCAGAATAAACCTTTAGTGGGTTTGTACTCATATGTTCAAAGTGCCCTGGGCCAAAATCAAAGAGTTTTTATTCCTCCTGATGAGCAGAGGACAAATAGTGCAAAGTCACTCTGACCTCTAAGATTCTGCTTTCTTCAAAAATAGCATGGATTTTTCTGATTATAAAAGCAGTACATAGTGTAGAGAGTTTATATAATACTAAAACGGCAGAAAGGAGAAAATAAGAATCACACATAGCCCCAGCACCCAGAAATAAAAGCTGCCATTTTAAAATACTTTCTTCCTGGCTTTTTTCTCCCCATGTATCACAATTTGTAGATGTATTTATTTATGTGCTATTTTTGTTATGTGTTTTCTCCCATTTGATCTTAGATATTGCCTGTTTTCTTTTATGTATCATTTGTATAATTTTTAATTTTATTGAAGCATAAAAAGTATGCTTGTATATTGATTTATAATATTGTGTTAGTTTCCGGCGTACAGCAAAATAATTCAGTTTTTTATATATTCTTTCTCAGATTCTTTTCCCTTATATATTATTACAACATCTTGAGTACAGTTTTCTGTACTCTACAGTAGGTCCATGCTGGTTATCTGTTTTATGTATAGTAGTGTGTATATGTTAATCCCAAATTCTTAATTTATCCCTCCATCCCATTTTCCCCTTTGATAACTGTAAGTTTGTTTTCTATGTCTGTGGGTCCATTTCTATTTTGTATACAAGTTCATTTGTATCATTTTTTTTTAGATTCCACATATAAGCAGTATTATATGATATTTTTCTTTGTCTGACTTCACTAAGTAAGATAATCTCTGGGTCCATCCATGTTGCTGCAAATGGCATTGTTCTTTTTTTGTGGATGAGTAACATTCCATTGTGTATATATTATGTACTATTTTTTTTTTAAGAGTCTGTATGACATTCCATCTTATAGAGAAATTAACATCGAGTTAACCCATCCGTTGTTTTTGGTGTGTGGTTATAAATTATACTGACTTGGGGCTTGGAAGGGGGTGGTTAATAAACAGTAGCTTTTGTCCCTGCCCACCTTCAGAACTGGTTGAAGGGTTAGACACACAGGTACTTAGGACAGGTGGGATCACACTTAGCTATGGATTGGCTACTAATTTGGAGGTTGTGCTTAAGTGGAGCAACAAAATGCTTTCGATACCCCACCCCAAAATAATTTTTCCAGCTTCGTTGTGATACAATTGACCTAGCACATTGTTGAGGTTTAAGATGTACAAGTGGGAGTTCCCGTCGTGGCTCAGCGGAAACGAATCTGATTAGGATCCGTAAGGACGCAGGTTCAATACCTGGCCTTGCACAGTGAGTTAAGGATCTGGTGTTGCCGTGAGCTGTGGTGTAGGTCGCAGATGAGGCTTGGATCTGGCATTGCTGTGGCTGTGGTGCAGACGCCGATTCAACCCTTAGCCTGGGAAGCTCTATATGCCACGGTGCAGCCCTTAAAAAAAAAAAAAAAAGGATGCACAAATGATGGTTTGACCCGTGTCTCTTTGTTGATCTGCTTACCACAATCAAATTAGTTAGCACATCCATCACCTCACGTAGTTCAAGTTATTTTTGCTTGTATGGTGACAATTTTGAAGATCTACTCTCTTAGCACCTTTCAGGTGTCAAATCCAGTAGTGTTAACTGCAGTCCGTGCTGCACAGGAGACCTCCAGCACTTAGTCATCTCATAACTGGACATTTGGACCATCTGACACACACACATCTTTCCCCACCATCCCCGAACCTCTGGCAACCACCAGTCTGTTTTCTGTTTCTATAGGTTCATTTAAAAATACATGTATATTTCACATGGATGTGGGGTCATGCATTATTTGACTTCCTCTGCCTGACTCATCTCACTGAGCATCATGCCCTCAAGTTTCATCCACGTTGCCACACGTAGCAGGATTTCCTTTTTTGCTATATCACTGGATTTTATGTACTTATATATATATTTAAAATTATATATCTACATGGTTTTATAGATATATAATTATATATCTATATATTTATCTCTTACATAATATAATACATTAATATATTATATAAATATATAATTATATATAACTATATAGGCATATAATTATATACGGTCATGTGTGTATATGTACACTCACATATGTATACATAGAGAAACCAGAAGGCAGCCTCTCTGCCTGGAGGCAGATTTCCCACCCTCCCCAAAGGGAAAAGGGGAGAAAAAGCAGGTCCACTCAGACCCACTATCTTCTCCAAATTCACCAAACAGATGGATCTCTCACCTGTCCCTGAGTGACCAAGTAATACTCTAGTGGATAGCTTCCATCTGACCAACTGTGTTGGACATTTTGGAGCACAAGTCCATGAGTATTTTTTTTTAATGTTTTTCTGTTTCTTTCCTTTTTTCTCTTTTTTTAGGGCTGCACCCATGTCATGTGGAAGTTCCCAGGCTAGGGGTCAAATCGGAGTTGCAGCAACATAGGATCCAAGCCGTGTCTGTGACCTACACCAGAGCTCGTGGCAATGCCAGATCCTTAAACTACTGAGCTAGGCCAGGGATTGAACCCACATCCTCCTGGGTACTAGTTGGGTTTGTTACCACTGTGTCACCTCGGGAACTCCCATGAGTATTTCCTTTCTTTTCTTTTTCTCTCTCCCTTTCTTTCTCTTTCTTTCTTTCTTTCTTTCCTTCTTTCTTTCTTTCTTTCTTTCTTTCTTTCTTTCTTTCTTTCTTTCTTTCTTTCTTTCTTTCTTTCTTTCTTTCTTTCTTTTCCCTCTCTCTCCCTCTCTCTCTCTCTCTCTCTCTCTCTCTCTCTCTCTCTCTCTCTTTCTTTCTCTCTCCCTCTCTCTCTCTGCTATACCCACGACATGCAGAAATCCCCAATCCCCAGACCAGGGATTGACACTGTGCCACAGCAGTGACAATGACAGATCCTCACCCTGCTGAGCCACCAGGGAGCTCCATCCGTGAGTACTTTCTTAAGGAAGATTTCTGGAAGTGTTACTGGGAGACTGAATATTTTTAAGACTTTTGAAATACATTTCCAACCTGTTTATTGCAAAGTTTGCTCCAATTTACCTTGCCACCCACAGTGCATAGAGTGGACCATGTCACTGAATCTGCATCAGATTTGAGCTGAGTCTGTCTTAACAAGCTTTTCTCCTCTGTATTTGGTAGAAAAAAGAGGCAGCTTATTTTTTCATTTGTGTTTATCTGCATAGTAAGAAAACTGATTTTGTCCATCAGTTTGTTATTTGAGCTTTTGCTCTGAACAATCCATTCATGTCATTTGGCCGTTTTTCTACTGTATTTTAATTTTTAAAATGGATTTATATACAAAGTATAACACATTTATCTGCCATATCTTTAATTTGCTGTTTTACTTTTGTTTATAGTTTAAATAAACATTTTTGGACTTGTTGGGTGTTTGCTTTGTGATTCTTCTGTTGCTTATAGATTTTTTCAGATGGAAAATAAATATTTGTCTACACATTTTTATGGCTTTAAATATGTATATTCCATAATATTTTAATCTGATTATAATTTATTTTGGTGTGTGTTGTCAGGCCAAGATTTCTTTTCTTCCATAACAAATAGATAGTTCATTGTATCTTGTATTGCTTTTTTATGTAGTATTTTATTAGAAGTTTAATATGTAGCAAGTCATGATACCCCTCATTTTATACCACTCTTATATACCTCCGAAAATCTTGGTCACTCTCATCTCATATTTTCAAATGAGCTTTAGAATAATTTTATTAAATTCTACAAAATCCTTTTAGAATTCTAATTTGTGTTAAATACATTAATTTTAGAAGAAGTAATATTTTAATAGTGTTAAGTTTTCTTATTCAGGAGAAGTGGCATATTGAGGTCTTTAAATCTTTATGTATATACCCCAGCCATGACTCCTTTTTTAAAAAATACTTTTGTAGATGTATACTGTGTTTCATGTAACAAAGCTATGAAGATCCATGTTTTCATGCACAGTGATACTATCTTTGCAATATAAAATACAATTTACAGAAGTTTCTATCAAGTAACCCTAAGTATCACATTTTATTTTTACATTTGTTGTATTTAAATTAGAAAAAATGGAATTCCTGTTGTGGCTCAGGGTTAACAAACCTGACTAGTATCCATGAGGCTGCAGGATCGATCCCTCGCCTCACTCAGTGGGTTAAGGATCTGGCGTTGTGGTGAGCTGTGGTGCAGGTTATAGTCGCTGCTCAGATCCCACTTTGCTGTGGCTGTGGTGTAGGATGGCAGCTCCAGTTTTAATTCGACTCCTAGCCTGGGAACTTCCATATGCTACAGGCATGGCCTTAAAAAGCAAAATAAAAACAAATAAATTAGAAAAAAATTGTTTAAAAAAACCCTTCACATCCCATTAGATGGTGTGTGTGTGTGTGTGTGTATGTGTGTGTGTGTGTTGCCCATTATTTCTGGATGTTTTTATTTTATTATTGCTTCTGTGAATCAGCTTTTTGCATTTTCTTATTCCTTTATTTCACATATTTAGGAAAATATAGATGTATTAATTCTGCCACTCAACCACCCTCAAAACGTACTTATTATTTCTATTTTGTCCAGCTCATTTGTTTCTCTGAGTAGGCAGTCATATCTTACAGAAGAAGTAGGGAATTTCCCTACTGCTTTATTTCTCATGACTTGTTGGCTAGATTAGAATATTAAGCACATTAATAAATAATACCGGGCTTCCTTGTCTTATTTTGAATGTTAATGGAAATATCTCCATGTGTTATGCTAACCATTGACTTAAGGGAATTAGAGCATTGTGTGGAGGCACTTTCATTTTATTCTCTCTGCACTAAGCTTTTGTGAGTAATGCACTGAGTCAATTTTTATCAAGCGGATGTTGTCCCTTGTTTAGGATGATTGTATCACTGCTTTGAGAGATTTGGTGGCAATTCTTCCATCACAGTCTTTCCTCCTCAAATCTTGATGATGTGGAAGAAAAGTTTGGGACCAGTTTGTTGGTTTAATCTTCCTAGATAAACGATTTTGGGGGGCTATGCTCGTGGCATGTGGATTTTCCTGGGCCAGGGATCAAACCCTTGCCACAGCAGCGCCCCAAGCCCCTGCAGTGACAACACTGGATCCTTAACCTGTTGTGCCACATGAGACCTCCAGTAAAGCATTTTTTTAAGTTTTTTTGTTTTCTGCCTGGATGCATGTAGGATTTAAAAATTTTCTCCCTTAAATTCTAAAACATTATCAGGTTGATTCTAGATGGTGTCATTCGATGTGTCTATTAGAATTACAAATTCGGGTCATCAATCTGGAAGGTGTTTGGCTATTTTATCTCTCTGATTATTGTTTTTGTATAATTTTTATGATTACTTTTTTAAGAAACATTAGTGGTAGGTTCTGTCTCCATGTTTGGTCCTGCAATCTGATATATCTCTTACCATTTCATATCTTTAGTATTTGATACTCCATTCTGGACTAGGTTTGTTTGTGCTGCACATCATTGCTTAGTGTTTGTAGTGTTCTGCGAGCTTTCAATGTATGATTTAATTTTGCTGTTACATTTTGTATTTCTTTGCAATATTTCCATCTCTCTCTCTCTCTCTCTTTTTTTTTTTTTTTCTTTTTAAGGCCATACCCAAGGCACCTGGAAGTTCTCAGGCTAGGAGTCAAATTGGAGCTGCAGCAGCCAGCCTACACCACAGCCACAGCAACTTGGGATCTAAGCCACATCTGTGACCTACACTGCAATTCACAACAACGCTATATCCTTAACCCACCGAGTGAGGCCAGGGACCAAAACCACATCCTTGTGGATACTAGTTGGGCTCATTTCTGCTGCACCACAATGCAATGTGGCTCCCAATATTTCTATATCTCGTCAGGACATTTTCTTCCCTGCCCTTCTTTCTCCCAATTCCCTTTTTATAACACTGTCATGTGTATTTTACCTTGAATACTATTCATTGATCAAATTTTTTTTTTCAGCCACTGCACTTTGAATTGATAAATTCTTTTCAGAATATAAAAGTAACATATATTGCGAGTTCCCTTGTGGTCTAGCAGTTAGGGATCTGGACATTGTCACTGCCATGGCACGGCTTCCATCCCTTTTGTGTGCTGAAGGTGCAGCCAAAAAAAAAAAAATGGTAATATATATTTACTTCAGAAGTTTTAAGACATACAGAAAAGTATATAGATATAAAATTACCACTATCCCATTAACCAGAAAAAAAATCACCGCTAATATAATTGAGTATTTTAGTCAAAATTTGAATTTCTTTGGTACACATTTTTTAAATTTTATTTTAATATAGACTCACAAAGTTGCAAAAAATAGCACATAGAGTCCTATGGATCCTTCATTCTTTTTTCCCCAGTGGTGTTACCTCATAGATCTTTAACATAATATCAGACCAGGAAATTGACCTCTATAAAATACTGTTTTCTTTTTCTTTTTGTGGCTGCATCTACAGCATAAGGAAGTTCCCGGGATAGAGGTCAAATTGGACCTGTAGCTGCTGGCTTATGCCACAGCCACAGCAATGCCACATCCGAGCTGCATCTGAGACCTATGCCACAGCTTGCGGCAATGCTGGATGCTTAACCCACTGAACAAGGCCAGGATTCAAACCTGCGTCCTCACGGATATTGCATTGGGTTCTTAACCTGCTGAGCTATAACGGGAGCTCCAAAATACTGTTTTCTAGACACAGATTTTACTAAGTTTTTACCATTTTTTTACAGGCATTTATCTCTGTGTGTATGTGTATCCTTCTGTGCAGTCTTATCCCATGGAATAAGGTGACCTTACAGAACCACTACTACAATCAAGATACACAACTGTTCCGTCACCACAAAGGAAGGGACTCCCTCATACTACCCCCTTACATTCACACCTCCTTCCTTCTGCCTTGGCAACCACTAATCTATTTCCATCTCTATGGTGTTGTCATTTCAAAAATGTTACATAAACGAATCCTGCAGAATATCAGCTCTTGGGATTGACTTACTTTACTACGCATAATGCCCTTGAGATGCATCCAGGATGCTGTATGTATCAGTGCATGGGTGGACCAGAGTTTATACAAACATTCACCCACTGGGGAACATTTGAGCTGCTTCCAGGTTTTCTTTGTTTTTTCCTTGCTATTATGAATGAAGCTGCTATGAACATTCATGCACAGATTGGGATTCTTGGGCATTCATTGTTTTTAAATTCCACTTTGAAAATATAACATTCTATTGGAAGCATTTCTCCATGTCATTATTTAGTCTTTGAAAACATGGTTTTTATTGGCTGCATAATATTCTGCCATATGGCCGTACCTCCATTTATTTAACCATTTCCCTATAAGCTCATGTTTCCTTGAATTTAATTGAGAGCACACCAGATGCTCTTTAAAATTTTGTTCTTTTTCTCAGTAAGTCTTTTTAAAATGTGTGCACTTTCTGTGTATTGTTCCATGCTTTTTTATGGTGGGAAATTGTTTTATAGACCAGAGGTTGTTGGTTTTTTTAATTCTTCTTCCATTTTCTCAAAAATAAAGAGAGGCTTAGACAGGCTTGGCATTTGCTGATAGGCTGGGTGGATTTTCCTCTGTCTCCCTAATTGTCCACCTAGGTGCAATTCGACCTCCCTCCTTCAGACTTTTTGATGGATGACTGATTAACGTACCCTGATTCCAAGCATATGTCTGAAGCCTGGTGGCGATCTGTAGCATGTAGGCGGAAAAGAGATCCCACTGATATCGCAGAGAGAAATTATTCATGGATTCTCTAACAGGGTGTATAGTGGTTCCCTTGTTAGAAGCAGCACATTAAGTGCTCCGTAGAGTGCATCGTTTCCATTGCTCCCTATCACTCCCTGACTCCTCCCACTTTGGTTGTCACATCTTGGATCCCAGGTGAGATCTCCAAGTGAATATAATAAAAAGGGTGAGGTGTTGGAGGGATGGGGGGGTCAATGAAGGAATCATGACCTTCATCAGACTGTATCAGGGGTCAGGGAAAATCTGTTACCTTCTCCCTTCCTGATCTTGCTGTTCCGCACTCTTTTGGGGTGGCCAGGAAAGAATTCTTCATGGAAATTTCTCCTGCGGTCTGGCCAGCACTGTTGCAACCATGCGTCTTGACATGGCTTGAAATTATTTTAACAGAAAAGAGGTGCTGCAAGACTCAGGTGCCTCTAGATTGTCAACCTCACGATCCAGAAGTCTGTAATAGCTTTGTGATCTAAGAGAATGATATTGGAGGCAGGGTCTAATTCTCCTCCAAATGATGATGACTGTCGATTCTGAAACACTCCATTGTTTCAAAAGCACTTTATATGCATTATCTCAGCTCATTCATCCCGTTTCTGAGCACCTGATATATGCCAAGCACTGGGGACACTAAGTGAATGACACATCTTTTTTTTATTTCCTTTTTATTTTTGCTTAAAATCTTTCAATGGCTTTGCATGACACTTGGAATAAAATTTTGATTCCATACAATCAATACAGGAGCTGGCCCTTTCTGTCCCTCCAATCTTATCCTCTCTCTCCATTTTCCATTTCTCTCTAGCCACAGAGGCCTCTGGCTATTTCTCAGATATGCTGTTTCCCACCCCCAAATCCGTTATTTCTTTTGCCTGAAATTCTCTTTCATTATTAACTTACTGCTTTTCCGTCATTTAAATCTTAGCTTGAATGTCACCTCCTAGAGGGGTCAAAACATTCTGCTTCAGGGAGTTCCTATTGTGGCTCCGTGGTAACAAACCCAACTGGTGTCCATGAGGCTGTGGGTTCAATCTCTGGCCTTGCTAAGGATCTGGCATTGTCTTGTGCTGTGGTGTAGGTTTGCAGATGTGACTCAGATCCCACCTTGATGTGGCTGTAGTGTCGGCCGGCAGCTGCAGCTCCAGTTCAACCCCTAGCCTGGGAAACTTCATATGCTACAGGTGCATCCCTAAAAAGCAAAAAAAGAAAAAAAATCTGCTTCAAATGATTAAATATTGGATTAGAAACAAGTATTTGACCCAAACCAGATCGTTTCTTGTGATATCTGCAATCAGTCAGCTAATTGATCAATAATTCTTAAGTGTGCCTACGAATCAGGCCTTGTTTGGCACTGTATATACACTGGGGGATTTGACAGTCTTCAAACAGACCAGACTTTGGCAGAGGATGGGCAGGAGAGGTGAAACGAGATGATGTCAGCCTAAGAAGAAAGCCAGGATGCTCTAAAACCCCCTTGCCAGGAACCCTCATTTGTTTCTCCTTTTTGATTTCTTATCTGCTCACTTATGATGTCAGAATTTGAAGGAAAAAAGATTAATTTTCAAAGTGACCCAAAGGTTCTCCAAGAGCACCACTCACATTACCTATTTAGGAACCTGTCCCTCCTCCCAGCTCCAGTTCCAGGAGTGATTCACCCTATTTGAATGAGGACACCGAGGCCCAAGCACACTGGCCGTAGTGTTTGCCCACAGAATGTTCCCATCGAAGCTCTGTTTGACTTCTGCTTTTCCCCTCCTTGTGAAGAAATTGACTAGGACTCGTTGTCATGGTGATGCAGGATGCTGAGCACCTCGCTCTGAGAGAACATTTTCTTTGTTCCTCCTTCTTAGTGGAGAAGAGGTGAGATGGGTAGGGCCAGGTGTGGAGTCTGAAATCTGAAACAGGCAAAAACCTCAATTTCGGAGGCCACTACCTCTGGTTTAAAATCCTAGCCCTGCCATGAATAAGCTGTCTGATCCCAGCAGGTTGCCTGACCCTTGTTAGCCTCAGTTTCCTTGCCAGACACTTGGGGTAACAGAGAGCCTGGTTTTAGAATGTTTCTGAAAAGTAAGTGATGCTGTTCCTTTCAGTACTTAGGTCAGTACCATGCACATTATTCCTTTTGCAAATCTTACAATTGCAGTGTCTGCACTGATCACTTTTATGACTACTGCTACCCATATCATCACCGTCATCATCCTCAACCTCCTCATCCTCACCAAGTGATTCCCCATAGTATCTTTGTAGAGGAGAGAGTCATAGCAAAGAACAAAGAGACCCCAGTTCAAATCCTGACTCCACCATTTATGAGCAGATCTCTTAATGTAATTGTCTTAAGAAATGGAGACAAGGAAATCTATTGTTTCAAAGTTATTTTAAGGATTCAATGAAACTTAGTTAAGTGAAAGTAGCCCACACATAATGAATGCTTAACACAAATTAGTTGAAGCTGAATTTGAATAACGCTCTTGCAGCAAAAGAGCCTTTGGTTTTAGGATGTCTTTCACTGCCAAAACTTGAAAGGGGCTTAGTGATTAAAGAAAAAGTAAAACCAACATTCTGCTCCCAGTGAACACCAGAGAATAGCTTACAACCTGTTTGAATTAAATTAACCTTGTGTTAACTTCTCCAATAGTCTGATGCTATCATCACCACAGTATAGTGTCGGGCAGTCAATTGACTGATATAAGGATGTCTGTGGAGCATCTGCTGTGTGCTATATGTCGTTCCTGGCACTCTACGGAAGGAAAGAAGGCACAGAAGCCCCCAAAGAACTTGAGTAAGTCAGTACATGTATTGCACCAGGAAGATAATTAGGCGAGGAATCAGAAACCCTGTAGTTCCCAGATAAAAGGCACAGACACAATTTACCCCCAAAACTTCCAGGTTTTGACCTCTCTGTGTCTTCCTAGCCTTATTTCCTACCACTCTTCACACACACTCAGGGTCCCAGTTAGTGTGATCCAGGAATGGAACTTGGCTCCTGCTATGGCTTCTGCCTAGATAACCTTGTCCACAACCTTTCATGCCTCTTCATCTTTGCAAACTCAGTGAAGCACAGCATTCCTCAAGGGTGCTCTCTTGACTTACCATCTGTTTTCTGTTCAGTGGAATGACATTGCCATTTCATAAGTTAAAAGTGTTTGAATATTGTCCATTTCCTTTGGTTAGATGCAATCCTCTAGCCTTCTACGTAGGGCTCTGTGCGCTGCTCTTAACCCCACCCCTCCTGCCTAACTGCACTGTGACCCTGGGAAAGTCACTTAACTGTCTGTGCCTCAGTCTCGCCATTTGTAAAGTGGAACCTGTCTCATGCTATTCATGGGGAGATTAAATGAAACTGTGTAAAATTTAACAGAATCCCAGACATCTAATTAATTATAAATAACAATAAATAAGTGCCAACTTATAATTGCTGATTTATTTTACTGGACTCCTCATTGACACTACAAGCTCACTGAGGGTATGACTGAATATTATTTGACCTTATTACTCTATTTCTAATAAAAGCAACAATGATAAGTGACTAATAGAGGTTTACTGAATAGAAACCTAGAAGTGATTTCCAGCTGAGGCATATAGCTGCTGTGTGATCTGGGGTAAGACTCTCACCCTCTCTGAATCTCTCTTTTTTCAAATCTGTAAAATGAGAATAATAATTTCAAAATGCCTCTTCTACCTCCTAATATTTCTGTAGCTAACACACGGGATTCATTAATTCTACAAATGTTTTTAGTGCTTAGGAGTATGTATACTGCCAAAACATTTTGGAGGTGACAATGCCTTGTCATCTGCAAAACTCTAATCATATGTAAAGGGTTACTTATAGAAAGAATCAGCCGTTGGGCGTGAGAAAAAAAAAAAAGATGTCTCAATATGAAAGCCTCCCAGATGATGAAGAAAAATAAAGCATTTATACTAATTCTGAACCTGAGGTCTGACAATAGGTCAATAAGAGTCCAAAATTAGATTTTTAAAAAATTTTCCTCAAATACACATTTTACACTCTTTGACATAAAATTAGAAATAATTCCTTCTTCTACCATTTGAGGAAGTTTGGTACACTTAGGTTGTGGATATTTAATGCAGAGGGAGGAAGAGTAGGGTGTTAAAGCCATGAGGGACCTTAGGAAGGAAGGGAGAGATGGCTGTTGGGGTCAGGGCCACTGGCTAACAAGCCTCCCTGGTGACCCATCATCTTTCCAAAACATCAGAGGAAATTGTTGGACTTGACGCTATTTGGGATGTGAGCCAAGTTCAAGGACTAGCCTTCTAAGAAGTTCTCTTTGGCCTCATTGAGTGTGATCAGTTGCTTTAAAAGAGATTTCCTTCCCAAATTCCAGATTTTCCTTATCATCCCAGAGTTTCAAGATTATCTCCCTTGTCCCAACCCAAACCATCCCAGCCTAAATGCATATGCTAGCAAAGGGAAAGGAGGTGGGGCTCATTCATTCAGAACAGGGACCAGGAAGATGGGCAAGTAGCCCTTGAGCTTGGTGCAGAACCAAGAAGCAAACATCCTCGGGAGAGAGGGGTTGTGGAGAGAATTATCATGGGTCTCCACTGAGTACCTGCTACGTACATGACACTGGAATGGACGATTTACACACATCCTGCTAAAAAAGGGTTGTTTCAGGAAAACATTCTTTTCATGTTATAAGCGAGCAAAGTCAAATCAGAAATGATGAATGAATGAGCTGGTAATAAATGTAAAATTCTTTCAAAATTAAAATTTAAAAAAGTTGATAGATACTAACCAGTTACCTGAATGTGGATTCTGGATTACAAGTGATAAAAATCAAATGAGTCTCAGAAAAGTGGATTTTTTGTTTGTTTGTTTGTTTTGTGTTTTTTTTTTTTGTAGCTGCATCCACAGTATATGGAAGTTACCAGGCCAGGGATTGAGTCTGAGCTGTAGCTGCGGCAACACCAGATCTGTTAACCCACTGAGCTTGGCAGGGGGTCAACCTCACACCTCTGCAGCAACCTGAGCCACTGCAGTCCGATTTTTAAAACACTGTGCCAGGGTGGGAACTCCAGAAAAGTGGAATATCGAGGTGACGCATGGAAGCCACGAGAGCAATGTGACTAGGAAACAGGGACTGGTACACTCCCAAGATAATCTCTTCTCTCAATCTACCTCTTCTCTGAGTGGTTATTCCATTTTCCTTCTCTCTTCCCAGACTGGCTTTCTTCCAGTTCAGATCAACACCTCTCAGTCTTTACATCTTTACAGTCCTGGACACAGATAGGGTTGTTCTGGTTCCAGATCCCCAGTTCTCAGGGAAGGAATGTGATTGCATTAGATCCCCATCCACGGACCATCTGGGATCAATTCTGCCCAGGAGTGGGCTAACACTTTTCTATCAAGCCAGCTTCTAGAATAACCCTCTGGATGGAGTGGAGAGAGGAGACCAAGGACATGTGGGAAGATACTCAGCATGGGGGGTGGAGAGGCTATAATGAAGCAAGAAGAAGGGGTTAAGTGTTGTTCAGGCAGCATAGAAATACCTGCCATTCAGGAGCTTACTATACAACCAAAGAAGCAACACTTACTAATTAACAATTTAGCAGTTGTGTCTGATGCCTGGCTGTAAGTGTCCTGGGCACTCAGATTTGGCTGTGAACTGGAACAGTATGAGAGGGAGAACGGGGGTGATCACCAGTTATGCATGGATCATCTATGTCTTTTTCTGGTGCTTTATGTTCAAACATCTCGTTCAGCTCTTGCCCCCATTTTGCTGGCATGGAAACTGAGACTCTGAGAGGTGGGGTGACTTGCTCGAAGTCACAACTGTAACAAGTGGTCAAAACAAATTATAAAAGTGGTGCAATTTCCAAATCTTTATCAGGCTGAAATCAAGCTCATTTTTGACTGATTTTTCTCTTTCCTTGTATCTTTTTTTAGAGCAATTTTTTATTAGAGTTGATTTACAGTGTTCTGCCAATATCTGCTATACAGCATAGTGACCTAGTCATATATATGTATATTCATATATTTATACATATATATATACATATATATATTCTTTTTCTCATACTATCTTCCATCCTGTTCTATCCCACAAGACTGAATATAGTTCCCTGTGCTGTACAGCAGGACCTTATTGCTTATCCTTTCTAAATCCTGTTGGCTTTTCAAACTTAGAACAAGTTTGAACTTTAAAGAATAAAGCTCAGCAGGAAATACCTATTTTCCTTGCAATTTCTGCAAAGCCTTTGGCTCCACTCTGGTCTCAGGGAGCTGCTTGCCAACATCTCTGAATCAGTCTAACTACCCCTTTAAAAAAAGGGGAAAAAATGTAAGCAACAAGCCCTAAATGATTCATGACACCCAGCATCCATATTTATAGGCTACATGCAAGGGTGAAATCCACTTGAGGCTCTCTTGTTCACACCCCCACGCATCTGCACGCCCACATCAGGCACTTGGAAGAACCAAAGACCCTGCCACTTACTCACTCGCACGTGTCTGTAATGGGGTTTGAACTCTCAGTGAACCACCACCAACTCGCAGAGCCAAACTCTTAAGTGCCCATCTGTGGAAGTGAAATTCCAAAATGAGAATTCTGCCCTTGGCCCCCAGGAAAGGTTCTTCTGGTCAGTTTTTCTGTGTGTTCCCTTGGAAGTCGTGGGGGAGGGGCATTGGCATGAGGGTTGGACAGATCTAGGTTTGAGGATCTGCATCTGCCGACTCTGACCTTGGGCATATCTCTTAACCCTTTGGAGATTTAATGTCCCTTATTGAAAACGGAGCCTGTTCCATGGGAGATGTCACTGTCCTTAGCAGTTCTGGACAGGGTTTTCAGAAACCCCCAGGGCATAGCGAATGCCCCTGGGGTGGTAGTAGAAGGCACTTGATATCACCCAAAGCCTCAAAGGGCAAGAGGAGGAGGTTACTGGTACCCAGGGAAGGCAGCTAAGTGGAGAAGGCTACCAGGCAGGAACTGTAGTCTACATCAGGGCGATGCAGCAAGCACTTCCATGGTGACCTGGAAGGGAGGGGGCCAGGGGACCAAATACCTTGACCACACTCTGCTCCTCCCTTCTGACATCTGCGGGTCTCCCTTTGTTTGACTCCATTCAGAAGCTGGAGGAATGGAGGATCCACCCAGGCTATACAGGTAAGCAGCCCAGCACCCAGAGCAGGATGAAGGGGGGATGGAAAGTGCTCCTGAAGGGGCCAGTGGAAGCAAAGGGAGAGCAGCACGTACAGTGCTTCTTCAGTATGTGGTGTGTGATAGGTATTCAGTAGATGTTGGCCTCAATTACTTCAAGTGTGTAGACCTCAAGATCTACCCTTTGTGGCTTCTTTTCTACTTTCATTTGACTTTTGACATTATGGAAAAATTAGGGGAAGATAGTTACCATTCTTAATGTTATTTGCTTTGCAGATATGCAGATCCTCTTCACCCCAGCAATGACCTCGGGCACTTTCTACGTTTCTTCTTAGGAGAGGCATTCATTCATTCATAGGTTTCTCAGCAATGGTTGACTCAGCTCCTTCTGTGTGCCAGGCTAGGTACAGACGAGGAGACTAGACACATACCTGGTCTCCACGTCTGCAGGCTGGAAGAGGGCAGGGACACATAAGCTACTAACTATGAAACAGCATGTGAGGCGTGAGATGGGGGCAGGACAGTCAGTTGCATGGAAGCATGGAGAACGCACCTCCACATGCGAGGCTCCAGCCTGATACTGGTACCTCTAAACCTTTGAAAATGAACACCCCGAGGCTTAGCAAAGAGGAAAGGTTCTTCACAAAGGGAGATCAGTCTTCAGAAGCAAAGATTTGAGGATTAGCAAAAGTAGTTGCCAGCCCCAACTTTGGTGTCTTTATAACTCTTTGGTGTCTTTCCAACTTTGCAGTGGGGTGTGTGTTTAAATGAATAAGCTGAGGGACGTTCCTAATTGCTTATAGAAAAAAGACTCTTGCTATGTGATGAGCATATTCTTTTCCAACTAATTAGCTCAGCAAAGCCGAACAAAGAGTCATTTCTGACCCTCCCTAGGCAATTAAGCATAAGTGTATTCTACTGTCTACAACCCTTCACCGCCTTCTGAATTGCTGCTGCCAAGGAAGGATGTGCAAGGGGTATGCAAAGGAATCCCTTTCTAGCAAAGGAATCGCAGTGGTTTGGGGAGCTCTGGTTGAGGGCTGCCTTTCACCATTCTCAGCCTCTTATCTCTACCTGTCTACCAAAGAAAGCAACTGCAATGGGAGTCTGACTCGGTTCATTCCCAGAAGATGCTCAGCAAATTGTCGTAGAAAAAGCATAGCTCAGAAATAGCGAGACCCTAGAAGGTCCCCTCCCCTGTCATCTGGAAGCAGCAGAGGATAAAGAGAAGTGGCCAGTTGTCCTGAACAGATACACTGAGATTCTCAAGGTTCTCCATGATGCTCCTGGTGCAGAGAGCAGGGGGATGCTGGCATCTCCATGCTCCCCTGGCCCTGAAAAAGATCAGCCAAATAGTTCCCATGCTCGAGAGAGGCTGGGAGGGACTGAAGCCTGGAGTGACTGGGAGGATGGAGCAAATCTTAGAGGGTGCTAGCACAGACTGATAGTGACAGAAAAATCCAACACTTTCTTCCTTAGCACAGTGTCGCTCCAGGAGCCCCAGAATTAAGCCACAACGTGTTGAAAAAGGAAAGGAGACAACCCCTGAAGGGGGCAAGATTTAGTTTTCTCTGGTGGTGAAATCGAGGCTCGAAACAAAAATTAAGGTGCATTATAAAAAAAGGAAGAAAAATTCCTATCTTGCTGCTATCCCCCCCTCTGCTTCACATACACCAACCAAAGCATGGGTCCAGGTTTCAGAACTGTAGAGCTCTATGCTAACTGCTTATTAATACTAATAGCTGTGAAAACCTGTTTTGCAGATGAGGAAACTGAGGAACAGAAAAGTTAATTAAATGTGGCTGGTAACTGACCAAGGCAGGACGTTGATTCATGCCTATCTGCCCCCCCCCAAATCCGTCTTGTTTAGTAGACACGACTCTTGTTCTTTAAGAAGAATATATTTGCATTCATAAAATGGAAGGTTCTAGGTGATAGGATGCAGGCAATTGCCGATTACCTAGGGGGGATATAGGTCATTATTAGCAAGTGTTCCACTAGCATCACCTAGAGTCTGTTCATTGGCTTTTACAAGAGAAGACTTGCAGCAACAAATTCTGAGACCCTTATATCAGCCCCAGCAAAACCAAGGGTGTGTGTGATTAGATGAATAATGGCCCTCAACGTGTCCTTGTCCTATGGTCCAGAACTTGTGACTGTGTTACCTTTCATGGCACAACAGACTTTGCAGATGTGATTCTATCAAGGACCTTGAGATGGGAAGATAGTCTCACATTATCCAACCGGATCCCAGGAAATCACGAGTCCTTTAAAAAAGGAGGAATGACGGTCAGAATCCAAGTCCGAGGAGATGTGACAAAGGAAATGGTAGCCATGATCCAGGGACAGGAATCAAGGAATTTGAGCAACTCCTGGATGCTAGAAAAAGAAAGGCACTGAACTCTTCCAGAAGGAGTCCCTGTGAGCACCTTGATGTTAGCCCAGTGAAACTAATTTAGGACTTCTAAGCCTCCAGTACTGTAAAATAACAAATCTGTCTTGTTTTATGTCAGTAAGTTTACAGTAATTTGTTATAGCAGCAAGTAGAAACTAATACAAGGCATTACCTTTAGAAACATCAGATGCTCCAATGGTACATCATAATCACCTTGGCAGCTTGTAAAACGCATATCCCCAGTTCCCACCCCAGACATTAGGGTTTATTAGATCTGAGTGCAGCCAGTGAGTTCATTTTTAATACCCTTCCCTTTGCAAGCCCCGGGTGGTTCTGATTCAGGGTGATTGAGAAATATTCAAGCAGGGAATCAAAGACTGAAAGGACCGAGACGGTTGTTTTTAGTAAAATGGGTGATGATTCTTGTAATATATTTGGCAGAATCACTAAACTGTAAATTAAGGTATTCATAAACTCCTAGGCTATTAAAACAGGAATGGACCTTGGAGCAATGATCTAGGTTGGTGGCTACATTCTTCAGACCTAGGAGTGGATGCAACAAGAGGGACCAGTATTTCTGGGGAGTGTTCTATCAAGTCTGAGTCTGGATTAGAATCCAGTGCTGCAGGATAATTCTGTTAGATCAGAGCAAAAAGCAAAACATTGGTTCTTCCTAGGGTGTGATCTTTTGCTTTGGGAAGGTGTTATCAATTTGAAAGTGTGTTTTTTCTTAGGTCTACAGACAGGTCAAATCAAAGACCCAGTTTTCATGCTCATATGTAATTTCCTGGATTGCATATTTACATATTATCCTATCTATCTGTCATTTCCTTGGATCTAAAAATGTTTTTTGCTAGTGGAATTTTATGAGTTTTTATAGGTCATCTTGGGTTGTTAGTGGAATGAAAAAAAACGATGTACGTTTTAAATTTATCTGATCAGTTTCTCAAAAAATGAAGATAAAAGACATTAAAATGAATTGTGAACATAAAATGATGGTAAGGAGTTTACCTGAAATGCTCTGCCATAGGATCAGCTAGAATTCTCATACAAGTCACAGCTCAAAACCTGGTAAGCCAGAACCCTAAAATGGGGCATTGTTCTCAGAGATTCCTCCAAGTTCTTCCGTGTCTGTGTGTGAATATGCACACATAGATGCACACGTGCTGTACATGTGTGTATGTGTGTCTTGGTGAGCGAAAAAGATCATGAGAGATTGTCATACTAAGTGAAGTAAGTCAAAGACAACTATCACATGTTCATGTGATATCACTTATATGTGGAATCTAAAAAAATGATACAAATGAACTTATTCACAAAACAGAAGTAGACTTAGAGACATAGAAAACAAACTTATGGTCAACATAGGGGAAAGGGGAGGATTGATAAATTAGGGATTTTTAGGAATTTTCATCTGTTAATTTTTGTGTTATCAGATATGTACAGCAACGACCTACAGTATGGCACAGGGAAATTTACTCAATACTATGTAATAACCTATATAGGAAAAGAATCTGAAAAAGAGCACATACATGTAATTGAATTATTTTGCCTGTACACCTGAAACTGATGCAGCACTGTAGATCAACTATACTTCAATAAAACTTTTTTTTTTAAGGTTAATGAGATCATTCAGGAGAAGAATTAACTATATTTGTCTCTACAAGGTAAAACCTTTCAAGATTCTAACCCAGGGCAGTTCCCTTCGTGGCCCAGTGGTTAACAAATCCGACTAGGAACCATGAGGTTGCGGGTTCGATCCCTGGCCATGCTCAGTGGGTTAAGGATCTGGCATTGCCGTGAGCTGTGGTGAAGGTTGCAGACGCGGCTCAGATCCCGTGTTGCTGTGGCTGTGGCGAAGGCCGGCAGCTACAGCTCCTGTTAGACCCCTAGCCTGGGAACCTCCATATGCCGCGGGTGCGGCTCTACATAAAGGCAAAAAGACCAAAAAAAAAAAAAGATTCTAACCCAGGAGACTTCCCTAAACATTACTCTTTAACCCCATGAAGAAGCCCCCACACTCTCAGCATTGAGGGGTGAACTTTGACAACAGCCTCTGGAACAGAAACACGAGGAACAGGGGAATGTACCTAAGTGACTCAGGATGCCTTTTAAGTGTTTTAAAATATGCACAGACAGGAGAGTCCGTCAAGATCCTGACGTGTTCTCCCTGGCAGGCTCTTTTTTTAGTTCAAGAAACGGCCAGATGAAAAGAAACAGAATTCCAGGTGAAAACACTGAGGTGCCTCCCAAACAAAAGAGGGTCCACGAGCAGAATAGAGCAGGTCCCAGAAAAAAGGTGGGGAGAAAACCAACAAAGTCTAGTCTTATATGAAAATTCCAGTTTGTGTTGGGGAAGTCCTTCCCACCGCACCCCCCCTTATTTTTTTTCCCTTTCTTTTTTCTTTATTTTTTTCTTGGAGGAAGAGGAAAAGAGGGAGGAAGGAGTATGGGGAAAGGCTGTGTAATGAATTCACGTGGGGACAGGCTGGGGCCCCCTTTTCCCCCCTCGTCTCTCCCCAGCCTCCCTTTCTGTTATCATCCCAGTACGTCATAGTCCCAGCACACTTGTGTGTCATTTCAGACCTCTGTGATTCTACGTGGACTGCCCTATCTGCCTTACAATTCTTGGCTCTCCTTTTTCTATGGCAAAATCCCCCTCCATCACATCCTCTTAAGAGAGCCTTTCTAATTACCTTTTCCCAGGCTGGGTAAGCTGCCCTCCCTTGTGATTCAGTGGCAGCCCATGTTTATCTCTATCATGACACTAATTATACTGGATTCAAATAATCATTTTGACTGTTTCCAATTCGACTGTGGGCTCCCTGAACACAGGAAGATCTCTTACTCATTTTTGATTCTCTAGTGACCAGCCCAGTGCCTGACATATAGTAGGTCTTTAGTAAATGTTTGTTGACACTCCTTCCATAATCCCTAGTGGAGCACATGAGGAGAAAGAGTGAAAGAAAGAACGCAGAGGTGCTTGCAGCTGAATGTCGCTAACCCAAGTAAAGAAGAAGGTGCATTAAGTGGGATGGCGATAAGGGTCTAAAGTCCAGATGCCTGGGTTTTTCTTTTAAATCCCGGGGAATTCAACTCAGCCTCATGTGACATGAGGTATAGCATAAGCTTTGGGTTATAAATACTGAGTTTGAACTTCAGATTCTTTAAGCACTTTAATAATGAGGTAAAATATTCTCTATACATCTGAGCATGTGTGTGTAATTATTTCTGTGCACTTTTCTTCTCTACAATTGTGAATTCCATGAGGGACCATGACTGTCTTAACTACTTATATTTCTGCTGCACCTCACACATATTTTGAATGAATAAATAAAAATATTATAATGATTGTCATGGGCTAGCTATGCAACTTTTGGGAAGTTATATATTCTCACTTATTTATAATATCTCATATAAATCTCTATAGATAGATACATAGATATACATAGGTATAGACAGATGATAGCATATAGATAAATAGATAGATGATAGGTGTAGATAGATGATAGATAGATGGTAGATGATAGATAGATAATCCTCACATATGAAATGGGGGTGATAATTTCTTAGTCAAAATCCAAAGGGCCATTCCTGATTCTCCTCTCATAGCTCCCAGCCAATCCGTGAGTAAGTGCTGAAAACTCCACCTCAAAAACATATTCCAATTCCATTCCCTATCCCTCTGTTGTCACCATCTCCAAGCTGATAGCTGCAAAGCCTCCTAGGTCATTTCCAACTTCCATGCTAGCCTCTCATAATCTATTCACTTAAGAGAAGTCAGATTGATTTTGTAAAATACAAGTCAGATCACAGCACTGCCTTGTTTAAAATCCTCCTACAACCTACTGTGCCACTGGGAGTGGCATAAACACTCCTGACCTTGGCTTACTAAGTCTTTCATGACTGTCATGTCCGATCTCTTCTTACTCATCACTGTCCAGCCACTTTGGTTTCTTTCCATTTTTTTCCCCCTCTTTTTTGAATCCAATATGCTTGTTCTCAGTTTAAGACTTTTGCAGTAGCTGTAATCTCTGCCTGGAAATATTCTGATTTTCACATGTTTGTCTCTTATCATTCAGATTTCACCTCCAGTAGCACCTCAGAGCTGCCTTTCACAATGTGATCTAAAGTAACACATGTTCTATTTTTATCCCATGTTTTAATGATCTTCAGAGGTCTCCTCAACATCTTGTAATTTTTTTGGCTGTGCCCATGGCATACAGAAGTTACCAGATCAGGGACTGCACGTGCACCACAGCAGGGACCGAAACCACAGCAGTGGCAATGCTAGATCCTTAACCTACTAGGCCACCAGGGAACTCCAATCTTGTAATTTTATTTGATTTATTTCTTAAATGTTGTAGTGTTTCCATTACCAGAATATAATCTCCATGGATAGAGAGCACCTTGTGTAATTCATGGCAGTGTCCATATTTACTTAGAATAGTCTAATAACTCAGAAATACTTGTTAAGCAAAAAATAAATCCCTACATTTTAGTATAGTTTTGAAGATTAAATAATCTATATAAAGCATGTAGTCCAGTGTTTGACAGATAAATAATATGAAATAAATGTAGTTATTTGAATCATGTATTACCTTCCTTTGAAAATTCCCACCACTGATTTTCTATATGCACACAAATTCTATCCAACCCCTGGGAATTAGAGTGGGGAGGCCCCCCAAACAGAACTGACTTATTACTGTCTACTATGTTTGGATAATGGTACAGACCTGAACAGTTACCCACGAAGGAAAGGAACAGAGGTGTATAATCAAGATTATCTGGGCTGCAAGTAACAGAAATCAAGAAAAACATGGATTTAAGTGGGTAAAGGGTTTCCCCCCCTCACATGGCAATATTTAAAGAGAATACCTCTTGTGTATTTGGCTGAATACTGATTAGCATCTGTGTGTGAGAAAACTATTTGGTGTGAGGGAAAGAACTAGCCAGTAAGATTAGAGGAACAGTGCTTAGTGCTCAGAAGAAGCAGTGCTTAATGCCCAGGAACATTAGAGGAAGCAATGCTTAGTGCTTAGAGAAAACAGTGTTTAGTGCTCAGAGGAAGCAGTCCTTAATGCCCAATAAGATTAGAGGAAGCAGTGTGCTCAGTGCTTGGAGGAAGCAGTGCTTAGTGCCCAATAAGATTAGATAAAGCAGTGCTCAGTGCTTAGTGCCCAATAAGATTAGATAAAGCAGTGCTCAGTGCTTAGTGCCCAATAAGATTAGATAAAGCAGTGCTCAGTGCTTAGTGCCCAATAAGATTAGATAAAACAGTGCTCAGTGCTTAGAGGAAGCAAGCAGTGCTTAGTGATTAGTGCCCAATAAGATTAGAGGAAGCAATGCTTAGTGCTCAGAGGAAGCAGTGCTTGGTGCTTAGTTCCCAATAAGATTAGAGGAATCAGTGCTTAGTGCTCAGAGGGAACAGTTCTTCGTGCTTAATGCCCAATAAGATTAGAGGAAGCAGGGCTAGGAATGGTGCCTCTTACCCCAGCCAAACTAGAAAGCCTCTGATTTATGAGGCATTGGGGTAAGGACACAGAAGGATCCTGCCTCATAATGGGAGATAATTAGCCCAAGATAAATTCTCTGGTCCTGCCTAACGAATATTAAAAGCAAGACCTAAAAGAGTGAAACTTTCTTAAGGAATTTATCTGTGTCCCACCACAAAGCTCAAGAATGTTTATAGGAACACAAAGATAATTGACACTCAACAAGGCATAATTCACAATGTTTGGCGCCCAGTCAAAAATTAACAGAAAAATATGACCCATAATGAGGCTAATTAATTAATCAAAATCAACCCAGAACTGACACAAATTAAAATGAGCATACAGGAACATTAAAATTGTTACCATAGCTCCTGTGGTGTTCAGATTTAACAGGGACCCTAACCTGGCCTTGACAATCAGCGAAGGAGACCCCTATTTGAGTTGGCATCTTAAGTATGAATATGAGTTAACCAAATAAACAGGAAAGGTGGAGGAGTGCTTTAGATACTGGGGGAAAAAGAAAAAAACATGTGCAGAACTCTGGGACTCCAGAGAGCAAAGGGCTTGAAAAACTGGGAGGATGTGAATTAGCCTAGAATATCCTTGGAGCTGCATTTCTTGGTAATTAAAATATGGTCTGGTCAATTGGACAAAAGAATATCTTCAGCTAAGAAGATTGGAGCCCCAGTCATTTGGGGTTGGGGGAAAGCAAAAGTATCTGTTGCAGGTTTATATGTTAGAAAAATTGAGTCAGAAGGAGAATCTGAGAGATCAGAAGCTGGACTGGAATATAAGGAGAGTGTAGAAGAAGAGGTTCTGGAATAAGCTTGTGAATAACTTGAGGGCATAAAAGTCCTCCCTTATTTGATGCCAACTGCAAAATCCAGGGGCTTCAAGCAGCCCAGTGGAATTAAACAAGACTTTTGAAAGGCATATCATAAAGGAGGGTGGAAAGACAAATTCCCACCAGTCCCATTGCCCATTATAATAAATGCATCTGCTTTTCTCCTCTGCCCAGAGCCTGAACCTAATTAGCTAATTAGTATAAATACTGACCATGTTCATTGTGTCAGGCGTTGTTAAGTACTGGTTATACGGCAGTGAACAGAACTATGCTCAGTTCTCACCTTCATGAAATTTACAGAGAAATAGGAGATACCTTCATTAGGTAAGTAATTGTATGTGTGATCGTGATGAATAAATAATACGAGAAAATGATGGAGTTCCTGTCATGGCTCATCCCATGAGGATGTGGGTTCGGTCCCTGGCCTCACTCAGTGGGTTAAGAATCCGGCATTGCTGTGAGCTGTGGTGTAGGTCGCAGATGCGGCTAGGGTCCCAGGTTGCTGTGGCTGTGGTGTAGGCCGGCAGCAACAGCTCCAATTAGACCCCTAGCCTGGGGACCTCCATATGCCACAGGTGCTGTGTTGAAAAGATAAAAAGGCAAAAAATAATAATAATACAAGAAAATGAGAATTTCACCAGGAACCTCATCTAGTCTGAGAAGTCAGTGGTTGGGATGGGGAGGGGGTCCTCGGAGGACACGCCATTTAAACAGAGACCTAAAGAACCAGAGAGGGTTAGATGGTCCAAAAAAAAAAAAAAAAAAAAAAAGTGGCTGGTGGAGCAGGGAATTCATGAATGGATAAATCCTGTGATGGTAGGTACAGCCATCAGTATGGCTACAGAGAAGTCCACTGACAGGAGAAACCAAAGATTTTATGAAGGCTTAGATCACGTGGGGGCTTGTAGCCATGATCCAGTGACTTTCTTCCAAGAGAAATGGGTGAATATTTAGAGATTTACAACAGGGAATGGCAAGAGCTGACACATTTTCATCCTCTGGGGTGCAACGTCTCAGCAGAACATAGGACCGGAATTCATATTCCCACCAGAGTCTGTGCCTCCTCTCAAGGAGATAGAAGTATCCAACACCGTAGGAAGGAAGAAAGTGCACAGGTGTCCTGCCTCTGAGCAAGTCATCTCCCCATTCTGAACTGCATTTCCTCTTCCAGCTCCCAAGAAGCTGGCCTCAGCACTCAGTAAGTATTTATTGAATCATTGAAGATAAATATACTTGCTTTCCAGCCATGAGTTTTCTCTGGAGTGGAGCTATTTTTTTCCCCCTTTTAAAAGGCCTCTTGAAATACAAGGGTATCATTTAAAAATGAGATCTTGCTGTAGATTGATATGTTCCGATATGAGATGAGAAAGGGAATAAAACCACATCTATTTAAGATCTGACAGAGGAACAGGAGGATAGAACCCTCTCTGTCTAGTGGCGGGACTGAGCTGGGTTTTGCTGTGATTTTTGGTTCCCATTAAGCTTCTCCGTTCTTCTGAAGGGAGATAAAACACCCTCAAGAATCGTGATGTGTGGAACTGGTGGATTTCAGGAGCATTCACACAGGCAATTTGTGTTGCAAGCCTTTCCTCCCTGAATTGTTTTCACTTTTCAGTTGAGGGATTTTTCTAGTGGAGACAGATGAACCTGGTGTTTGAGGATTACAGGAGGAAGCAAGAAATACGGCTGTGCCCAAGATTCCAGGTGGGAGAGAAAGGAGGAGTTCAGCGACAGCATCTGGCTGTCTCCTTGGCTGCGGCCAGCAGGGTGCCCCCTGGAAAGTATCTGTAGAGAACCATTCTCTGCATAAGGTGGTGGTAAACTTTTTCAGTGAAGGATCAGATTCTAAATCGCCTGGGCTTTCAGGCCACACGTGGTCTCTGTTACTACTGGTCATCACTGTGGTTGTGGCATGAAACCCGTCCTAGGTACTTCCTATGTGAATGGGTATGTCTGTCTCCATAAAGCTACTTCTGATAAAGGCAGGGGGCCACACTTGACTTACCGGCTGCATTTGGCTGAGTCCTACTTTACATCATCTTGGTGGCTGCTTCTTTCCCAAGAGGCAAAAGGGAAAGAGAAAGGACTGTGGAGTCCAGATGTAGCCTTGAAATTGGCTCTTTTACAGACTCGTAATCTTGACATAAATGACTTATCTTTCTGAGGCTCTGTGGTGGATATTTGTTGCATTTCCTGCCTAGCACCCTCTACTCCTTTTTGAGATAACAAGATAACAGGTTTTGTGGGATTTGGGGGTGTGGTGGTATCTTACCTACTCAGGGGAAATGGATCAGTGGTTTGGGGGATGAAGGAGTTCAGCTTTAGCCCAAACAAAATATAAATAAAGTCCCAAGAAGGAGACTTTAGCTTCAGATCAGGGAGTCTGGTTCCGACTTGAGTTCAAAGTTGAACTACATAGCTAAAACATCGGCACACTTAGGCCAAGATGGATAGACCAGAGTGGGGAACATACAACCTGCCCCTGGTTTCGTGGGATTGTGTGTTTTGGACTAATCTTGGGTGAGGCTTTGCAGCCATCTGTGAGAAAGCTGTCATGAGATATGCCACTGCAAGAATGATGAAATCCACCAAGTGCAGTTCTGTAGTTTTGGAGTACGCTATTGATCAGGAAGTCTTTGCAAATGCAGTGATTATTATTTTTAGCTACCTTTTATTGAACCCTCATTAAGTGCCAGGCAGTACACTCAGCTGGAAAGCTTCCTCTATCCCTCACAATTACTCTATAAATGATATAGTAGAATTAATAGAGTTGTGCCCATTGTAGAGATAAAGGAACTGAGCATGGAAAGTTTAAGTGATGAAACTGCTATATAATTCTCTCAACACAAAAGTAGTGGTTTAAAGAGAAAGGAGTAAGTACTTTGAGCTTAGGAGAGCCTGGACCTTTCTATTAATTAGCATTCTCTCGGGGCCTAAGGTACCCAGAAAAAGAAAAAGAAAAAAAGAACAATCCTGTCAACTAAATAGTGAAGCAATTAGTTGAAATTCGATACTAACAAGCTTCTGTGATTCCAGGGACCCAAAGGCAAGGATTCAGAAGCGTCTGCCACTTAGCAATTTTCTAGACTTGTGGCCTAAAAAGAAGGGATGTGACACGAGAATTGATTCTTTGCCAGCTGATTAGTTGCTGGATATTTCCCAAGCAAGCCGATGGTCCACATCAAAACCATGAAGATTCTGCAGACAGTAACCAGTTAAATACAGAATCTGCTAAAGAAGCTCTTTTTTTTTTAATTTTATTTATTTATTTTTTTAGGAAGCAGATCACCCTGCCCTCATAAACACAGTTTGCAAAGGGTGCTTCTCCTACTTCTCGACCTTGGCTACCCAAATCACAAAGCCTAGAACAGCACCTCCTAAGTCCACGTAGTTGACATTACATAGCTTCATTTTCTGCACCTAGAGAAGTCATGACACTCAAGGGCAATTCTTTAGAGAGCACGTCAAGTCCTCCAGTCCGAACAGACCTGGGAATCTTTCTAGACTCTTCTTTCTGTCCCACGACCTAGAGGCGGTCCGTCTACCAGTACTAACAGCTCTACCTCTGCTTTCTCTCCACTGCCTACCTGGTCCTCTCGCTCCTGATGCTAGCACTGTTAGTTCCCATCAACGATTTCCTAGAACTATTACAACAGCTTTCCAACTGGTCCCCCAACCTTATGCTCGTTCTTCCCATTCTGTTCATCCTTTACACGGAATCCACTGTGAGCCTTCTACACTGCAGTTTTGATCGTGCCATTACTGTTTAGACGGTCCCAACACAACAGGATAAAACTAAGCTCCCAGATGACATAGTATCCCTTAAAATCTAGTCTCATCACTCACCTCCACTCCCTCCGGTCCCCCATCATATTGAGTGTAGCTAGTTACTTCATTTCTCTGTGCCTCAGTTTCCCTAACTGTTAAGGAGGGCCATCATAGTAAGTATTTCCTAAGGTTATTAGGGTTAAATGAGACAATGCACGTAAACTGCTTAGCACAGTTCCATGCACAAAGTGCTTTGTAAATGCTTGCTCCGTTCATGGCATTGTCACATCATATTGTAATTGTGGTTGAGATGTCTGTGCCACTAGACTGCAAGCTCCTTGAGGGCAATGTCTAAATCACATTCCTTTTTGTCACCTTCTACCTAACCTAGCCTGGTACATGGTACCCGTTCACCACGTGAATGGTGTTTATTGAATGCCTATCTTTCACATTTCTTCTGGAATCAGGAACCTGTAGAGCAGTGCAGCTCAGAATTTGGAATCTAAATTTAGACCAGCATTCCCGGTAAATAGGTTTACCACTTATGGCTGTGTCATCTTAGGTAAGGTATTTAACTTTGCTAAGGTTCCTATTGCTCATCTGTAAAATGAGGACTAAATTAACACTAGTCTCATCATTTGTTCTGGTTATCATTTGCTGCATGAGAAACTATGCCAATGCAGAGGTGTGTTTTTCAGGGTTCTTTAGAGAAAGAGAACTGATAGAATAAACATATATGTGGAGAGAGAAAGGAGGGAAGGGGAGAGAGAAAAAGAGAGAGGAAGGGAGGGATTCTGAGGGATTTTCTCATGCAATTATGGAAGCTGAGAAGTTTATTTATTTATTTTTTTTTTGTCTTTTTGCCTTTATCTAGAGCCACACCCGCGGCATATGGAGGTTCCCAGGCTAGGGGTCTAACAGGAGCTGAAGCCGCTGGCCTTCACCACAGCTACAGCAGCGAGGGATCCGAGCCATGTCTGCAACCTACACCACAGCTCACGGCAACGCCAGATCCTTAACCCACTGAGCAAGGCCAGGGATCGAACCTGCAACCTCATGGTTCCTAGTCGGATTCGCTAACCACTGAGCCACGAAGGGAACTCCAGAAGCTGAGAAGTCTTAAAATCTATCATCTTTAAGCTGGAGACCCAGGAAAGCCAGGGTAATTCAATCTGAGTCTGAGGGCCCGAGAGCCAAAAAACACCAAGGCCCGAAGACAGGAGGAGATGGATGTCCCAACTCAGGCAGAAAGAACACCATTCTCTGCCTTTTTGCTCTATTTGGGCCCTCAACAAATTGGATGATACCCAGTGTCATGGGTGAGAGTGATCATCTCTGTTCCGTCAATGCCAAGTCAGTGCTAATCTCTTCCAGAAACACAGACATATCCAGACATAATGTTTTACCAGCTATCTGGAAATCCTAATCAAGTTGACACAAAAAAATAACCATCACAAGAGACTCAAAACCACAGTTTGCTTGTGCGTCTAAGTGCAGGCAGAGCTCAGGAGGAAAATCTCCTCTTTGTTCCCCTTGGCATCAGCTGTGGCTGTTCCCCTGAGAGCTGAAAATCTGCTTCCAAGATGGGTCACCCTTATGGTTTCCAGGTCAGTGCCGGCTGCTGGCTGGGAGTTCAGCAGAGAATTCTGGGGAGCTTGGTCTTTCCCTGTGGCGGCATCTTCATGTGTCCTGGGTTTCTCACAGCATGATGGGTGGTTCAAGTGTGACTCTCTCAACAGGGGGAGCTGGGCAGAGAAGTATCTCCCCCTGTGCAGCCGTGGAGGTCACCTAGTCTTATATTCACCAGACTCATCCTAGACAGTCACAAAATCCACCTGGGTGCAAGGGGAGGGGATATAGACTTCATTTCTATTTTTCATATTTACATTAATTTATTTGTTCACTAAGCAAGTGTTGAGTATTTACTCGACATGAGAAGTACTGAGAATACGATGATGAAAAATTCAGATGAACCGCCTGGCTTACTGTCATATCTGGGAACTCACTTCAAGGCAGTCATAAAACGGATTCATTTTGAGGTTGTTTATGTGTGTTCTGCTTAGGTACCAATAGATTCCATCTCCCTTTGGCATCTTCTATGAGTCCAGCATTGCTAAGTGTGCCGTGGACACTCAATTACTGCCCAGTGAATATGCAAATGTGTATTTTAGCGATCATATTAACAAACATATGGAACTTTATACTGACTATAAAGACATCTAAGGATTCATGCAAACTTATTTTTTTTTCTCCATATCCATTATTTTAAGGAAGGGTAGCTTCTAGTTTTCAGATACCAATGCAATGCCTTTATTTTGCCCCTTTATTCCTAAGTTAATTATGTCAGAACACCTTTATTAAGGTCTCTAGACATGATACTTGGGGTCAGTAACAGTTGAACATTAGCAAACATCCGGCTGGAAAAGCTGAAGAAAAATGCACATTTCCCTCTCTTCTAAAATGTAAACTTTCTCCATCTGTTATATGAACTCCAGTGATTTCAGATTTTGATGTATGGCCTGGGGCTCCAAATAATCTGGTTATGGCTTATTTGGAAAAACAAAAGAGATAAGACCCCTTGAAAAAAAATAGAATAAAAAATCAATAGACTAGAACATCTCCAGGCAAAGGTGAAGGTTATACACTAATTTATCTTGTTTCTCTAGGTAATGCTCCCTTTGTGTCCCACTCTCCTTGTCCTAGGTGTGGTGACATGGGAGAAGGAGGTGGCACTGAGAGAGGGAGTGGAGGCTTGCTTTATAAAGTCTGTAAAATCTTTTCTCCCTGACGCATGCCTAGACCAGGACTCTGCTTGAATCCTAAGGCACTGGGTACCTGCTAAGAACATCTAAGATCCTTCCAAAGAGTCTCCATCATTTTTATGATATCTGATGATCCCCAAAGAGCCACAACTGGTAAAAAGAGAAGGGTGAACCATAATAAAATAAGTGTCCCCAGGAGGTTATTCTTAGTATCCCATGTGTTTCCTTCAGATGCCCCCTGGTAGAGTGGGTAGAATAGCACCTTTTTATTATCCATTGCTCTATCTCCAGTGCCTAGCACTGTGCACAAAATATGGGATATACTCAGGAGAGATTATTTCATCCACGTGTTGAACAAACATTTCAAATGTTTATTGCACTTCCAGTGACATGACAGACACTGTCCTTGACATAAACAAAGGAAAGAAGGGAGCAAGGTGCCAGATGAGGAATTCTCTCTCAGCTCTTGCCTAGAGAGGCTCTACTCATATTTCCTGTTCCTCATATGGAACCATTCCTTCATTCAATTTTCTTTTTGTTTCTCAGATAGATTAACTGCACCTTCAGTTCCTGTTTGGGGACTGTCCTAAGCTTAAAGGGCGGCAATAGGGAGTTTGGGGCACTGTTTTTATTGGTGGCTGAGTAGCCAATAAAAAGAAACTTGTTCAAGAAGATTTAATGGTATAGATGGTACAGGTAGGCAGTCCTAAGTCAAATAAAAAAGAGAGGGGAAAACAAAGAAAATGAGGAAAGGCTGTATAGAGCTGGAAATGTGGTACCTATATAGAGAGCTAGCCAAAGGAAGGCATTTAGAAATTAGGCTGTGAAGTTGAAGTATGTGCAGGGTCTTTATTTTTATGTGGTGACCTGGGGCATGAGAATTAAACAACTATAGGACACCTTTACTTCTTCCTCTTTTTCTTTCTTTCTTTTCTTTTTTTTTTTTTTTGCTTTTTTTTTTTGCTTTTTTAGGGCCACATCCATGGCATATGAAAGTTCCCAGGCTAGGGGTCGAGTCAGAGCTACAGCTGCCAACTGACACCACAGTCACAGCAACTCGGGATCCAAGCCATGTCTGCGACCTGCACCACAGTTCGTGGCAAACACCGGATCCCTGACCCACTGAGCGAGGCCCAGGTATTGAACCCATATTCTCTTGCATACTAGTCGGATTCGTTTCCACTGCGCCACACCAGGAACTCCTACCCTCACTTCTGACACCAATTATAAGTTCAGGGGGTCCTCCAAACACTTTTAGTTTTGGTGATTGGCTGAAAAGAGTCATAGAATTCACCGAAAGATGTTATACTCGTGATTATGGTTTATTGCCAGGAAAAGATACAGGTTAGAGTCAGTCAAGGGAGGAAGCTCATGGGCAGAGCCCAAGAGAGGTTTCAGGTTTGGAGCTTCAGTCATCCTTTCTCTGTGGAGCTATGGATAGAGTTTCTCAGTATCAGTGTGTGACAAGATGCGCAGAGCATTGCGAACCAGGGACACTCACCTGAAATTCTAGGGGTTTTGTTGGGGCTTGTGCAATACTTGGCACCCCATCTGGTGCTGGAACTGATAACTTGAGCCTAACCAGCAGTCTTCAGCCCCTTCATAGGTAGAACTGATACTGTATGGCCCAAAGCCTCCCTGCTAAATCACATTTTTAGATTGTCTGGTGGCCAGGGACCCAGGTGAACAAAGACACCCTATCAGGCATGAAGTTCCAAGGGTCAAGGGGTTGCATCCCCGTCGCCAAAAGCAAAGTCCAGCCCTCCGTTTGGGAAAGGTTAAACCTTCACTGCCCAAGGGCCTTGAAGAAGAGACAGTGGTATCCTAGAACTGCTCCAGTGAATCATTCATTCTTTCATTCATCCATCTATGCATTCATTTCTCTGTGAATATAGCACTAGGCACTCTAGGGGAAATGGTGGTGAGTGAAATAGACAGGATTCTTGGGCTGACTCAGTTGTGAGCAATAATTGGAGACATGGCGCATGTAGAGGATGGAAAAGGAAGGTAGCCAGCTAGAGAGGCTAGCACTAGAGATGCAAATGGGAAAGTTCAAGTGCACAGTCTAAGGTGGCACTGGATTCCTAGTTCTTATTCTAGAAGGGTGAGAATGACGCAGTCCAATCCTGTGGCCAGGTCATGGTGATAAGTCTTTCAGATCCATAGGAAACAGGTCAAGGAGAGTCACCAACACACTCTTTACCCCATTTTATTTTCTTTCTGGAATTTACTGTATCTGAAATGGTCTGGTTTTCTTATTTGTTTCTTTAGTGTTTGCCTCTCCCAGTAGGCTAAGAAAAAATGTTTGCCTATCTTTCCCACCAGTCCCTTCCCAGTTCCCAGAAGAGTGCCTAGCACAAGGTAGACACTCTTTATTCATTCATTAAATGAAGTGTATTTCAGCATCATGCCATAAGAAGGATCTCTGAACTTCCTACCTACAGGGCTCAGGATTCTCCAGCTAAATTAAAGACCAACTCAGCCACCAACAGAGTATCTAGCTCTGAGTCAACTCCTGTTCATTTTTTTCTAGCAGGAGAGTGATGCATTGTATCAAGGGGAGCGGGAGGCTGTGGTTCATTTGTCCATTTAGAGCCACTTAATAGCTGAGGGGTAATTGTAGATGCAAAACTGCTGCCTTTAACTGTAAAAACTCCACACTGAGTTAATAAAGAATCGGGCACTTAGCTTCATGGTTTTGCATCTTAACACATGAAGCCATTTCTCAAAGGGTTGAATGAACATAATTATCAATTTCCACATGCATATTATGATTCAGCTGGGATCAGGCAAATGCTTCCTAAACACAGGCTGTTGACAATGGCAATGAGCACTTCTACTCACTGCTCTCATCCACCATATGCAAATTTGTGTCACTTTCTTTTGACTCCATTTTATTGATTTCCACATAAATCTCTGGTGCATGTAAAACACTGAAGCTGCTCTTGAAATCTATCCAATGGGGGACAAAAATGGACTTTGCTTTCTGAGGAGAAAATTAGAGATATGTCCTGATTTTGGGGGAGGCAGTTGTCTAAATTGGGCAGGGAATGACTTGGGGGGAATGTAGAGATGGGCTTCTTTCATTTACTGGCAGATAAGACTGGGGTGGAGGATGATGCAAAATATTGAATAGAAGGGGAATCTTTTGTTTTGGAGAGGGAACATGTACTCAATTATGTATATAAAATGAATTTGGATAAATGGTATATAAAGGCATAATTATGTGGTTATGTACATTGTAGATAATCTGGTATAGAAGCTGAATGGACTAAAATAGTAGTGTTATGACCAGCAGTAAGATATAAAAAGAAGTGGTTGAATATGTCTCTTTGATAGTAATAATGAGGTGAGCCAAGAACACAGGTGGAATTCAATCAAGTAGAATGGAGTGTCCCTCTAAGAATGAATAAAATAAGCAAAATTCCATGAGTTCCCATTTTGTCACAGTGGAAGTGAACCCAAAGAGTATCCATGAGGATGCGGGTTCGATCCTTGGCCTTGCTCAGTGTGTTGGGGATCTGGCATTTCTGTGAGCTGTGGTGTGGGCCGCAGAGGTATCTCAGATCTTGAGTTGCTGTGGCTGTGGTGTAGGCCTGTAGCTGTAGCTCCAGTTCAACCCCTAGGCTGGAAACTTCCATATGTTGTGGATGCCACGGCTGCAGCCCCAAAAGAAAAAAAAAATTACAAACAGTCAGGGAGTTCCTGTCATTGCTCAGTGGTTAAGGAACCCGACTAGTATCCATGAGAATGCAGGTTCAATCCCTGGCCTCGCTCAGTGGGTAGGATCTGACTTTGCCTTGCGCTGTGGTGTGGGTCGCAGACACGGCTCGGATCTGGCATTGCTGTGGCTGTTGCGCAGGCTGGCAGCTACAGCTCCGATTCAGCCCCTAGTCTGGGAACCTCCATATGCTGTGGACGCCACGGGTGCAGCCCTAAAAAGACCAAAAGAAAAAAATTACAAACAAAAAAATAGGCAAAATTCCAAATTGCCTGGCTCTGAGACACCTGCCCCCAGAGCGTTTTTAATTTTGTTATTTATTTATTTTTTTTGCTTTTTTAGGGCCTCATCCAAGCATATGGAGGTTCCCAGGCTAGGGGTTCAACCAGAGCTACAGCTTCCAGCGTATGCCACAGCCACAGCAACGCCAGATCTGAGCCACGTCTGTGACATATACCACAGCTCATGGCAATGCCAGATCCTTAACCCACTTAGCGAGGCCAGGGATCGAATCTGCAACCTTATGGTTCCTTGTTGGATTCATTTCTGCTGCGCCACGACGGGAACTCCCAGAGCCTTTTTTTAAGGAAGAGAACCCCCTCTCTGGTTCTAACAGCTCTCATTTGGAAGAAGGTCCAAAGTCCAAAGGTCGAGAGAAAGTAATACCCCTTCCTTCTGATTGTCCCTGTCAATCCACTAACCAGGTCTAAGGCTACGCCATGGGCTACAAAGCACAGTGTGGCTTCTTTCCTCAAGACTAAGCAGACACAGACATCAGAGCAAGTCTGCCTGGATTGGAACCCCACTCCCATCCCTTACTTCCTGTGTGGCTTTGGGTACCTCTGACTCTTGCTTATCTGTAAAATGGGGATGGCAGCCTACATCTAGAGTTATTATGAATGTTAAATGACTTTGTACAGTGCCTGGCACGTGGTGATCAATCATCAAATATTTTCTGTTATGGCATTTAATAATTTAAATAGAAGATGCATGAGTGTGAGACTGGGTGGAAAGTGGAATGGTGTCAGTGAAGGCATTCTAATGTCCCCCTCATCATGCTCTGCCAGCCTCTCTCAGGCCTTTTTCCTCGGCCTGATTCTTTCCCCTCCATTCTCTCCTTAGTAGCCTAATTGCTGTAGTTTCTGCTTCAATTCCAAAAGCAAACAAGCAGACATACACAGGGAAAGAGGATGTTCTGGAAACATGGACTGTGTATGGTTGGACTAATATGACCTGTAGGGGGAGCCATTCCCTTTCCCGCGCTGCTTCTTAACACCGGTTCTTGGAAGAAAATGTTCTGTCCTCTCAAAAGGATGGTTGCCATCTCATTACCTCTCCCTGGCACCCCATCAAGGAGGGGGAGTTCTTTATTCGATTTTAGGAGAGGGGATTATAACAGAAATTGGACCAACTTTCTCTATTGGAAATTGTTAAGGTGCTAAAGGCAGTGGACCCCCTTTAGGGTTTTTCATGCTTCTGGATGATGACCAATCAGAAGGAAATCTTCCCCTTTGTGGGCCTTCTATCCTTTAGCAATTGGCATGAAACAGAGTACTTTAAAACTTAGTGGCTTATAACCATGATTTATTATAGCTCATAAGTCTATGGGCAATCTGGGTAGCTTTGCCAGTTTAGAGAGGGAGGACACCTTCATGCAAATTCAGGCAGCCACAGAGCTGGCCAGGGGCTGGCTGGTCCGTGATGGCCTGACTCTGCTCCAAGTGTCTCTTATTCTCCAACAGCCTAGCCTGGACTTGTTTTTGAGGTGGTGATAGAGATCTGAGAGGGAGTGATTCTAGTTGTATGTGAGGACAAAGAAGAGACCCACCCATGTTTGCAAGTCTCTGATTGCAAGATTTTGCTATAACCTTATCTTTCAAAACAAGTCACACTTCTGACCCAGGGAACCACTGAATGATGGGCCAAGGATATGGATTCAGGCAGATCATTTACTGGGGTCGTTATTGCAATCAATCGACCCCAGTCCCCAGATCTATAGTATGGGATTTTGGGTGTCACCGATTACGAGGGTGAGAACAAACAGTCTTACCTGGGGATGCTGGGATGGCTCTAGGATGGAGGGGATCCCTGAGTCAAGCTTTAGCAGGTGAGAATGTATTTTCTAAGAAAGCTCAGAGGCCTGACACAGCTTGGTGCTTTGGAAGAACTGACAGTAGCTCAACAGTGTAAGTAGAAAGTGCGTCGTGAAAGCTGAGGTTGAAAGGTTGAACTAAAGAGCTTAGTTTTGTTGTTTTTTCTTTTTTTTTTCCTATTGTGCAGTCTACCGGAAATCACTGAAGGTTTTTATATTGTTGAATGATGTGACCTGCCTTCCTTTGGGAAGATAACCTTGTCCCGGGGTTAGGAAGAGGAGGAAGAGCTTTACACCCACCTGAGCTGTAAGTCAAGAAACTTTTGTTGTCAAATAATGCTCCTTTCTCCACCCACCTGCTTTGCGTAGTCCTTTTGTTCCTCCTAGGAACACAGCTAAGTGGTTCTAATTCACAAACCTGTAAGCTGACTCCTTTTGTAGCCAGACAATAACAGATCCGGATTCTGGACACACACACACAATCACACACACACACACACACACACACACACTCACACACACACACACACGAACACCAGAAATAAGGGCTGGGCTAGGAAGCAGAGCCCCGGTTTGAGGCTCTTTCTTGCATTCTCCTCCTGAAGCACCTATAATTAGACTGGGGAGAAATGATTTCTTTAATTCATGCTATTTCACACAAGATCATTAGCAGTACTCGCCGTATCTTTATTACTCCCGTGCACGTTACCTCCGTAACAGTTGAGAGTAACAATGAGGCTTTACTTATCTTCAGGAAGCCAGCCCATTCTTTTGATGAAGGAAAAATGGCCCCAGCCCCGGGTTGCCATAGACACTGGAGAAGGCTGTCGCAGAGCCTATTTCCCGGTGACACGCAGAATTAGAGGTATTGGGGAATCAAAGGAAAAACTAGCCTGAAGAAACAAAGGGTCCCTTCAGCTTCTCCTCACATACTTCTTTGCAGAAGCAGCCTCCTCGTGCCTCTTCACCTTCTCCCCCTCTCCCTGAAGCAAGGTGAATGAATTTGAATCCCAAGTATGGAGACTTTAGTAACCTCCACGCTTAGCTCAAAGTCAAGGACCTGCCTTAAGGCGCATCATTGTTTTCCCATGGTTCCAAACTTCTGACCTACCTTCAAGCCCTGGAAGATCTGTCACCTGCCAGCATCTCCATATTCCTTAGTCGCTCATCTCCTGGCCATATTCTCTTTTGAGTTCATGAACTTGCAACCCGTTTTACCACCCAGGAGATTCTCCTTCCTAAATTCTCTCGCTCTTGCCCCTCTTTGTAACTGACTCCCTGTTCTCCAGGTCCTGTCTGAAGGTTACTTTCCCCCGAGACCCTGCCTGACCACTACTATGTCTAGAAGAATTGCCCCCGCACCCCGTTATTCTCCATCACATCATTTTGGTTCTTGTCTGTAATCTTCACAATCTATAATTACCTTTTATTTATTGTTTGCTTATTTATGGCTGGTCTCCCCCACTAGGGAGCAATCTGCATAAAGGCAGGTGGTTGATAGATATAGCTGCTCCTCTTTGCTTGCTTTCCTCCCACAGCAGACACCGAGGCAAGGATGCAAGTGCAAATTGTTTATTTGGGAGATGAAGGAAATACAGGAAGGGGGTAGGAGGGAGACAAGGAAAGGAAGGCAGCCAATAAAGTGTCTGTGATAACAGGCTACCATTCTGAGTGGCTTATAAATACCAGAAACTGATTTCTGACAGTTCTGGAGGCTTGAGGTCTGAAATCAGGATGCCAGCATGGTCAGGTTCAGGTGGAAGTCTTCTTGCAGGTTGTAGATAGCCAAGTTGTCCTGTGTCCTTTCATGGCAGAGGGGAAGGGAGCTCTCTGGAATCTCTTTTATAAGGACACTTACCCCATTCATAAAGTCCCCACCCACATGACCCTAATCATTTTCCAAAGCCCCAAAATACCATGGCATTGGAGGGTACGTTTTAACATATGGGTCTAGGGGGACACAAACATTCAGCCTGTAGCAGGTATGTTATTAAGTGAGTTAACCACTGGGGCAATTGGAGTATAATGGTCCTTGGGACTCTAGGAGCCAGTATAGACACACACTCAGCATTGCCCACCTGAGTGGTAGAGCTGGGATACTTACCCACCAGCTCCCATCAAGCACTGAGGGCTGTTCTCGAGGAGTGGGAAGTCTCCAGCTGTCATCTTGCCTGGTCCATGGATAGAACTCTGGTGGTCAGAAAAAAGAATCTTCAAGTAAAGACTTGTGGATGTCAAAACTGAGAGTTACTGATAAGGCCTAAGAGGAAATGGAGAGGGCATGGACAGCATCTGTTACAGCATTCCATAGACATTGGTTGAATGAATGAATGATGAATGGGGAGTTCTCATTGTGACTCAGCAGAAACAAATCTCACTAGTATCCGTGAGGACATGGGTCTGATTCCTGGCCTTGCTTAGCGGATTAAGGATCTGGTGTTGCCATGAGCTATAGTGTAGGTCGCAGACTCATCTCAGACCCAGGGTTGCTATAGCTGTGACATAGCTATAGCTGCCAGCCTATGCCACAGCCACAGCAACGCCAGATCCGAGCCACATCTGTGACCTACGCTATGCCACAGTTCACGGCAAGGCTGGATTCCTAACTCACTGAGCAAGGCCAGGGATCACACCTGCATCCTCATGGATAGTAGTGCTGAGCCACAAGGGGAACTCCCTAGGTAGCATCTTTTTAATGCACTAAAAAATACACACTTGTAGAAAATTCACACAATGACAAAAAGATTGACAATAATAAGTTAAATCATCCATATTCCTGTAGCTCAGAAGAAACCTTGAGCATTTTGGTTTATTCTTTGCTGTCTTTACTATACATTTTTTAGAATTTTGACTTGAAACCATGCTGTATATTCAATTGCACATTCTGTTTTTTAAATGAATCACCAGGACAGAAGCATTTTCCCAGGTTAATTACAAATTCTTTGTAAACTTCGTTATACATGACTTCAAATATTCCACTGAAGAATTCAGCAAAAAGTACTTACCAGTTTCCTACATGTTGGCTATTTGAGTTTGTTTCTAATATTTCCTAGTAGTGAATGCATTTTCCCACAAAGTTGTTTGGATTGTAGGGCTGTTTTATTACATTGGAGGTGGAAGTATTGGTTGAAATAATACATAGTCTTCAAACCCTTGAAACATTGGGTAAAACCGCCTTCCAGAAGAGATCAACTTACATTCCTATCATCTGGGTCCACAAAGGGTATCATTGAACTTCATACTCATCAGTGTTAAGCCACATGATATTTTTGTTAAACTTGAAGGACTGTGTAGGAAAGCTCTGAAACAGAAGGCTCAGAGCCCTAGAAGCTCTGTTTAGTGTCCATGCTGAAGAATGATGCTGGTTTATTTTTCCTTTTATATTCTGTGATGCTGAGATATTCTGAACCGGTAACCTGGGGGATCAGTTTGGCTCAACATCTGGAGCCATCAAGGAGCCATGAGTAGGGAGGACAGACAGGGACATTTGGGGGCTGCCTTGGAGCAGGGTCACAGATGGCCTCCCATTATATAACCTCCTTTTGAAGAGTACGTTCTGTCCACCTCTCCTCTCATCACAGGCGTGGAGAAAGGAGAAGTTGACAGACCCCGTCTGTGACCTGGGCAGCTTCAAAGGGGACCTTTGTGAGGGTGGGAGGTGCGTGATAACTGATAATTACAGCAGAGAGCACAGCTGAGAGGCCTAATGATTGGGATCAACCTAACATTTAGGTCAGGCTCCATAATGGCCTTTGAAGTCATGTTCTGCTATTTAACGGTACCCTCCCATCTCCAGGAAATCTGGCCTTTTGCACTGGAATAAAAGGCCCAAGTATGTATGAAAAGTCCTCAATATAGGATACTTCCAAACTCATTTCCAGGAAGATCACTCCCACAAAAAATTCTCCACCATGAGCAGAAAAATTCACTTCTTAGAGACTTGCAAAAAGACCCAGAGAGTAAGTCAGTGATGGTTGTTTTTGGGAGCCAGAGGCTCACGTGAACAGGTGGTCTCCTTCCATGCCAACCTTGGAAGCACTGCTTCCTTGTCTAAGGTCAGATACCCTTGAGTCTGTGCTTATCAAAAGTGGCTTCCCCTCTCCAAGTTCCCCCCTTTTTTTTTTTCCCTTTTAGGGCTGCACCTGCACCATATGGAAGTTCACAGATTAGGGATCGAATTGGAGCTGCATCTGATGGCCTACACCTCAGCCCCAGCCATGCCAGATCCAAGTCGCATCTATGACCTATGCTGCAACTTGCAGCAATGCTGGATCCTTAACCTACTGAGCAAGGCCAGAGATCAAATCCACTATGTCAGATTCTTAACCCACTGATCCACAATGGGAACTCCAAGGTTCTTTTCTACGTGACTTTGGATCCCAACGGTGGTCCTTATCACCCAACTACTTTCCACTCCTGTCCTCAAATCCATCATGCATTATAGTGATGGGCCCACGATGATCTTTGTTGTGTACATGTGTGTGTGTTCCAGGGTCCATTACTAGGTGTTGTAATGTTTATCCATAACAGTAATTATAACATTTCTGTGACTGTCGTTCACTACCTGAGAAAAAAGGAAAGTTCTGCGTGTGTGAACAGTGTGCATCTGGTGCGTTTATACTCTCTGAGTCCCCTGAACCCTGACACAAATGTTCCTTTGTGTGCATTATGCGATTTGCCATTTATATTTCATGCTCCCCACTTCCCCCACTGCCAAATGAGTCCAATTTCCATGGAACTTAGACTGTGTCTAAAAAGGCAAGTGTCTGGATGCTGGATACCCCAGGTGGCCTGATTTGCCCACAGGTACAGCATCTGTTGCCAGGTGCCCTTTCTTCCCCCACCTGCATCTGTGCCGTGAGGCTAGGGACCAGGCAACAAGTGACCACACACCTACACATCCTTGTCCTTCCTCCCAGAGTTCCTGCCACCTCCTTAGGATGTTGTGAAGTGTAGAATACAAGTCCCTGATACATTTGGAACACAAACCATCACTTCCAGAGTTTGGAATCCTTCTGTTGCTCCTGCAGCTTCTGATCGAATGTACTCAACACCCCCCACATTTATTCCTCCACTTCACGTACTCTGTCAATGGACTTTGGGAACTGAAAATTGGAAAAGGGCATGGAAGTGTTTGCAGCTTGACTAAATATGTTCAAGACAAATGCACACAAATGGCAGGCTTTCTCCCCCTTCTTTTTTCATGGTTAATGCAATATGTATTATACTCAGGCAATGATAAACAGAAAAAGAGAAACAACTAGCACTGCTGTCTGTACTCACCCCGGGACCAGAATTTTTGGCTGCACCTGTGGCATGTGGAAGTTCCTCGGTCAGAGATTAAACCCATGCCAAATCCTTTGCTAGACCAACTGCTAGGCCACCAGGAAGCTCCCCCGCCCCATTTTTATTGAGAAATAATTGACATATATCACTGTATAAGTTCAAGGTATAGTACATGATGGCTTGATTCACATAAATTGTGATTACTACAGTAGGTTCAGCTAACATCTATCTTCTCATATAGATACAAGAATAAGATAGAAAAAAGAAAAAAACAATTTTATTGTGATGAGAACTCCTAGAGTTTACTCTCTTAGCAATTTATATATCATATGACAGCATTAACTATAGTCACCATGCTGTACTTTACATCCCTAGTACTTATTTGCCTTGTAACTAAAAGTTTGTACCTTTTGCCTGTGAGGTTTTTTTTTGTTTGTTTGTTTGTTTTAGATTCCATATACAAATGAGATCAGACAGTATTTGTGTTTTTCTGTCTGACTTATTTTACTTAGTATATTGCGTTCAAGTTCCATTTCTGTTGTTGCAAATATTAAGACTTCCTTATTTTTTCTGGCTGAATATTATTCTATTGTATAGATAGGCCACAACTTCTTTATCCATTCATACATTGATAGACACTTAGGTTGTTTCCATGTCTTGCTTATTGTACATAAATGCTGCTGTCAACATGGAGCTGCAGATAACTTTTCAAGTTAGTGTTTTCATTCCCTTTGGATATATTCCCAGAAGGGAAGTTTCTGGTTCATAGAGTAATTTTATTTTGAATTTTTTGAGGATCCTCTATACCATTTTCCATAGTGGCTATGCCAATTTATGGTCCTACTATCAGTGTGCAAAAGTTCTTTTTTTTTCCACATCCATGCCAGCATTTATCACTTGTCTTTTTCATGATGCCTCTTCTTTCAGATAGAAGGTAATATTTCACTGTGGTTGTATTTGCCTCACTGAACTCATAACACTGGATTGGAATTTTTGTTTTTTATAGACTATGAGTGACCTGCACTCAAAGACCAATTTGGTTCCCCCATATTTGCCTCCCTAGGATTTAACTCGGCAAATGTTTTTAAACATTTGCTCAGCAAATGTTTTTAATATAGTAATAAACGTACCCTCTAGTTTATATAAATAATAATAAGACAGTGAGCACTTACTACGTGCTAGGCAATAGTCTAAGTGTCTTTTACATTCACTAAATCCTTACTGGATTGGGAGGTTATATTATATTTCCCTCATTTTACAGACGAGGAAATAGAGGCCCTGAGAGGATTAACAACTTGCTCAAAGTCACACAGCTGGTGGGTGGTGGACTCAGGATTTGAATCCAAGTCACTTGATTTCAAGTAGAATCCATGGGCTTAACCTACCACTATTTTATATTGTCCCCTGAATAATAATGAAGACCAAAGGGTTCGATCATAGGAAAAGGCAGTGGATAAAATTATTTCAAATTGGCTTAAGAATAACACTCCTTTTCCACCATCACTAATACTTAGGCCAATATATGTTCATTCATTTGTTCCTTCCTTTATTCCTTCTATATTTATTGACCGTCATGTTCCATAGACTGTTCTAGGGATTGGCTTTCAGTAATGAACAGAAAAGGACATCCTCCTTTATCTTCAAAAAGCTTAGAATCTAAATTCTTTTCAATAAACATCTTGTGAGGACCTCCTTTGAGGCAAAATCATGCTGGATTCTAGAGATACAAAAATGAAAGAGTCTGAGGTCCTTGAAGAATTCATAATTCGTAGGGGATACAGACACAATAGCAGTAATTAAGATGGAAAGAAAATGGAGTTGCCATTGTGGCTCAGTGGGCTACGAACCCGACTAGTGTCCATGAAAATGCAGGTTTGATCCCTGGCCTTGCTCAGTGGGTTGAGGAACCAGCGTTGCTGTGAGCTGTGGTGTAGGTTGCAGATGCATCTTGGATTCCGCATTGCTGTGGCTGTGGTATAGGCAGGCAGCTGTAGCTCCATTTACACTCCTAGCCTGGGAATTTCCATATGCCACAGGTGTGGCCCTGAAAAAGATGGAAAGAAAAACAAAATAGAAAATTGATATAACTTTCCTGAAAGCAATTTTCAAAAGGAAAAGTAGATAGGTAGATAGATAGATAGATAAAAGTAAAATGGAAAAAGGTGAAAAAGAACAGAAATCTGTGGGAAGGGGACTGAGTCCAACTCTGGGACCCTGTGGAAGGCTTCTTGGAGAGGATGTGACTCCACCTGGGTCTTGAGGTATCAACTAGGTGAAAAAAGTTGGGACAGCTCCAGCAGAGGCATCTGTGTTCCTATCTATAAGCGTTTCACGTTGGTAGAGAAAGTGAAAAGCTATGACAGGAGATAAAGGTGAAGAACATAGGAATGTGGACAACAGAATATGCTAGAGAAATAAATAAAATGTTTCCACATGTAAGTGATACTGTAAGGTATTTGTCTTTCTCTTCCTGACTTATTTCACTTAGTATGAGAATCTCTGGTTGCATCCATGTTGCTGCAAATGGCATTATTTTGTTTTTTTATGCTTGAGTTATCTATATCTATATATATCTATATCTGTATATCTATATATCTATATCTATATCTATATCTATATCTATATAGATAGGTATCTCACATCTTCTTAATCCATTAGTCTGTCAGTGAACATTAAGGTTGTTTCCATGTCTTGGCTGTTGTGAATAGGGCTGCAATGAACATAGCGGTACATGTATCTTTTTGAATGAAAGTTTTTTCTGGATATATGTCCAGGAGTGGGATTGCTGGATCATATTGTAGTTCTATGTTTAGTTTTCTGAGGAACCTCTGTACTGTTTTCCATAGTGGTTGTACCAGTTTACATTCCCACCAACAATGAAGGAAGGCTTCCTTTTCTACACACCCCCTCCAGCATTTGTTATTCATATACTTGTTAATGATGGCCATTCTGACTGGTGTGAGGTGGTACCTCATGATGAACCTATCAACAAAATAGAAGCAGACTCACAGACATGGAAAGCAGACTTGTGGTTGCCCAGGGGGAGGGAGGAGGAAGTGGGATGGACTGGGAGTTTGGGATTGGTAGATGCAAACTACTGCATTTAGAATGGGTAAGGAATGAGGTCTGACAGCACAGGGAATGATAGCCAATCTCTTGGGAAAGAGCTTGATGGAAGACAGTGTGAGATAAAGAGTGCATAGGTGTAGACTGGGTCAGTGTGCTGTCCGGCAGAAACTGACACAATACTGTAAGTCAACTATACTTTAGTAAAAAACAAAACACAGTTTTAAAAGAAAATGTTTCCATAAGACCTGTGAGAGCTTCCATGTTCTACATCATATTTAACAGAAATGCAAAGGAAACAAACTGGTCTTTGTGAAGGAGAGAGGAGGTGATCTTTCTTCTAAGATGAGTTGCATAAAACACAGATTTTTGGAGATAGCTATGATAGGAATGGTCGTTGCTCCTTCAAGCCAAGAAATACTTCAAATAAGTAACTGGACTTCCAGGCTGGACTCCTACTTTGAGAAGGAAACTGCCCTTAAAGAAGATTGATGGTCATATCATTCCATAAGCAATAGAAAATAATGTCGGGGGAGGGGAGAAAAATGAATAAAGACAGACCTGAGAAGAATAACGAAGGGGCATTACTGGGTGGTTTATGATGCATGGCATTTTGTTAATGTTAAGCTTTCCTGGGTGTGTCATATAAGTCACAGAAGAAGGCAATGGGTGGAAGCTTTATTTTCTTGTATGAACAGTGAGTGCCCATGAACTAAGTAAAAATATAGGGGCTTGGGAACATGGGGATTTGATTACCAGGGAATAAAATTGATCGTAAGAGCTATAACCCATCATGTATCAACCAAACAACCAGCACCATTTATGTTTGTTTGCTACCTTAAAGATTATCGAGTGCTTTCCCAATGCATTATTCAGACAGTTTTTCTGTCTGCTCTGGGATGTAGAAATTACAGCATCCCCATTTTACAGATGGAAAATGAGATGGAGGACACTAGTTCAAGTAATTTTAGCTAGTAAGGAACCAAACTAGAATTCAAACTTGAGCGCTCTGACTAAACTGAGTTCATTTTGTGTGTGTAACACGTCCCCCAAAAGCCCCCTTCTAGCAAACATTTTCTAAAGGTTAGGTAGAACTCCTTTCCCCCATTCCCCAAGTCACATTTAACCATCCACCCTGATTAAAAAAAAATCTCTTCAACCCAGATGAAGTTCATAGATTGGGAGTAGTTGGAATTCCAGTGACTAGGTTTTCTACTGCTCTCCAGCAAACTTAACCCAAAGAAATGCCCTGTTGTCTCAAAAGAAAAAAAGTGTGATTAAAAAGCCCTCTCGTGTGCAGCCTTAGTACCATCTACTCTTGCCTTTGGGTGAGTGAGAACCTTGGAGAAGGAAAGTAGCCTCTCAAAACAGGAGGGAGAGTAGGGTAAATTCAGCCACCTAACTTTTGTTTGCAGAGTACGTGTTGTTTCAAGCCATTTTTTTCTTTTATTTTTAGACATTTTATTTCAAAATCATTATAGATTCGCCAGAAGTTGCAAAAACAGTGAAGAGAATTCCATGTACCCTTCCCCAGCTACCATGTTTCCTATGGTAATGTCTAATAAATCTATAGTACAATATCATTGCAGGGCATTTAAAGAATTTTATTTCTAGTTTCCACTGTGGTTCAGCAAGTTAAGACCCCAACATAGTGTCCCTGAGGATGTAGATTCAATCCCTGGCCTCTCTCAGTGGGTTAAGGGTCCGGCGTTGCCATGGCTATGGCATAGGCCAGCAGCTGTAGCTTCTATTCGGTCCCTAGCCTTGAAACTTCCATATGCTGCAGGTGTAGCCTTAAAAAGAAAAAAAAATTTTTTCCTGAATTAGTTACCTAAACTGAAACAAAACAAACAAGCAAATATTAGCAATAAAACTAGACGATATAACATAAAAGCTGGAATTCTGATCTTTCCTGGAAACTTGGAAGGTCTGGGAATGAGCTCCTGCTGGGGCACTCTTGGTGGCTACTAATGACTATCCCTTGTCCACAGGCAAGTGCCCTCTAGGTGTACGAAGTTTCTTTCACTTGCATTACCTGCCCCACTTTTGGAGGAGGCAGCTGAGTTTTAATTGTATTCTTCAGAAAGGGAAAATTATTATCATTATTATTATTATTATCAAGTTATAATTAATATACAGTATTGTATTAGTTTCAGGTGTACAACATAATAGTGGGGTTTTTTTTTTACATTATGAAATAATCACTACATTAAGTCCAGTTACAATATATCATACAAAGTTATTACAATATTACTAACTATATTCTCTACTATTTACAGTAGCCAAGATATGGAAGTAACCTGTTGTTCATACAACAGATAAATGTGTATATTTATATATGCACACACACATACACATACATACATGTATACGAATTTATATACATAAATATAATATAGATACATATATATACTAACACATATATATATTTACACACACACACAATGGAATATTACTCAGCCATAAAAAAAGAAAGTCTTGCAATTTGAAACAGCATAGATGGACCTTGGGGTGTTAATGCTAAATGAAATAAGTCAGACAAAGACAAATACCATAGGATTTCACGTATATGTAGAATCTAAAAAAATACAGCAAATGAACAAACAAAACAAAACAGAAGGAGAAGTCTTGAATGAATTTTGGTTACCTCTCTAGCACCTCCCTTAAGGCCTGGCTTCAAACGTACACATAACAGCTCCAGGTCAAAACACTTCTGAAACCAGTGTTCTTAAACTGGGGCCCACAGATCCCTGCTATTGGGATTTGGTGTTGCAAGGAACCTCTGGAGATTGTGGGGCAAATTTTTGTTTCCATATGATCCTTGAAGGTTTAAGCGTTTCCAGTTTATAGATACATTTCTGGTATCTATGTTTCCTTCTTTAGACTCAGCTCACACCGCCCCACAGCAATGGAGCCACAAGCACACCCCGCCCCACAGCAATGGAGCCACAAGCACACCTCACATATCCTTTTCTTCAACTGCTGGTATACTTCCTTGGTCACTGTGAAATAAAATGTACTCCTACTCTGCCATCTACTGCTCCTCTCCACTCCTTCCCCCATCCCCATCACTTCATCAAATCATTGCTGTTGTGAATTGGATTAATGCCAGGTCTTGGAACATGCCTATACCCCTTCTTTAAATAAAACATATGCAGGTTTATGGCTAATAGGAAAGACATTTGAAGGAGTTCCCTGGTGCCTCAGCAGGTTAAGGATCCAGCATTGTCACTGCTGTGATGTGGGTTCAATCATTAGCTCGGGGACTTCAGCATGCCGCAGGTATAGGGAAAAAGGAAAGAAAAAAAAAAAAGAAAAGACATCTGGAAAGGAAATCTGAAGCAGAAAAAAGGAGCTTGTTAACAGAATAAGTAGGAGTCATGCTAAGAGATAGCCAGTGTTGACACTGGCAAATCTGGGCGTCTCACCTTTGCTCTGGTTTAAAGCCAGATGATGGCAAAGTCCTCCTTTCTCCTCCTCCAGCAAAGGGGCTTAAACTCTGTCCCTGATCCCAACACAGCAGGAAGCTTGACAGATCGAATCCAATGACCGACAGCTCTACCCTATAGCCATGGAGAAGAGGGGAGGAACGCTGCTGCAGAAAGCCAAGGCATTCAAGGGGTTAGGGAGGCCATAGGAATGGGAAGTACAGGAGATTAAAAAGTTGAGAAGTGTCCTTCCAAGGAAAGGGAGCCCCAAGGGTCTAAAAGGAAGTCCTACACATAACACTGTTAAGAAGCCATCTGCAAATTCATGGATCCTGTGCGGTCATTTGAGGGCATAGTAGTAAGATGGAGAATTTACCAGGCCTCTCCCGCTCCAGAAAATGTAGGAAGACCCTGAACCCTCCCAGAACACACAGCCTCCACCCTTGTGCCTGCCCAAGCTTCAACTCAGCCCCGTAATAGCATTTCATCTAATCATAGCCCCAGCTGCCCATGCTGGTAAATTGCTGAGATCACTGCCCCTCTAATGGAAAGTATGGAAGGTCAAAAGAAGCAGAGTTGGCCCCCAGCTGGGCTTTTGAGAGCTGACCTTTTATTTCCTCCATGGCTCTGCTGCAGAAGCAAGTTTCCCAAGAAGGCCCCTGTAATTGGGTTTAACACAAGGGCTGCAGCCAAGGCGCTGAGGAAGGTGGAGATTCAGGCTCACATTCCATGCATTAAAAATGTGAGAGCTCAGGGGTCCAGTCTGTTGCCTTCAGTTTCAAACATTCTTTTATTAAGATGTGGCAAATCCTTCCTCGGAGCCCCCACATTCCAAGCCCGTCACCCCCGAGAGACAAGTTTTCCAGGGTAGACAATTCTAGAATCACTTTGAGTAACCTTTTAAATGTTTGCTTTACCAAATAAAAATGTCCGAAGCACTGTGCCTACATTTCCTCCGCTCTCTTTTTAAGTCAGCTTCTTGGGTTTTCTCATTAGCAGAGATGGAAGCGATGGAGGGCACCTCATTTTGCAAAAGGAATGAAGACAGTAATTAAGTTGCCGTGTCATCTTTTCCTTTCTGGGCTAACTAATCCCAATTATTTTTAACCTTTTCATGGGGGCGCTTTTTTCTGACCTTTTAATGAATTTTCCACTGCTTACCCCTGGTCCTTCTCCAGAGGTTACATGTGCTTCACAGTTTCCCAGGGCTTTTCAAAAGTAATAATGAAATGATTAGTATTTTCTCCTTAGTTGTAATAGCAGACTCCCATTTTTGAGAAATATCTAATAATTGTATGCCTAATTTTCAACTACGTTTCTGCAGTGACATTCCTCCTAAACACATCTACTAGACTCTTCTTTTATTTTTGCAGCCGAATGTTTTATCTACAAAATAAAATTATTATTGAAGATATTTTCAAGTAGTTTTGAGGCCTCCAGTGTGTTTAAGAGTATGCTACATACTGGAACAGGTAGAAAATATGTAGAAATTGTTTGGTCCTTGTAAGATCAGACCGCAGTGATGAGCAGGGGGAACTGATTTGCCTTTGAGTACTTACATGTGGCCAGTACATACATAATCAGTCAATACAATACATAATCTCTTTTTTTTTTGTCTTTTGTCATTTTTGGACCGCACCTGCGGCATGTGTAGGTTCCCAGGCTAGGGGTCTAATTGGAGCTACAGCTGCTGGCCTACACCACAGCCACAGCAACGCGGGATCCGAGCTGCGTCTGCGACCTATAGCACAGCTCATGGCAACCCCGGATCCTTAACCCACTGAGCAAGTCCGGGGATCGAACCTGCAACCTCATGGTTCCTAGTCAGATTAGTTTCCACTGTGCCATGATGGGAACTCCCCTCAATACATAATCTCTTAATCCTCCTGGAATCCCTTAGGAATGGATGATGTCATGCTACTTTCCAGGTGAACAAACTGAGGTTCAGAGAATTTAAATGGTTTGCACAAGTTTTCAAGGTGCATTATAGCAGTAGAAAAGTGCTATAAACCCAGACTTGTCTTGCCTGAAAGCCATACATGGAATTTTCAAGGCTTGGTGCCTTTTGCTATATTCAGGTTTATGACCTTGGAGTTCTTCCTCGACAAGTCAAGGGTCATCTTGAAAACAAAGCTGGTATTTATTAGTCACTGCTATATATGACAAATGTTGCTATCTCCTAGATGCCTTACAGGAGAGAGATTAAAACCTATCAGGATCTTCTCAATGTGGTCCTGTTCTTCATGGTTTCAGAGGCAGTACAGAATGGAGGACAAATGCAATGGTCCCTGAGACCAGGATGGTTTCCTCGCACCTTCTCTCCTTCAAAGAAGTGCAGCCTTGGGAAAAGTGCTTCACCTCTCTCCATTTTTCTCAACTGTACAATGGAAAGATGGGTGGTATTAACCTCACTGTGCTGTTAGGCATCTTCATAAGTTTAAAGTGCATAGAATTGAGCCTGAAACTGATTAAGCGCTGAGTAATTAGTAGCCATCACTATCATAGAAATCTCTTCTCCCCTGAGGTAGCAGCGTTTAATGTCCATCTTTTCTGGAGTCATATTGTCATTACGGTAACCATGGCAAACAGCCCCAGTGGATGTTTCCGTGACATTTTTCCCCTTAAGCAAAAACTTGAAAGTTTCTTTTGAAAATCAAGGATATTTCATTCTTCCAGGCCAGAAGGTATCTAAATTTCCATCAGAGCTGTAAAATGCTTTAAGCAAGGATATGGGGGATTAGACAGGATGTCCTAAAGCAATTAACTACACAAGTGGATGAGACAAAAATCAAATCTATCTGAAATATGGAGTTCCCTTTGTGGCTCAGTGGTTAACGAATCCGACTAAGAACCATAAGGTTGCGGGTTCGATCCTTGGCTTTGCTCAGTGGGTTAAGGATCCGGCGTTGCCATGAGCTGTGGTGAAGGTTGCAGATGTGGCTCGGATCCCGCGTTGCTGTGGCTGTGGCGAAGGCTGGCAGCTACAGCTCCTGTTAGACCCCTAGCCTGGGAACCTCCATATGCC
>PVHT020000063.1:5158069-5200708 GCA_004024745.2 Catagonus wagneri
AGGAAATGGAAAGAATTCTAAAGTGTCCTTGCTTACCCGAGTAGTTTATCCCTATCTGTCTTCTTAACTATAAAATTGATATGGAAGTATAACATGTACATGGGCAAGGATACAAATCTTAAGTGGACTTTTACAAAATGAGCACACAGTGGGTGTAACCAGCATTCAGAGTGGGGACAGAACATTGCCAGAACCTCTTCCACCTTATTTCATGAATTTTTCTTCATACCGACAGTTCTGATGAGCAATGACCATACTCCAGTATTTAAAAATAAACCATTTTGCCTGAACTTTCAGAAGCAATGGGACGAACTAATTTTCATTCTCAGATTTAGGCCAAGGTTGAGTCCACCAGATATAATTTTTCAAAGGGTCTGGATAGTTTGTGTACTAGCCGCTCTTTGAAAACTACCTTTTCCCAGTTTATATGCCACTGAAAGTCAAATTGTTAAAAAAAAAAAAAATCCCATTGGGCTAAATGTCATTTTTCACCACGCTGGGCTCAAATCATGCAGTTTTCTGCCCTTTCTCACGATGTTGTTTATTACCATCGTTTCCATCATTTGCCCAGTTCTTTTTTTTTTTTTTTTTCTGTAATTTAACTGCTGTGTGTGTTCATCTTCTCTTTATTCATGTAGGGAGAGTTCTTGCTGCTGAACCTCTTTAAAGTATTTGCACTTTTTTTTTTTTTTGGTCTTTTTAGGGCCGCACCTGCAGCACATGGAAGTTCCCAGGCTAGGTGTCCATTTGGGGCTGTAGCTGCTGGCCTACACCACAGCCACAGTAATATGGGATCCGAGCCATGTCTTTGACCTACACTACATCTCATAGCAACACTGATCCTTAACCCACTGAATGGGGCCAGGGATCGAACCCGTGCCCTCATATATGCTAGTCCCATTTGTTACTGCAGAGCCACGATGGTACTTCTGAGTACTCCTGACACAGAATTATCACACTATATTTACTGAAGAAATGATTCTAAGAACTCTTTCCAGCAATACATATTGTTAGAGTAATAGAGGTTTTCCTACACAAACAAAAAACAAAAAAACCTTGGTACATTTTTGAAAGCTGGCACATTATTTTCACTAATTAGCTCAGGTAACCAGAAAAGAAAATTGTGTTGAAGAACAGATTACCCACCAGGCTGAAATCTTGTCACTCCAACACATTTGCAGTGTTACTGTATTTCTCACAGTAAAGAGCGATTATTAATGAAGCCTAAAGGCACTCTCTGTTCATAGTGTATTCTGAGAAGTACCCATCTTTTTCCAATTCAAGGAGACTCCAGCTACTTTGTAATAAAAAACCTGGCTAATAGGCTATTGACCATTACTGAGTAACTCAGGTAAAGTTCTGCTAAAAACCTGGAATAGCAGTCCCCATTAATTAATTAATTGATTGATTAATTAGTTAATTAATTCTTCATTCCAACCAGAATCATCGAGTACCTATTGTGTACCAGGCATAGCTTGTCTAACACAAATATTACCAAGCTGACAAAATCAGGCAGTAAATGGTCTAGAACCAAACAACATACAGTCTGACTGTCCTAAGGAGACACACAAGGTTCATCAGGTGGGCAAATCCTCCAGGCTGTGCTCAAACGCTACCTCCTCCGTGATTCCATTCATCTGTGCCCCAAAGATTTTACCCAGTACCTCCATTTCCACTTCTCTCCTTTTGTGCTATATTCTTGTTCCCTTGGAGGCAGTGAAACTCAATTGTCATAATACGAATTTTAGAGTCAGATTGAGAATTGCATCCTGGCTTTAACCCTTACTTGTTCTGTGACCTCAAATGTAGGCATTCACCCCTCATGGTTTCTTCACCATAAGATATAATCAAGGCAGTGTGTCATGCACACATGAATGAGAGTGATTCTTACTTTTAGAGCACTAACTGAATTTTCTGTGAGTACTTTACGTGTATTAGTAAGCCCACAGGATAGTCATGGTGGGTTATTTTAGATGAGAAACTGAGATACAGAGAGGTTTGGGAACTCTGACCATGTGACACAGTGAGTTAAGTGGTGGATCAGGGTTTTGAATTGAGGTGTATTGCCTCCAGCCCTCATGGTCTTATCCCTCTGTTCTGTTGACTTTTCTAGAAAAATATGATAGGTATTAATACGTGAGAGCTATTATTATCCTTATCACAAACACAACTTTGTCTTTTTTGCACCACTAGGTTAATAACCTCCTGAAACAAAAACCATGTCGTATTCATTCATCTGTATTCCTAGTTTTGTTCTTTGCACATAGTAGGTCTACAATATTTGTTGAGTTGAAATGCCTTTCCTAAAAATGAAACAGAGAAAAAGATAACAAACAAATACACATCTAAGGGATATAGTATGTTAAATTATACTTCTATCCATTTTTTGGATAAATGTTTTTCCATGACCCTAGAGACTATTGCAAAAATGCAGATTTTTGAACAATTTAGAATGTCACCCTCCACTTCAATCATTTCACAGCTCATCAGCTTTCAGTTGTTTTCTTCCTCTCTCAATCCCTCACAGTAAGCCATTCTTAGAAAACAATTCTCACCTTCCAGTCCAGATTTGCAGCTCTTTTTTTTTTTTCCAGCCTTGCAAATAGTCATCTACCCATAGGCCCAGGGGAATGGCATCTCTGCTAAGAGGTTTAAAGAGAATGTAAATGTCCTACATCTTCCTAACTTAGAAGTATAGAAAAGAGAAATGACGGTGGACTGACCAGCTTTTTCAACTGGTTGTGCAGCTTTTCATCTTTCAGGGACTGTAGGAAAGAAATACACAACATGAGACTTTACAAGCCTGGGTACAACCTAAAGAAAAGTTACTTTAACTTTGTTATTCAAATTGAGTACATATTTCCCTGCAAGTCTGAATTCCTTAACAGGTATTTGACAATGAACTCACTGTTGGAACACAGGAAGTGAGTCAGTCCAAAACCTATTGCTTGAGTCAACTGACTCACAGATTGACCAACGGTGGGAAAAATCATGCCTACCACAAAAGGGCCATTGGGCATGGTGTTGGAAAATAAAACAAGCAGCAAAAAGAACTGAACCAAATATATTTTTGGAGGTTTTTGTTTGTTTGTATGTTTATCCTTTTTCGCTTCAAGCTGTTGTCTTGTTGCTGGATATTCAGCCTGACAAGGTCTTCGTAAAAATAAGTTGGCTGCTAGAAAATATAAGCAAGAACTCACCACATATTCAAGTTGAATGGAAATTTATAGGTGATCGATATCTAATTCCTCCCCTAAATCAGAAATCTCTTTTGGCCATTTGGTTCTTTTTCCCCCCTTGTCATCTTCTGAGAATCTGAGCAGTTCTAAGCATTAAGTGGGAAATTGAGTTCTTGTCCCAAAGAAGTTCACCACATAGATGCTGAAAGAGGCAGGCTAACAGGTAATGACTGTAAAATCTTGGGAGGTCAGGTTCAGGTAGCTGAATTGAGGCTGGACCAGGAAGGTGATCGTAGGGTTTCTCGGGTAGGGACAACTGCGATGGATCTTGATGGATGTGTAGTTTTCCCTTTTCCAGCAGCAGCAGTTTCCCAAACAGCCTCTGCTCAACCATTTCTTATGAGGAGAAGCTCCTTCCTTCTCCTGTAGTTAGCCATGTGGTGCAGCTGTTGGAAAATTTCTTGAGCCTAAATACACCTTCCTGTAACACCTCTCTTATCTTTAGTTCTCTCTTTTGGAAAAACTCTTTTCTTCTGATAGGGTCCCATCAGACACTTGAGGACAGTTCTTATGCCCCATATAACTCCCTCTTATCAAAATAAACATCTTGTGATCACTCCTTATATAACTTAATATCAAGTTCCTTCATCTTTTTGATCCCTCTTTGCTGATAAAAATAAAATTAAATATTTGCTGAGTCCTTTTCAGGGCCTTGCTAAGTACTTTTCATTTATTATCTCCATCCTCACCACAAATCCTTTCCGAGACTCTTTTTTACCTCCTTTACAAATGAGAAACTGAAGATTCAGAAAAGTTACCTGCCCAAAACCAGAGCCCTAGCTTTCAGCAACGGAGAATAGTGCCTCCTAGATTCCAGTATATTTCATTAAAATGATCAGAGACAAAGGCTTGAGATACTCTTTTCTGCCTTTTAGATGGGAAGAACCTTATACTGATGAAGTGGATGCACTAGAACCACTGAGGCAAAAAGGCAAAGCCCCTGTACATAACTGCACTTGGCTTGGCACTCCATGTTCTGAGTGGGTAGGACGTCTTTGTGAGAAGACGTGTAGGGTCACTGTCACAAGTACATAGACTCCTCCGTCTAAATTGTGAAGGACAAGTCCCAGTTGTATTTGTCTGATGAAAACGGCGCATCCTGTTCCAAGTCTCCAACCACCTCTATGTACCTCAGACTCTGAGAACAGGGGATTCTGCAAGACTCATGCCTACATCCCTGTCTTCCGATCTTTTTGTGTTTTCCTATATTTCTTCACCTTCTGCCCTTCATTCTAGAAAATCAAAGTGACTATTTACATATTTTATGACAAATCCTACCATGGACCATGGGTGAGTACCGCCCCAGGGGACTTTTGGCAATGTCTAGAGAGGTTTGGGGTAGTCACAACTGGGGGTGTGGGATATGAGTGGATGCTACTGGCATCTAGTGAGGGGAGGCCAGGGCTGCTGTTAAACATCCTACAATGCTCAGGACAGCCCCAGAGAGCAGAGGATGCTCCTGCCTCAAACGGCAACAATGCTGAGGCTGAGAAAACCTATGTTCACTCACTTGTTGCTCATTCTTCATTTCCTTTTCCTCTTCCCTCTACTTTTTTCCTTTCTTCCATTCCGTTTTCCTTTTCCCACAATGCTTTCTGTCTTTCCGCTCTGGTCCTTTTGTCTGTTCGACTTGCTTCCCCATTAATGCCAGATAAAGTCAGACACTGCTTTTCTTCATGGAACAAAGTTTGCATCTCAAAACCCAAACGGTAACAGGTACCAGAGGTAAACAACATGGTGGCATTTAGGATGCCAGGACTTACTAAAGAGGGTGCCCTACAAATGCTGCTTCTTCTAAACTTTACGCTTGCCGGGGTTTGCAAATTATCAGATTACCAAAAGGCAGCAGCAGTAATCTTGGACTTTGGAAGGTAAGAATCCTGTTACCTGGCAAGACTCAACATCCCCCACTTCCAAGTGTTGCCTCCTGTACTGATGAGACACCTTAAAGGATGATCACTCGATGATTGAGGAATGTAGTTGTCTGCTAGGGCTGCCGTAACAAAGTCCCACGAACTGGACTTACACAACAGAAATTAATTTTCTCACAGTTGTAGATGCTGGATGCCTGAGATCAAAGTGGCTCACATCACTTTTCTTCTGTGCTTTTCTCCGCATCTATCTTGAATGTTTTATTTTTTCCAGCTTTATTGAGGCATACTTGACAAATAAAAATTGTATGTATGTAAGGCATACAGCATGATGTTTTGATATCTCTATGCACTGAGAAATATTACCCCAATCAAGCCGTCCCCTCTTCTTCTAAGGACATCAGTCATTGGATTAGGACCCACCCCAATGACCTCATTTAACCTTCATCATCTCCAAATATAGTTGTGTACTGAGATCCTGGGCTTAAACATATGAATTTGGGTGGAGAAGACAAAATTCTGCCTCTGACAAGGTCATTGCAACTCATGTTTACCCCTTGCTAAATTGCAGATTATATGTTAATATCCCCTTCATCTGCAAACTTTCTTAATTCATAACTAAGAAAAACAAACTGGGTTAGTCAGCAAGTCAATTGTAACTCTACAAAAACTGCAAAATACCTTTGAAATAGGTCCCATTATGTGTTGAGTTATGCCCCCAGCACCTCCACATTCGTATGTTGAATCCCTAACCTTATTATCTCAGAAGGTTTGAAAATAGAGAATTTCCAGATGAAATTGGTTAAGATAAGCTGATTCAGGAGTAAAGTGGCCCCCAGTATGACTGGTGTCCTTAGGAAAAAAAAATGAAACTTGGACACAGAGACAGACACACACAGAGGGAAGATGATGTGGAAACACACAAGGAAATAGCAAGTGAAGATAAAAGGGGCAATTTGGGTGGTGTAGCAGAAGCCAAGGAATGCCAAAGACTACCAGCAAACCACCACAAGCTAGGAGAACGGCACAGAACAGACGAATCCCCGCACCAGCCCTGACACCTTGATCTCAAACTTCCAGCCTCCAGAATTGTAACACAATACACTTCCGTTGTTTAAGCAACCCAGTTTGTTGTTCTTTTTGAAAGCAGCCCTAGCAAACTAATACAGATCCTCTCGCTATGCCCAGTGAATTTATTGGACAGAAACCTCAGTTAAGTAATGTTGGGAGACCAGAAGGGGGAGCTCTCGTGTCCTGCCGTGATAGCGCTGCCTATCTAGAAGTAGTATGACTCCTTTCCTGGCAAAGACTCAGCCAGTGAAAAGCCATGAACACTCAGTTTACTACGGCCCTCCCAACTTCCTTTCCCCCTCGGTAAAAGAGCTCTCCTTCGCTGGACGTGTAGGGACTTGCACGTGGCTTGCCATGATTGCAGACCCCCAAGTTGCAATTCTCTGCTGATCCTGAATAAACTCATCTTTGCCGAAGAAATCCTTGGCGATGTATTTGTTTCAGGTCAACAGCCCAGAACTACAGCTGAAATTGAGGTCTTCATCGTTTCTCACCTAGTCGGTTGCAATCAGCTATAGGGAATGTTGCCACCACAAGACTCACACCCTTTCCTTCCATTCATTCTCCACCCACCTCCCTGGTGACCTTTCTATAATTCAGGTGTTACCTTGTAAGAAATCTTCACCGTGATCCTTAGGACATGTGCCAAGAGCATCAGCCCAACATGCAGGCACAAAGCCCTTCATTAATAAAATTACTTCTTTTCCTGGAGCATTATCTACCCGGTTTTTAGATCTCCTATGTTTCTTCTTAGGGGTCAGAACTTACTTGGGCGTGGAATGGAAAGGATAACCTCTGGGAAGATATCCACGAGAAATGGATATATCTGTCTTTGGGACTGGAGATCTCCAGAGTCTCCCAAGCAGACAGCTCTCTCCACTCCACGTGTGTGTATTTTGAGATGAGAAACCCCTAACTGCTTTGAGCTCTTGGTCATTGTACTTGACAGTCCAGGCTTTGTCATCTCCTTTGTGGTCCACCCAAGAGGAGGCCCACTTATAGAATCCAGCCAAGGGTGTAGCTCAGTCATAAAATTGTTCTATGGCTGCATTTCTCTCTTTTTCTCCCCCTGGCTCGTGAGTCCAAGCACAAATAATTGGCTTTGTTGTGCTGGGTTAGGAGGATGCTCTTCCACAGAAAATTACCCACAGCAAATGAAAACAATTCCATATGGCAGCCCCATTCACTGCAAGACTATCCAAACCTTGACCACACAGTTTGCGCTAGCATTTCATCTTTCTTGTTGCCTTGGCTGTTTGCCAGCCTGTGGTGTTCTGTGTCCTCAGTGACAAATTCAACCCAGAAATTTCCCTTTATCCCTAGGTTTCTAGCAGTTCTTTCTGTTTTGTCCTCAGGGCAGACTTTAAACCTAAAACAGACTTCTTCTCCTGGAGATTATTTAATATCCAATAAATATTTATTAAACACCTACAATGTGATATGCCGAGTATTCTATAGAACTCCAGGAATGCCACCCTTCTATAAAAGATGAGGTTTTTGACTCAGTATTGAGTGGGTTTGTACCTTCAATTTTTTTTTCTAGTTGTGAGTCCTCATCGTTCTAGAATTATATCCTGTTCACACATCCTGAGAGCTAGGAGAGCAAACCCTGTCGTCTTTCACCAGACTGCTTTCTTCCTCATCTCCTGCTGCCTCTCTCCTTACCTCCTCGCATGCCCGCCTCACACTCCATCCACATCACACGCAGTATCCTGACTTACCCTGTGCGCTGCCATCTCTCTGCGTTTACGTCCCTCTACCCTGTACCTGCGTTGCCACTGCCGGCGTTCAAGATTCAGCTCAAGCCACATCTCTTCCACGAGGCTTTGTCTATGCTTTTTCAGGTTTCCCACCTTCCAATTAGAATGATTCATCCTTTACAATTCTTTTGAGTTTTATTTTTCATTTAAACTGCAGTTGCCTCTTAGTCTGTTTTGTATTACAGTAACCTGTTTGCACTTCTTTTTTTTGTTGACGTTAAGCTGACATGCATTATTATATATTATGGATGAACTTTATAGTGATTCACAATTTCTAAAGGTTACATTCCATTTATAGTTACTATAAAATATTGGCTATGTCCCCCCTGTTGTACAATATTTCCTTGTAGCTTATGTTAATGTAATAGTTTGTACCTCTTAATCCCCCTCCCCCGTGTTGGTCCTCTCCCCGTCCTTCTCAACTGCTAGTTAGTTCTTTACATCTGTGGGTCTGGTTCTTTTTGTTACATTTCTTTTCAGACAGGGAAGAGTGGCTTTATCTAACTAACTATAGAACCCTGGATAGGCTCCTTAAGCTTCTCTTTCCTCTTTTGTAAAAGGTAGGATAATAATAGCACTTGCCTTACAGCAAATAATTAGTTTCTTTCCCTGTGCCATGTGACTCTGATTGATGAGTTTGTTCTAAAGGGACATGTGACATTTCTAAGCCTGAGCGTTGAATTGGTGAAGCGAGATGCTCCAGAACTCCCTTTCCCTCTTCAAGGTTGACCAGCGATGTTCCACATAGTTCCTGCTCTGCTGCCTGGTCTCAGAGTAGCGGGATCTCCAGCTGACTATGAAAGATGTACAGTCTGAGCAGGAAATAAACCTCTCTTTATAACCTCTGAGATTTGGGCCTTACCTGTTACTACAGCATAGCCTAGACTATCCAGATTGATGTAGAGATTTATTATCAGAGTTAAATACCATCATCTAAGAAGAATGCGTGGTGATACTGGGCAGCCAGAAAGCGGCCAGTCCTTGTTACCACCATCCATAAAGCACACGGTGTTGTAGAGATGATGTCAATCCTAAATTATCTATGCACAGCCATTCCCGTGTTAGTGCTATATTTTGATGTGGTCTGAAAAAACGCACAGGTAAAGAAACATTAAGTTAGCTCTGTGTCATATCCCTACTCCCAATATATTGTTCTGTCTGCAATTAAACCCTTCAGCCTCTCTTGAACGCATAGAACATCAACAGGAGTATTTTCTTAAGAGGGCTTGGTCTTAATGTCAAAAATCTCTATGGTGCCCTTTATAAGAGGGTCTATTTCCTTCTGCTGCCTTGCAGGCAGAGGGAATGTACACAGACTGTGTGTCCCTGGAGGTCTTGGTCTCCTAAATGCAGAGGCTTCTTGGCAAGGTGGCTAGGGGCTCCACCACTTTCTGGCTCTGTGAACCTAGGGGAACTGATTAACCTCTTGATAGTTTCTTTTGCATAAAATGGAAGGAGCAATAGTGCCTATCTCATAGAATTGTTGTGAGAATTAAATGAGATAACACATATAAAACATCTGGCAGGGTGCCTGGTGTGGTGTAAGCTCCCAATAAATGGTAGCTATTACTATTACAGCAAGTTGCAGCTCAAACTACATTTTCTGCCAAATACTCTACAGAACCCAATGAACTGTGAAGTTCTTATTATAACAGGAAGGAAGAAGAAAGAAATCAGGGACCTTTGATGCTGGCATGGGGAAGGAGAGCTAAGACTTCTGTCGTCTAATTCCTGCTCATTAACTTCCCTTTATAGAGTGGCTGTAGGGAGGGGAGCACAGATAACCTGACCTTGAACCCTGCCTAAGAACACCAGCCATATCTACAGGATTGGCAAAACAACAATGACAGCTCAAATTTCTAATGCTTTCCTGGTCTTCCGCTTGTTTAAGAATTCCTCTCTGGGCAGAAACAGATGAGTAAATAAGGAACAACAACTCTCAAATTGGTTTTTCCAAAGTAATGCTAATCCAGAGTGGAAATCAGGACAATGGGAAGCTATAACTGTTTTTCACATTAATGTACATGAATGGTTCTCTTTGAAAGGAGAGTTTCCATGGGTGTTATAAAGTTTGACTTTCCTCTGGTGGCCTGGAATAGGAGTTTCCTTCACCCCTGAGGGATAAAGAACAGAGTCATCATATCTTGGTCAGTGGATTTCCTTGAGTCACACAGAATGGGGTGTTCGGTGGACACAGTTCTAAGGTAGCCCCCAAGATTTCTGACCCCCCCATATGTGCTTTATATAATCCTCTCCCCTTGAAAGTGAGTGGGACCAGTGACTATGCCTGGCTACAACTCCCTTGACTAGTTTACTAATCATCTGACTTCAAGCTAATAAATGGGACACCATCTAGGTGGGCCTGCCCTCATTAGGTGAGTCCTGAAAAGGGACAGGGCTCTTCCGGTAAAAAGAGTCAAAGCAGGAGAAGGATGCAAAGTGCTCTTGGTGGCTTAAAGATGGAGGACGTGGAAGGAAAACCAAAATGGAATCAGCATTGCTAAGAGTGTTCTCTAAAGAGAAGCCAGAAGGCCATTGAGGAAGTGTGACTTATGCAGGAATCAGCCCAGTGCAGTCTGACCCTCTGACCACTTATTGTCTTAATGCAGGTGTCCATAACATCTGCCCAATGTTCTAGAAACTCATGATACTTATTGGGCTCTTATCCTAAATAACTAAAGAGCTGTGACAGCCTAGCCCTTATGGACAAATACTTCCTTTTTTGCATCAGAGTCAGTCATAATTCTTGCCAGACAATGTATGGAAGTTTCTGGGCCAAGGATCGAACCTGAGCCACAGCTGTGACTTAAACCACAGCTGCAGCAACCCTGTATCCTTAACCCACTGCACCAAGCTGGGGATTGACCCCATAACTCAATCTAGGGATCGACCCCATACCTCAATCTAGAGATCGACCCAAGCAGCCGCACAGAGAATACTGGCTCCGTAACCCACTGCACGAGTGGGAACTCCTAACAAGACAGCCTTGTGGCTTTTGATTTTATTAGCCCCTGACTCCTTCTTTTCCCCCAGAACACTCTCAGTTTTACTGGAATTTTAATCTCCTGAACTGCAATTCAGACACAAAATAAAGCTCTTTGTTCTTTGCAGAACAATCTCGATACCAGTCATTGTTTTACAGGAGACAGACATGAGGAGGATTTCAGGCAGCCTCTTGGAGCTGAGAGCAGCCCGTGGTTGAAAGACAACAAGCAAGCAGGGCCCTCAGTCCCCCAGTTGAATAGGCTTGAATTCAGCTAACAACATGAATGACCTTGGAAATGACATTCCCAGAGCCTCCAGGATGGAACCTGGCCCGGATAACACCTTGATTTCAGCCTCATAAGACCTTGAGCAAAGGACTCAGCCACCCTGTGCCTTGTCTTTGTTATCACCTCCCAAATCTGTGGTAATCTGTAGATCTAACCCAGGGGAAACGCATTATTTTATTTGTTTAGTAAATGAAAGACTGATCCCAGAAGAACTGAGTGTGGATTTGGATAAAGGATGAGTTTCACTTGGAGATACTGAAAACAGGACTGGAGGATATAAAACAAAATTTAACTATGAGCATCTTTGAGGAGTGGGGTAAAATATAAGGTGTTCTTTCTTCTTTTTTGCTTTTGTCTTCATCTGAGCATGCCTCACTTTTGTATTTATTTATTTATTTATTTATTTATTTATTTAGGGTTGCTCCCTCAGCATATGGAAGTTCCCAGGCTAGGGATCAAATAGGAGCTACAGCTGCCAACCTACACCACAGCCACAGCAATGTGGGATCTGAGCCAAGTCTGCGACCTACATCACAGCTCGTGGAAAAGTCGGATCCTGGACCCACTGAGCGAGGCCAGGGATCAAACCCGCATCCTCATGATACTAGTCAGATTCGTTTCCACTGCACCACAATAGGAACTCCCATGTCTCACTTTTAGAATAAGACAAAAATAAAGAAAACCGTTTCTAGGTAAACACAAGGCAAATGCCAGGTGGCCAGAGACTGCAAAATCAATGGGCAGTCATTTCTGCCCTGCCCAGCAGCTCAAAGTCTTCCTTCTTCTCAGGCAAGCATTTGGACACCTGACCTCTCTGGGCACGTGGATACTCCGAGCAAGCCCTGTGCATTACTGACTAATAACACTTGGAGCTGACCCAGATCATCCCTCCCTTTTGGCAGGCAAGGGAACTGGTTTTCGGAGAAACTAAATTATTTATCTAAGGCCCTGCAACTGATTGGTGGTAGAGTTGGGCTAGGAATCCTGACTCTCTCCCATTCCCATCCAGCCATCTCTCCTCTTCACTCCAAAGCTGCCAAGGGGACAGTGTGTTTCAGAGCTGGAAGAAATCTTCAGTCTCATCTGAAGGAAGACCCTCATTAGAGAGACAAGAGCATAGAGACACAGAATTGGTGAAATGCTGTTATGAGGATCCCTTGCCAGACAGTGGAGGTGATAGAGCTAGAATTCCGACGTCACACTTGTCCCAGTTGTCCTGTTAGCCATTTCCAGCATAGTATCCTCTAGTCCCTTTGAAAGTTGGTGACATTGAGAATTTTTCCTTTGAGAATTTTTTTTTTTTTTAACCTGACACTTAGAGCAGATAAGAAATAAATTTGCCACTTGCTTTCTTCTTTAGCCGGGAGCAGAGCAGCATCTCCCTCTGCCTTAATACTGGCTTGAGGGTAGAATGCGTGAGTGTGACATCAAAGACTGTTTTACTAGGGGGAGGCTCTGGGTCTCTGAGAGTGCTTTGTCCTGTGGCCCTCCTTTTCCTGTGGCCACAGAGGGAAGGGAAACTGAGCAGCCCCAGCTCCACTGGCTGTGCAAACTCAGTCTTAATTAGAGGACAGAGGGAGTGGAAAAGCCCCACATAGTGTTTGGGGGCCAAGCTAGGCATTCCCTGTGCTTGTCACTAAGCATTTCGCTTTTCCTCTGATCAGACCTTTCTTTCAATGTTGTTATCAAACCAAGCTTGGGTCTGCTCACCTGTGCACAGGAAAGCCAATCTACTGACACTGGGTTGTGATGAAGGAAAGTGCAGCGTTTATTGCAGGGTGCCGAGCCAGCAGTCCAGGAAGTGCAGCTAATGCTCAGAACACCTGAACTCCCATGGGTTTCAGCAGAGCATTTTTTTTTTATTAGAGTGTTGTTGATTTACAGTATTGTATCAAATGTGCTGTATAGCATAATGACCCAGTCATACGTATATGCATTTGTTTCTCATACTATCTTCCAACATGTTCTATCCCAAGAGACTGGCTACAGTTCCCTGTGCTGTCCAGAAGGATCTCACTGCTTATCCAGTCTAAATGTAATAGTCTGCATCTGCAAAGGCTTTTTTTTTTTTTTTTTTATCTTTTTAGGGCTGCACCCACAGCATATGGAAGTTCCCAGGCTAGGGGTCGAATCAGAGCTGCAGCTGCCAGCCTACACCACAGCCACGGTAATGCCGGATCCTTAACCCACTGAGCAGGGCCAGGGATTGAACCTGCATCTTCATGGATACTAGTTGGTTTCCTTACCGCTGAGCCTTGTGGGGACTCCGGCAAAGCATTTTTAAAGGCCAGGTGAGGGAGAGGTGTCCCAGGATATGTGATCAGCTTGTGCACAATTCTCTGATTGGTTGATGGTGATGTCACAGGGGTTAACAATATACATCCTTAGGCTCCAGGAGGCCTGGGTTCTACTTTACCTGTGGTCATCAGGTAGCTAACGTCTTCCATTTGTTGGGGGTTTTAGCATCTGTAAAACAATTCGGGAAATGCACATCAAATACTAGTCCCGAGGGATGTACTTCAGAGAGGAGCTGTCTCAGAGGATATTGGGGAGGGGTCTGTCCCAGGAAGGCTGCAGAGGATTACTGGGTTCCTGGAAAGGATTTGCTCCAATTTGGGATTTATTTATGCAGATGCAACGAAGGCATCCTATGAAGTGGGAAACATGGCTAAGAAGACGTTTTATGAGACTTCCAACAAGAGTTATATACAGTAGAATGGCCTGGAAGAAAGGGAAGCGAACAAATATTTACTGACGCCCCCTCCCAGTCACATATTGTGCGAGGTGCTTTAACATACAGCAAAATAATATAAATTAACATTTTCTGAGTGTTTACTGAGTTCCACTGAATGAACTTCATGGTTGGGTTCATTAGAGCCCCAGGATGGTGTATCTTAATTACACGGAATGCAGCAATTGCCCATTGTTGGTAATGGCCCAGATTGGAAATGGCACTGTCTCCAGGACCTATGAAGGCAGTGGACCCTCTGTTAGCTGGCACGGGCAAGGGGTGGAGGGCTCCAGCCAACTGCATATTCTTGTTGAAGGGAAAGGCTCATTTCCAAGTGCTGTCTAGGTTTTCATTCATTTGTGCCAGTTTAATCAGGGAGGAAAATCATGTGGAAATCAACTCTCTCTTTGCCTGGTGTGTGGGAAGAGAAGTTGGATCACCGCTTTTCCCCCAAAGCAAATTTGAGCTGATGGGCTTGGAGTAGCCATCACGCCATCTTCTAATGAGTGGCATCGATGTCTGGGTGAGTGGATTCCATGGTATTTGTTGTTTGCAGACTCTCAGTTGTTTCCAAACAAGGCTGATGACCTTGTGCCCGAGGCTGGAGAGGCTATGAGCTTGGGCTGGGGGCTAAGGGACACTTCACCACTTGGCTATTTCTTGGAGTGATGCCAATTTCTCGACACTTCCGCTTTCTTCTTTCCCTCATTCCTCCCTCAAGCTCTGTGTTGCAGCCAGCCTGAGCTTTTGTTACTTTCTCTAATAAAACTCACTCTCTCTCACCTTGATGCATTTGAAACAGCTGTTTCTCTTTAATGGAACACTTCTACCCTCCTTAGCCTCTCCCCCCTTCCATCTGTTCTAAGAAAAAGATTCCTCCATTCTCAGATTAAACGTCACTTCCTCAGGGAAGGCATTTCTGGTTCCTCTGGCTCCTAAGATTAGGTTGGGTTCTATTACATCTTTCCTTCCTGACTCCAGGCATCTTTTCTAGGTTGCAAGCTCTTGGAGGGGAGGGTCACATCCACCTGTTCAGCTTTTTATCCCCCTTGACCAGCACTGTGCTAAGCATGCAGTGAGCATAGAGTAAATATTTGCTAAGTGAACAACTTTTTTCTTCTTTTTTCAAAACTTTTTAATATTTTTATTGAAAAATAGTTGATTTGCAATGTTGTGCAGCAAAGTGATTCAGTTATATATATGTTCTCTTTAAAATTCTTTTCCATTATGTTGCAAGATATTGAGTACAGTTCGCTGTACTCTACAGTTAGGTCCTTGTTAGTTATCTATGTCATGTACAGTAGTGTGTAAATGTTAATCTCAAACTCCTAATTTATCCCTCCCTACCCTTTCCTCTTCAGTAACCAGAAGTTTGTTTTCCATGTCTGTGAGTCTATTTCTGTTTTATAAGTAAGTTCATTTGTGTCATTTTAAAAAAAAATTCCACATATAAGTGATATCATATATTTGTCTTTGTCTGACTTATATCACTTAGTATGATCATCTCTAGATCCATCCATGTTGCTGCAAGTGGCATTACTTGAGCCTTTTTATGGCTGAGTAGTATTCCATTGTATAGATATCCCACATCTTCTTTATCCACTCATCTGTGGTGGACATTTAGGTGGCTTCCACGTGTTGGCTATTGTAAATAGTGCTGCAGTGAACACAGGGGTGCATGTGTCTTTGGAAGCATAGTTTTCTCCAGACACACGCCCAGGAGTGCTGGATCATAGGGTAACCCCAATTTTAGTTTTAAAAAAAACCTCCATACTGTTCTTCATAGCTTTTGTGTCACGTTCTGATCAACATTGGTAAGCTTAGCTTAGATCTCAGCAAACATTTACAGGATGAAATAGAATGTCTAGAGCAGGGCTTATCAAGCCCTGGCTCATGTGCCAAATCAGATATCGCTTGGTTTGATTGCAACTGGTTTTATTGGTTTTATTTAAACACAGTCATTTCCATTTGGTTATAGATTGTCTCTGGCTGATGGTGTACCACAACAGCAAAGTTGAGTGATGGCAATAAAGAGCGCACGGCTCCACTAAACCACAAATGATTGCTCTCTGGCCAACTCCTAGTCTGGGTTCTGGCCTTTCAAGTCTAAGAAGAGATGTAAGTAAAGAATCACTTCAAAATACCTCCTTTTTTTTTTTGATTTTTCTATCTTCCGGTTAATTTTCAAACCCCAGAGTTCCATGCATTATACACTAAAAATGGCTAAGGTTTAAACATTTAAAATGTTTAGGAGAAAATAAATGTGTATCTTGGGCCAAAAGTCATTAAAAAACATTTCTAGTTTTGAAATTTATTTCATTCTCTGCTTCTTTTCTGCCTAATTAAATTTTACCAATATCCAAAGTACAGATCAAATTTCCCTCTTTCAGGAGGCCTCACTGTTCCTTCCAGCTCTCAGAGTATCTTTTTTCTCTGTGGTTATTCCTATAAAACTTAATGTGTGAGCCATTTCTTTGGGGCTCCCTGGTGACAGCTCTTATATTGTCTTATGCCATTATTGAATGTATATTAATTTTATTTTCCCAGTTAGATGCTAAATCCCTGAGGGTGATGTCATTAAGTACAAAGCTTGAACTAAAAATGTTATCAAATTGAATTCGTGTCTTCAAAATCCAGTTTGTGCAAATGACTTACATAAGACTGCATATCTACATTTCACAAGTTTTGCTTCAGCTACTCACAAAGAATCACCAATTCTCTGTATAGTGTCTCTTGGGTTGTCTCATTTGTGCTCATTAGCCAGGCTGTTAGCTTGGCCACTGTGTGATATGCAACATGTTCTTTCTCTCCTGCTCTGCCCTTTGCTGTTTATTCTGCCCCTTGGGCTGGCTGGCGGTCTCTCAGTGAGACCACGCCAAGCATACGGTCTATTGTGTTCCCAAGGCTAGGTTATGACTTGTAAGACTTGAGATGCTGCAGCCATTTCATATGGCTCTGAAGTGCAGAGAGTGAACAGAAGAATCACCTCACCCATGTGATGCTTTGCTCCCTGGACCACAGAGCATCTCTGCTTGGTCCCACATCAGCAGAGCTCCTGCAGTTTCTACTCTTTGCATGAACCCAGGAACATGTCTCTGGGTATCATTGGGATTTCCAAACAGATCCCTTGTTATACACTTTATTTCCTCTGTGATAATTAATCTCTGAAAGATGTCTCATTCCCAGGAAACCCACTTTCCAGTATCTCTGCCCTTAAGTTGTGTCATCACACAGTGAAACGAGGCTAGCCCTGTGTAATGAATGGAACATTCCAGAAGTGATGCAGTGTGACTTCCAAAGCTAGGTTCTAAGAGGCATCCATCTTTGCAGCATCCATCTTCGTCTCTCTGCTCTGGGGAAGTCAGCTATCATGTAACTAGGTTGAGGATTCTGAGGCCACTGTGTTTGAGGAAGCCCAGCCTGGTCATATGGAGAAAAGGCAGTGCTAGTCTACTCCCAAATGTTTCGGCTGTCTTAGCCCAGATACCGGGTGTGTAAGTGATAGTCATCTTGTACATTCCAGTGTCAGCAGATATCACATGGTAAAGAATTAACAGCCCCAGATATACAGGCCCAGCTGAGCCATTTCAGCCACCTCTAACCATTCAAATGACACCAGACATTGTGCAACACAGACAGGCATGGAAGGACTAAACAAATTCCTGACCCACAGAATCAGGAGCATATTAAAATGGTCCTTCTCTTATGTGACTAAGCTTAGGGCTGTTTTATTTTGCAGCAATAAATAACCAGTACACCTCTTTCTACTTCATCCTTGAAATATCACACAAATAAACCTGTGTGGGCCAGCCATTCTTCCAGTAAATCAGACATTCCTAGGTAAGCTATAATTTCAGAGATGAATGAAAGCTAATTTCAGGGGAGGGTCTGCACTCTAAAACATGTCAGGTATCTGTTGGATGAAGGAGTAAAGGAAGAAAAGGAAGGGAAGGAGGGAGGAAGAAAATAAGAGGTTCATGGTTTCAGGAAGAAAACTACAAGATGGGGCTTATGTAGGGTATCATTTGGCATAAATCTTTCACAGTGGTTTTCCAAATTCTGTCAGCTTTACCACACCGACACTTCAGGCATCCCCTGTTTGATCCCAGTGTTTGGTAGATGAGTCATAATGACTGTAGTGTTAGGGCAACCTAGCCCACCCTTGTTGCTCCACTCACTGGAGTTAATCTGCCCGTTGTCTCCACTCAGGGAAGCTGCGAGGGGCTTCTTCCTAAAGTGGGGCGGCCGCACATCTTCCCACCATCCAAGCACAGGCTGTCTTGGTAGGTGGTACCTCCACAGACAGCAGCCCATGATGCAGCCTGTGATGGTGAGGTCTGCCCCACGTGTGCGATGCCCATGCCCATGCCATTCGGTCAAGCCGCTTCTGATTTAGGATGAAATAGCAGGTCAAAAGAGGTCAACAGAATTCCCGTGTGGCACAGTGGACACAAATCTGACTAGTATCCATGAGGATGCGGGTTCGATCCCTGGTCTCGCTCAGTGGGTTAGGGATCCGGCATTGCCATGAGCCATGGAGTAGGCTGAAGACGAGACTTGGATCCTGTGTTTCTGTGGCTGTGATGTAGGCTGGCATCTGTAGTTCCAATTTTACCCCTAGCCTGGGAACCTCCATCTACCGTGGGTGCGACCCTAAAAAGCAAAAAGAGAGAGAGAGAGAGAGAGAGAGAGAGAGAGAGAGAGAGAGAGAGAGAGAGATCAGCAGCATAAGCCAAAACACAATGACAGGAACCCAATCACCTGTGAGAAAGAAAGCAAATTAACTAAGCAAGTAGCTCTTTGCCCAGCCTTCCTGCTGTTTCACTTTCTGGTTCCAATCCAGGTTTTAGGAGTAACTTCCTTGTCCTTTCATGGACAGTTAGTCTCTGATTTTCTTTTTTCCAACATAAAACCTTCTGAAGAACACAAGGGACAGGAAGAGCCAGTTGGCTTCCATTTTCACTTTATAAGTGCCTCCATCTCTGAGTTCCCCCAGGTGACAAACACATCATAAAACATGAAACAGACCATTCTCTCCTTTGGGTGCCAACCGTCCGTCAACACATCGTCACGAATCCTGCACAGCCGTTAACGGTCCTCTAACATCCTGAAGATGACGGCATCCATCTCCATCTTCTCCAGTTGCCCCTGGGTGATAGAAACAGTGATTTATTCGAAAGGAGCCTTGGGCCAGCAGAAAGTTAGAACCCTCGTGATTTTCTCTGTGGCTGCCCTAAATTTTTGATAAACAGCCTTTCTCCCTCTCAGTTAATATTGGATTTTTGATTTAAACATTTTCTTTTCTTCCAGAGGTAACGTTAAGGAATCTGTCCCAATTTCTTAGGTTTCTGAGTGGTTTACACGGGAATTAACATGTGAATCAAAGTATTCCTGGGTGACGCCTGGAGGCAGGTGCGTGGTTCGAGTATCCGCTCTATTGCTTATCTGCTGTATAGTCTAGAGGAAGGGACTTAAGCTTCTGAGTCCTGTTTTACCTTCTAAGGATGGGGTAACGATAGTATTCACTTTGTGATGTTGAAAAAATTAAATAAACCAATGCATAAAATTTGAGATTGTAAGTAAGCCTATGATCAAATGCCAGCTACTATTGTTATTGTTTCTAAATATTTCTGATAAACACCATCTAGCTTGTTTCTTAACTTGCGTGAACTTCCTTTTTTTTTTTAACCTTTTGAGATTTTATTCACAAACAATATATGTACCAAATGGTGCCAAGGTCTTAAGAGCATAGGTCAGTGAATTTTCACAAATTGATCACAGTCTTGTAAGCAACCCCAGATCAGGAAACAGAGAACATAACCAGGACCCAAGAAACATCCTTATCACGTCACTGCTTCCAGAGGAGAACTGCTGCTCTGAGTTTTTTTTTGTGTGTGTGTCTTTTTGAGCCACACTGGTGGCATATGGAGGTTCCCAGGCTAGGGATCGAATCTGAGCTGTAGCTGCCAGCCTACACCAGAGCCACAGCAACACGGGAAATGAGCTGCATCTGCGAGCTACACCACAGCTCATGGCAATGCCAGATCCTTAACCCTGAGCAAGGCCAGGGATCGAACCTGCGCCCTCATGGATGCTAATCGGGTTTGATAACCAATGAGCCATGATGGGAACTCCCTACTCTGATATCTAATGCCATAAGTTAGTTCTGCCTATAATCTTCCCGTATGGACTTTTTGGGGTCTGGCCTATTTTGCTCAGTTTGTGTTATTCACTCATGTTGTATGTTTTTTTTTTCTTTTTATGGCCACACCTATGGCATATGAAAGTTCCTGGGCTAGGGGTTGAATCAGAGCTGCATTTACCAGCCTATACCCCAGCCCCAGCAACACCAAGGCCACAGCTTGTGGCAACACTGGATCCCTAAGCCACTGAGTGAGGCCACGGATTGAACCCAAACCCTCACAGACACTACATCAGGTTCTTAAACCGCTGAGCCACAACAGGAACTCCTTGTTCCATGTATATATAATATCCTACCATGTGAATACAATAGGGTTTATTGATCTGTTCTACTGCTGAAGGGAATTTGATTAGCTTCCATATGGGTGGTGTTATGAATAGTGTCACAAACATTCTTTTTTAAAAAATTTTTTATTTTATTGATACATAGTTGATTTACAATGTTGTGTTAGTTTCTACTGTATAGCAAAGTGATCCAGTTATATCTATATATTCTTTTTCATATTCTTTTCCATTATGGCTTATCACAGGGTATTGAATAGAGTTCCCTGTGTTCTACAGCAGAAATTTGTTGTGTATCCATTCTATATATAATAGTTTGCATCTGCTAACCCCAAACTCTCAGTCCCGCCCCCCCTCGGCAACAAGAAGCCTCTTTTCTATGTCTGTGAATCACATAACAAGCATTCTTGAACATTTTCTTGGGTGGACATATGCAGACACTATTGTTGGCAATGGGATGAGTGGTCATGGAGGATATATAAATATGGTTTTAGGAGACAATGCCAAGCCATTTTTCAAAGCCATTGTGCCACTTTACACGCCCACCAGTTGTATGTGAGAGCTCCCAGCACTCCTCATCTCTGCTGCTAGTATTTTCTCTCTTTTCCATTTTAGCTGTTTTGGTAGGGTACATTGGTTTTGCTTTTGAAAATCAGTCTGGCAAATAACGAAAAGAACGCTACAGTTAAATTTTTTTTTCTTTATTTGAGCCCCTAACTCTAATTTACCAAATCCACTTCCTAGATCTGTGACACGGTGAGTCATTTGACTTCTCTGAGCCTATTTCCTTGGGTTTAAAATGAGGCTAATAATGTCCCTGGAGAATGCAAAGCCCTTGTTTCAAGGAATGCTGTGTGGGCATTTGTGAACACCTACTCCATCCTGTTTCTAAGTCCATTTTCTCCCTGGATGCTAGAACTTACTCATCTGCTGGGGTTGTACAACCAATAACAAATTGTAATCATTAGGTCGAGGTAGTAATTTCTGTGGTTGGAAAGCCAGGGCTTAATGGGTCATGCTGCTTTCTCAACAGGACTTTTGAATACAAGATTACAACACAAAGAGGTGGTGGAGGGTTTGTTTTCCTCCTGTTTGGTAAATTAAGAAGTGAAAACAGAATGTGGTGACAGTTTAAAACTGTACACATATTTTAGGACACCTAACTCTACCTCATTTGTTAGCCAAGTGGGACAGCTTAGCTGTGAGAAAACTAAATTTAACTCCTGGGGGAAAAGCCACAGAAAGGACTTACCAAGATGATCCTTAAACAGTGAGACTCAGAACAGATGAATCTGGTCACTGAAATCCCCTAACGGCTCTGCAGTGGCCTTCAGTTCTAACTGTGGCTACATTTCCAGGATTACTTCTGCTAATGTGATAAAAAGATCCAGGTTCAGCTTAGGGAAGTCTTTTTTTTTTTTTTTTTTTTTTTTTTTTTTTTTTTTTTTTTTTTTGCTTTTTGTCATTTTATGGCCGCACCTGTGGCATGTGGAGGTTCCCAGGCTAGGGGTCTAATCGGAGCTGTGGCCACTGGCCTGCGCCGCAGCCACAGCAACGCAGGATCCGAGCCGCGTCTGCAATCTACACCACAGCTCACGGCAATGCCGGATCATTAACCCACTGAGTAAGGGCAGGGATCGAACCCGCAACCTCATGGTTCCTAGTCGGATTCGTTAACCACTGCGCCACGACGGGAACTCCCAGCTTAGGAAAGTCTTGCTTTCTCTTCTCCTTAATATCCCATTAAGTATATACTAATAGATTCCCAGAGTGTCAATCAACTAACTAATTTGGACATCTGGTAAGCCAATTTCTCCCTGCATGTATGCTTGCAGACTCCCCGAAGCAGCGATGCACATTTAACTAGAATCTTATCATCGAAGACCCCTCCATTCACTCTACAAGCCAAGAGTCTTCAATATTTTCAAGGGAGAAATCCTTTGGCTTTAGAGCTGTAAAGAGCTTCAGAAACAGTTCCATCTGCTTCTGTTACAAATGATAAAACTGATGACAAGAAGGGATAAATGACTTACTTATACAAGGTTAAATTTAGCGACAGGCTGTGTTTGTCCAAATTTCCTCATTTTCGATCATGGGATTTTCTTCAAATTTCATGAGGAAATGTGGTGGGCATGCAACTGATAGTAAAGATCTTAATGGTGATTGCAAGGGAGGCTCTCTCTGCTAAAAAAAAACATTGAAAACTGCTCCTCTGGAGTTCCCGGCTGGTTCAGCGGGTCAGTGATCTGGTGTTAACACTGCTGTGGCTCCGGTCACTGCTGTGGTGTGGGTTCAGTCCCTGGCCTGGGAATTTGCACGTGCCGTGGGCGTGACCAAAAACAGAACAAAAGAAAACAAAACAACTGCTTCTCATCCTTCAGAGTCAGATTAAATGTTTCCTTTGTGAAAACTTCCCTGAGCTTTCACGTGGTTGAATGAAATTAGACCTCCTTCTTTTGTGTGCCTAGGGTAATTTTGCATATGTCTCTGCTATACCACTTCATCCATTGTTTATTCATCTGGGTGCATAGGACTGCATTCCCCAAGCATATCACATTTTATTAGAATTTGTTATCTATTGTCCCTTATCCTCTTGAATCTGAGAGCTACCTGAAGTCAGGGACCACAGATGTTCATCTTTGCATCTCGCTTAGTGGCTGTCACGGTGAGAAAAGTACTGAGACAGAGAGGGACACAGAGAGAGAGAAAAAGCAGAGAGGAAGGAGAAAGAGAGTGTAGGGTAGGGGGCGGAAGAGAAAGGCAAGACCAGAGACGAGAGAAGTTAGGAGATGCTAGAGACGTCTGTTGATTTTGCCTAGTGGGCTTCCGTACTCCCTTCTTCTGTCTTTAACATTGTTATTTTCTTTTCTTTTTTTGTTTTTTTAGGGCCTCACCTGAGGCATACGGACGTTCCCAGGCTAAGGGTCAAATCGGAGTTGCAGCTGCCAGTCTACACCACAGCCACGGCAACACTGGATCCGAGCTGCATCTGCCACCTACACCACAGCTCACAGCAACGCCAGATCCTTAACCCTCTGAGCAAGGCCAGGTATCGAACCCAAATTCTCATGGATACTAGTCGCGTTCATTACTGCTGAGCCACGACAAGAACTCCTTAGCATCAATATATTCATCTGGAAAACCAGCCTTCTCTACTCTTACTCAGCCCATAGATCTCACGTAAAGCTGACCTCACAGGCCCCCACTCCAAGGATAAACACAGAAGACAGGCTGTTCAGTTAGCATTTTCCACCCTTTGACCATAATGACAGGCATGTGTGACCAAGTTAGACTGGTATAATTCAATTTGGGGAATTTTATGAGAACTTCCAAAAAGAGAAACTCTCTCTCCATGGATTTCGAGGGAGCGAGTCTGGGTCTGCCAGCAGCAATTTTGTCACCAAGAGGGGAAGAATCTGCTGGTGCATAAAACTTATTCAGATAGAAGCAGAGATACTAATAGATCCCTGATGTTGTGATTTGAACTCCTGGATCCAGCTAAGCCTAAACCTGGTTATTTATGAATCTAGTTAAATGAGCCAATACATTTCCTTGTGTGTCTTCTAGCTTTCAGAGTTCCATGATTCCTACTCAATTAAGGAGACAGAAATTATTACTGTCTTTATTAGCCAGATCAGGTAATTCCTAAAATCATCCTGTGAATTAGTGATGGATCTAGGATAAAAGCTTAGTCTTTGAAACTTTGTACCTTTGGCCTTTTCACTTGATTCCACGAATCAGGCTCTCTTGGAAGGACCAGATTCCACCAGGCTCTCCTGATTTTTTTTTTTTAATACTCCAAGCAATTCATTCAGGTTTGAAATTCAAGGATACTAATAACAGGAGTTCCCTCTGTGGCTCAGTGGAAACGAATCTAACTAGTATCCATGAGGACACAGGTTCGATCCCTGGCCTCATTAAGCAGACTGAGGATCCGGCATTGCTGTGAGCTGTGGTATAGGTTGCAGACGCGGCTCGGATCCCGCATTGCTGTGTCCGTGGCATAGGCCAGTAGCTACAACTCCAATTGGACCCCTAGCCTGGGAACCTCCATATGCCAGGGGTGCAGCCCTAAAAAAAAAAAAAATACTAATAACAGCTGTTTTCTTTGAATTAAGGTGTATTTGACAGAAAAAATTAATTTGTTTGTCAAACATCAAGGAAATGACGGTCAGTTTCGGTTTCCCCTCCTGCAGAGAGTACCTTTCTCGCTAGGTTTATTCATAATTTTTATTAGTGAAAGGGAATTTACTTTAAACACCCTCTCTTTGAGCAAATAATGATCTAATTCAGCCACCACACATCAGGCTTTGTTTATTGAGATTTAACAACGGTACCTAATTCTTATCAATTTCTCATCCTTGAAACAGTCAGCTTAGCTCCCCAGTGCTAAAGTTTCTGACAAACACTCTATTTTTTCTGCATATTTTCTGAACTGCAGGTTCTAATTCTGTGTTTCAGTTAATTAGCACTGTCTATAATTTTAGACGACCCATATCTGTTAAGGCACCCAAAATTCCGTCTTTGTTTCCAAAGGTGGCTGTTTGTTGTGCCAGAAGGTACTTAGCTGCCGAAATAAATAGATGACGTATCACTTATAAAAAGTGCCGTTGCCTCATTGGGCAGATGTCTCTTGGTGATGGTGACTAAATATAGCATGCCAATTTTAGGGCAAAGATGTAATTTTAAAAAGTAATCATAAAACTATTGATTGGAAAGACGTCATTTTGATTTCCTGTTCACTGCCGTTACAGAGGCCTTCCCCTCACCAGGCTTAGGAAATGTTAACCCTTGAAAATTAAAACCCTATCAGGAACAACTTTCATATTGGAAAACTAACTTTGAAAGTGTATCCAACCGAGGAGTGGGGGAAGGATGGACTGGGAGTTTAGGCTAAGCAGATGCAAACTCATATATATAGAAAGGATAAACAACATGGCCCTACTGTAGAACACAGGGAATTCTATTCAATATCCTGTGACAAACCATAACGGAAAAGAATATGAAAAAGAATGTGGTTATTTATAACTGAATCACTTTGCCGTACAGCAGAAATTAACACAGCATTGTAAGTCAACTATACTTCAATAAAACAATTTTTTAAATTATATCCAGAATTCCCAGGTTGCCTAGCAGTTAAGGATTTGGCATTGTCACTACTGTGGCTTGAATTTGATCCCTGGCCCAGGAACTTCCGTATGCTGCAGGTGTGGACCGGAAAAAAAAAAAAAAGGTGTGTCCACCCAGTAAAGTGTGAGTCAAAGACTTGTTTCAGTCCTTTGATTCAAGCAATGAAAACACATTCAGGAGGCAAAAGAGAGGGTATTGTGGGAGGTACCATCTTCAGTAATACCGATACTATGATAATATAATAGTTGCTATCACATTTCAAAGTCCACTGTGTGCCAGCCATTGTGCTAAGCACTTTATTTCTATTATGGGTTCATTCACGTCTCACAGCATATGCCTGTCATCCACAGGAGACGTGTTTCCTGTGAAGCAAACAATGCTTAAGTTTTAGGAGCTTCTCATTTGCATGTCTAAAGCCCTGTCAACGTATTCCTGTCATCAGACGTTATTTGGAAAATTTGTCAAAGTCAAATGTTTGAATGGCAGTGCTGTAAGGGTGGGGATTCTTTTCTCCTGGAAGTTTTCCTTTGTTACACATCACCTGGTGGTGGTTGCTGCTGGAGAGGCTGGGAGCATATGGGGATTTGAGATTCAGCTGCAGTAATTCTGCAGGATGGGGTTTAGTGGGATATGTTTAGGTGATTCTCATTCATTTTCATGAACAGTTACTCCAAGACACTGTACATGAAAAGTTACTCCAAGCTACCCAAAAGTAACTTATCCCTGTGGCTTCCAGGAGTATTCCTGCCACCACCGTGCTGACTCAGCTGGTATCTTGATCCAAAACAGCAGGGCTGGAGGTGGTACTGAAATGGGGACAGAAGAAATGAAGGTAACGGAGGCGAAATTAGGTTTATAGGGAGTCATAAGCTAGTCTATGGAAAAATTTTCAAAGGCGTATAATCCACAGGTGAAATAAACTCATTAGGGCTTTTCCCAGATTTAGTGAAAATCCTAAAATTTTACATGACAGTACTAATAATGAGTTGTGAAGCTGAAAGAAAATTTCCTAAACTGCCAATAGTCTTATTAATTTTTCATCACCCATGCTAGAAAAATGTTAAAATTATTCTCTCTATGGAAAGTATTTTTATAAAATCATTGTCATATGAGGACGGCCTCAACATATAGAATAAAAATATTATAGAAGTTTATTAGTCAGTTTGTAACAAAAACAGGATACATTGACACAAATACGTGACTGAAACAGCACTCCATTGTCAACAAAGATGTAATGACTGGTGGTTAGGCAATCAATCAATAGCTTCGTTGTCCCCTTTTTGTCCCCTTATGTAAACAAATTTTTACGTGTATCACTTATGTAACAAATTGCATATGTCACTTCATGATGTACAGTGTTGTGTGCCAAGTCACAGACTTAGAAAGTGTGAAGTTAGAAAACCCATATATATTGGACTCTGGAAACATACATTAGGATGACAAAAATAAAATAGTGGAAACTGCATTGGTTGAGGATAAGAGAAGCCTGGGTTTGAATCATAAATCTGCTAGAGGAACTACCAGCTTTATGCTCCTTCCTTTACAAGGGAGAAAACTGAGGTCCATAGAGATAAAGTGACTTGCCCCCAAATGCACAGCCAATTGGTAGCAAAGCTCTGATCTACAAATTTGGGAAACTTATACCTCAATCTGTCGTTTAGACACTGAACTGGGATGGCATCATTCCATGCTCAGTTCTTTCTACAACCTACTCAGATGATTTAATGTTAATAACATGCTTCTTTCCTTGTGGAAGCATGTGTATGTTGCTGCTTAGCTGCACCATCTAATACTGTGATTAGGTGCTGCCTTTGAATTACTGTCTCCATTTCCAATGAGGTGTTCGGGAAGCATCAAACCCAAAAGGGATCAGGTATAATATTTCACCTGGGATTCATATGACTGCTGCCAAGGGTACATGCCACAGGGTTCCTCTCATTTCTGGTCCTACAGAGTCACCTATGCATTCATTCATTCATTCGTTTGTTCTAAAAGATATTACATGCCCCAAATATGATGCTCTGAACTCAGTTTATAATCGTAATCAGAGAGGGAAAATTATTTTTAAAAATAAAGTCCTGAAAGGCAGTTCAAGTTTATTTCTAGCTTATTTCTGGCTACAGAGCAGGAATGTGAGAGAACGGACAAAGGACAGGTGAGTTTTGAGAGCGGCATCAAGAAATCTCCGTGAAGGAGTTCCCATCATGGCTCAGTGGAAAGGAACCTGACTAGTATCCATGAGGATTTGGGTTCCATCCCTGGCCTTGCTCAGCGGGTTAAGGATCTGGCGTTGCTGTGAGCTGTGGTGTAGGTCACAGACGTGGCTTGGATCCCACAACGTTGCTGTGGCTGTGGTGTAGACTGACTGCTACAGCTCCGATTGGACACCTAGCCTGGGAGTTTCCATATGTCATAGGTGTGGCCCTAAAAAGCAAAGAAAAAGAAAAAAGAAATCCCTGTGACCCAGTACTATGGGTCAGTCTGTATTAGTCTGCTCGAACAAATACAACAAAATGTCATGGCTTAAACAATAGACACTTATTTACTCCAGTTCTAGAAATTGGGAAGTCCAAAATCAAGGTACTGGCTAATGTGTTTTCTGGTGAGAGCTCTCTTCCAGACTTGCAGTTGGCAGCCTTCTTATCCTGTCCTCACATGATGGGGAGGGAGAGATCTTTGGTGTCTTTTCTTCTTCTTATAAGGTCATCAGCTCTATCGAATTAAGACCACACCCCTAGGACCTTACTTAACCTTTATCACCTCTTCACCATCCCTATCTTCAAATATAGTCACATTTGGACTAAAGGCCTCAAACTGTTAAGTGTGCGGGGGACACAGACATTCAGTCCCTAATCCAGTCTTTATAAGGTCTGGAGGTAGCACGTGAGGGCCCTGCTCAGTCTTTCTGCTCTAGCGTGGGGAGAAGGGTACGGCTCTGCAGCCAGGCTGGGAGTGTGAATCATGGCTCCTCTGTGTCTAGCTGTATGACCTCGGGCTAGTTCCTTAACCTCTCTGGGCAGTGGTTTTCTTATCTGTAAAATGAAGCTGATAATTATATCTAACTCCTCAAGTTATTAAGGAGATTAAATAAGTGAATGCAGGTAAAGAACTCAGAGTAGTAACTGGAGTGTGAGCACTCAATAAATTCTCTTTAAACCTTGGGAGATTCAAGGACATTCATTACTCTGACAGCTGATAGCAGTGTTTCCCAAAACAGCTGAATGCCCCAAGTCTGGGCCTGGAAATATGCATTTTAGCTGACTCCCAAAATGACAAAGATCGGGTTACATTGGAGAATCAGCTTACCTATGAAGAGAGGCTGGTTAAATCTGTTTAGTTCACTGGCAGTTTCTTCATTTGGCTCTCAAATTCAAAGAGTTTCTTTCTTCCATGGGGTTGAAAGAAGTGTCAAGAAGAGAGGGCTCCCTTGCTGCTGTGGATAGCAAACATCCAGTGCCTCCTAGGCTGTGTTCTTCAACCGCTGACTCATTTGCGGTCATGTGATCCGAGTCCTGGCTGCGTGCGTGAAATGCAAACAGGCTAGCTCCTCTGTTGAGACACGGAGCGAGAATGGTTGGGGTGAATTTTTCACTTGTCGTCTGATCCAGTCAGCATTGTGGGGACCCTGACAGCAACTGCCTCCCGTACTGGAGGGTATAGCCCTGGGAGGGGGAGAAGAGAGCTGTGGCTGAAGCCCCCCACCCCATAAGACTTGGTGGGTGGTGTTTAGATGTGGCCTCTCCATGATCACACTTGGTCTTTCTGAAAAAAAACAAAAAAACAAAAAAACAATGAGTTTATTTTATGATGATTTGGCCCTGACAAAAATCCCGAAATAGCAAAATTAAAAAGAGCAAATCAATAGGCAGTATTTAGTGAGAGTTCACTGTGCTTATAGGAACAGTTCGTGAATGGGGAGCTTTCAGATTTAAAACTGATATGAAGCTCATGGACATGACATTACAGGGATGGCTTATGAAGTGAAAATGAGGACATGCTTAACCTTTCCCATGATTGGTTATTACGGGGGGGGGGGGGTTCCAGATGGTAGGGGATTGGTTAAAAGTGATTATCTTATTCCCTCCCTAAAGGGAAGATATGCTTTAAGGGTATAAACTTGAAGCTAGGAGATAAACAAGATTACAATATTGTAATATAAACATCAAAGTGGCTAAGAGACCAGAACTTAATGATTCCCACTGCAAAAAAGGAAGTGATAATTATGTGATGTGATAGAGTGTGTTAGCTCACTCTGAAATGACAATCAGATTGGGGTATACAAATGCATCAAATTAACATGTCATACACCTTAAATGTGTACAATGTTATAAATCAAATACATTTCAATAGAGAAATAAATTTAATAAACTCACATAGGAAACAAAGTTATGGTTACCAAAGGGGAAAGGTGAGGGGAGGGATAAATTAGGAGTTTGGGATTAACAGATACACACTACCATATGTAAAATAGATAAACCACAAGGTCCTACTGTCTAGCACAGGAAACTGATCAATAACTTGTAATAACTTATAATGGGAAAGAATCTGAAAAAGAATATATATATTTACATATAAGTATATATATAAATATATATAAATATATATAAATATATATTTATATATTTATAAATATATAAATATATATATATAAAACTGGGTCACTTTGCTGTATACCTGAATCCGTAAATCTGAAAAAGAAAAAATATATATATTTATAAAATATGAGTTTATAAAAAGTGAATTTAAAAAAAAAGAAGACATTTTAAAAAGTCATGATCTTACAAATTTTAGGAAGATGGCTTAACTTTCTTTTCATTATCAGAGGCATTTGTGAGAAACAACCTAAGTTTGACTTCTGTTCACGACATAAGCTAGATTCATTCAGTTTGGCTTAAGTGGTTGTCTATTTAGGAATTTTCAAGTCCAGTCTCTGGTTGTATTTAATTTTAAAGCCCTCAAAGGAAATGAGCCTTTGGTCTCACTTTGGGTTTCTCCAGAAGCAAGGATTTGAGTGAAAAGAGTTGAGCTGGGTGGTCGTTACTGGAAATGCCAGGCTGGGGGGTGGAGGGGAGCGGAAGGGAGCGCCATGGGCAAGAGAAGAAAGCCCTTTAACAGGTTAACAGGAGTTATCAAACGAGTTACTAATGTGGGTAGTTGTGGCTTTTGTTCTCTGGAAAACTCTAGGGCCCACATAAAAAGATGCCTTGGAAAGATTCTACCCCGGGAACAAGGGAGATGGGGCATTTATTTTCTGTCCCCCACTGGTTGAAGACTGATCTAGGGGGCATGCACTTACTTCCAGCTTTTTTTTTTTTTTTTTTTTTTGCTTTTTAGGGCCGCATATGGAGATTCCCAGGCTAGGGGTCCAATCAGAGCTACAGCTGCTGGCCTAAGCCACAGCTACAGAAACACTATAGCTGGCCACACAGGATCCTTAACCCACTGAGCCAGCCCAAGTATTGAACCCAAAATCTCATGGCTACTAGTCGGATTCGCTTTCATTGCGCCACAACAGGAACTCCCTTTCCAGCATTTCTGACCTGCCTCCCATAAGGATCAATCTTGCTCTCAAGGGCTGGAAAAGTAGCCTGCATTCCCAGGTGGGAGAGTTGGGCATGTGAGTTCTGACACACGGGTGGGGAGGTAACTGACAGTGTCTGCTACACTTTGAAGCTCTGGCAAAATGACAGCCCCCTGCTTTGGAGATGTGAACACAACGATGTGGATTGACCATTTACTGGGCCCACTGCAAATATCCTGTTCATCTTTGCACTTCCAAGTGTGCTCCACGAACCCACAGAGTCAGCATCACCTGGAGGCTTCCTAGAAATGCAGAATCTCAGGAGTCAGAACCTGATTTTAAACCAGATCTATTATCTTAACCAGAACTTGAATTTTAACCAGAACTATTGCTGAGTCAGCACCTAAATTTTAACCAGATACCCAGGCAGTTTTGGTGTACACAGACACCCGCCTCATTTCTTTGCTGGAAAATCATGGCCCCACCCACCTGGCTTGTTGTATAGCACTGAAGACCTCGGGAGCTCCAATGTTGGGCCAGAGAGCCACACTCCTGGCAGGAACCAGAAACAGTAGTGCCAGATGTGATGTGGCAGCTTGACCAGGAGGTTAGGCATGAGAACATAAGCTGACTGATCTTGGAGCACACGTGAAGCATTGCTGGGGACTCACAGAAATAACAGAGGGAGATCGTGGAGGGGAGGGTAAGATCATGCAGTTCTTTGCTGCGGACAAAGAGCCATTGCAGCTTAAGTGTTTATGCTACTTTGGCTCCACTTGCAGTTAAGCCCATGTGAAACCCGGGCTATTTCAGATACATCTGTGCAGTTTCTGAACTGCATTGTGAGCACCTAGAAGGAAGGACCCAAGTCTTGTATGACTTTTCATCTCAACATCTGGTGCACAAAATTCAGGCTTGATTGATACCTGCTGAATGGCCCAGCGAAGTCCATTAATAAAGTAATAATTTATTCATTCATTCATTTACTGTAGTCCAGGCACTGTGTTAGAGCTAACATTGGTGAATAGATTACATTGTTAGCTGCCCTTGTGAAGTGTGTAACCTAATAAGGGATAGACAAGCACATAAAGTTAATATGTAATTGCAGCTTATGAAGGTGCCCTATATGGTATGTAGTGATAAGGATAATTTGGGAAGAAGGGGGATGCCCTCAGACAGGTACCAGGAAAACCCCCTTTAAGGACAGATATTTAAGTCAAGAACTGAAGAATAAGACGGATCAAGCCATGGGAACATGGATGAGCCTTCCAAACAGCCATCACAGCTTGTGCAAAAGCCCTGAGGCAAGAATTAATGGTATGGTCCATGATGGATAATTTACACCTAGATTGCTGCTAGCTGAATAGCCATCCTATTTAGGTAACAAAAACCCTAGAAGAGGGGTCACTTCTGGCTGAGACAAAACAGGTTCTGCTCTGAGTCCTCAGGGTTGATTTAATTTGTACTCCTCATAGGAGGAGGGTCATCCATTGGAAAATCCAGGTGCTGCAAGGTTTGAGTTTTTGGGAGACATTAGCATCTGAAGGCTCCACCTAAAATCTCAACCGATGAAGTCTTCTAACTTGTTACACTTTGCCCTGCTCTTGATCATGGAAGATGAAACTATGAGTCATGTGTTTTAGGATGTGTCATAGTGTCACATTTCAGGGTTGTGTTCCAAATAGAAAGGAATATTTTTTCTTCTTCTGAATATAGTGAAAAAGTTCTAGCTCTGCCATTACTGTTTATGTGACCTTGAACAGGTTACCTAAAATTCCCACATCTAGCTGCTTCCTAAGACAGTCTTAATGATCCCCATGGTATTTATAAGAATTGGTTCAGTTTTGTAATAAGCATTTCTTGATCACTCACTTGAAAAATGTACTGATTCCTTCTCTGTATGTTCTGAGCACTGTGTTAGGCTCAGAAGAGATAACAATAAAGTAAAACAGAAACATCCCAACTTCTGAGAGCTCATGGTCTACCAGGAAAGATAGGCTTAAAGTGCAGCAGATGTGAATTTGAAACCAAAACCAGAGTACCATATATAAAATAGATGAACAACAAGGATATACTGAACAGCACAAGAAACTATATTGTATCTTGTAGTAACTTATAATGGAAAATAATCTGAAAGAAGAATAAGCATACACACAGAGAATAACTTGGCTGTACCCCCTGCAACTAACACGATACCGTAAATCAACCCTACTTCAATAAAAAGTAAATTATGAAATACACAAGTAAAACCGAAATGTGAGGACTGAAGAAATAGCAAAGATTTATCGTCTGTAAATCTAGTTAAGTCTCATTCCGAGAGCCCCAATCCTGTCTGGGTGGCAGGTAGTTTAGTCTTGGCCATTATTGAGGCTCACTCTCTTAATGTGAGGCTTTGCAAAGGACTTGATTTCAGCCTGCGAGACTCCAAACAGAGAACTTGGTTATGTCCTTACTTACAGGACCCCTGGAGATAACGTTACAGAAATGACAATAACACACAGATGATGTCCCAATATATTTGCCCATCAAACTAGTGATGACAGTATACTGTTTCAAGTGCTGTAATAGGAGAAGCCCACGGTGTAACAGGAGCACAGAACAGGGGCCATTGGCATTTCCTAGGAAGTCTGAAGCTGGTGGAAGTGGAATTTAGAATGAGAAGCAGAGAATGAGAAGGAGTTAATCAGGTGAATGGGTAGTAGAGATGGAAGTGGGGTGGAAGGAGACAAGGCATTGACAGAATCAAAGCCAAGCTAGACATGGCACATTTCAAGGATGAAACAGCAGAGCATGTGGTGGAGAAAAGGGGATGGAGGTGGAGAATGAGGCTGGGTAAAGAAGGAGGGGCCAGACAGGAAAAGCTTTGCAAACGCAGTCGATAAATTTCATTATTTCTGTATCACTCAGCTTTTGCTGTCCTAATTCTCTGGAATGAAAACCTCCTAAACTCACTGGGTTATAGAAACAAGCATTTCAGTTTCGTAGGGTTTCTGAGCTTGATTAGAATGAACTAAGTTTGAATCTAGGCTGGACAAAGGGTAGACTCCACCTGTCTCTTCATTCTCTTTGGACCAGTGGCTACATGAGGCATGTTTTTCTCACAGCAGATGGCAGACAGGCAAGAGGGCGAGAGGAAACATGTAATGTTTCTTAAGGTCTCAGCTGGGAACTGGCGCAATGACAGTTCCATTCAGGTTCCATTAGCCAAGGCAGGTCACCTCGCCAGCCCAACACCAGTGGGGCAGGGAAGGTCACTTTACCCACAGAGAGACATACTGCAGAGTCTATGGTAAAGGGTAGGGATGGACACTTTCTAATTCTGGGAGGGAGAAAAGAAGTGGGAACAATAACCTGACTTGTCATAGCATCTTAGGGATAAAGGAAACCCACACCAGGCTTTCAAGGAGAGTTGTGAATAAAATAATCAGATGAGCAAAACATTATGCAAATATGAAACAGCTACCCCTTTCAAGACTCCTGAGGGATATAGCACACCCTCCATGATTCTTGGTCATACTTGCTCACCTGAGCCCTGAGGCCGGACTGGCTATTCCCCAAAAGCCACCCAGTCATTAATAAACCACTGTCCATTCCTTCAGCCAAGGTCCTTAATAAGACTAACAATAACTAAGAGAGTCCTATTGGAATACTCAATTTGAATGTCCAAGGCTGTCCCCGTTTGCTGTCCTCTCCTGCCCCGAATCCCTGCAAATGACCAAAGCAATGTTACTAAAGCATCATTGGAAGAATGAGTGATGTTAGTGGACCAGAAAGAGTGAGAAATCCATACAGGGAAACAGATGGGATGTGACTGAATGAAGGACAATTGCTGGGAGGCTTGGGACTGGCTACAGAATTTGCAGGGGCCAGTGCAAAGTGAAAATACTGGGTCCAGGTTTAAAGAATGATTCAGGGTTTCAAGATAGTGACACCAGAGAATTAAAACAAGCCCAGAGCCCTGCTAGGTGTGGGGTGCTATACTATTGTACAGGTCAGGGGCTCATGAAGCCGGCCTGCTGGAGGCAGCAAACACTTTGAACAGGAGCAACAATTATGGGGATTGGTTTAGAAACAGGTTTGGAACCAGAGCAGCTGATTGGTTTAGGGCCATCCCCTCCCAGGCCCGAAACCCTCCACTTGTTCCTATCAGTGGGCAGAACTGGTTCTTCCAGGCTAGGCTGCTGTAACGGTGAACCACAAACGGGGGGCTTAGACAACAGAAATGTATTGTCTCACATTTCTGAGGATAAGAAGTCAGAAATCGAGGTGTCAGCAGGGTTGGTTCCTTCTGGAGGCAATGAGTGAAGTCTGTTCCATGACTCTGGAGGTTTGGTGGAAATCTTTGGTGTTCCTTGGCTTGTAGACACATCACCCCAATCTCAGCCTTTGGCTTCACCTGACGTACTGCCCCTGAATATGTCTCCGTGTCTGAATTTCCACTTTTTATAAGACACAATTCATACTGGATTACAGCCCATCATACTCTAGTATGACCTCATCTTAACTAATTCTATCTTCAATGACTCTATTTTTCTTTTTTTTTTCCTTTTTAGGGCCGCACCTGTGCCATATGGAAGTTCCCGGGCTAGGGGTTGAATCAGAGCTGCAGCTGCAACCTACACCACAGCCATGGCAATACCTGATTCGAGGCACATCTATAACCTATGCCACAGCTTGCAGCAACACCAGATCCTTAACCCACTGAGTGAGGCCAGGGATCGAACCCACATGCTCATGGAGACTGTGTCAGGTTCTTAACCTGCTGAGCCACAATGGGAATATGAGGACTCCTGCAATGACCATATTTCTAAATAAGGTCACCTTCCTTTCTCTCTCTCTTTTTTTTTTTTACTGCATTTGTGGCTTGTGGAAATTTCCAGGCTAGGGATCGAGCCATGCCACAGCAGTGACCAGGGCTGCTGCTGTGACAATGCTGGATCCTTAAGCTTCTGTGCCACAAGAGAACTCCTGAGGTCATATTCTACACAATATTTTGTAATAACCTCTAAAGGAAACCTATAAAGGAAAATAATCTGAAAAAGGACACACACACACACACACACACACACACACACACACAACTGAATCACTTTGCTGTACACCTGAAACTAATACAACATTGTAAATCAACTATTCTATGCTTTAATTTTAGAAAACACAACAACTAAGGTCACATTCTAAAGTGTTGGGGGCTAGGAATCTAACATGAATGTGACCAGGGACACAATTCAACCCATAGCAGGTATACAGTGGGTGCTTGGGCCAGAGGTGCAGGGCTATGCCCTGGTACAGACTCCTTCACTCTTAGGATACTAGCAGGCAGCAAAGCTGCTGTTCCACAGACCTCACCTGGCAGCACACTGCTTCCCACTCCCCAGTATCATAGGCAGCAGATGGCTGTAAACAGACAGCAGCAAACCAGGACCATCAAACACTTGGGGCAAACCAAATGTCAGGGTATGAGATAGTTGCTCATGAAGAATATCATTTGGTTAAAACACATCACTTATTCAAAACAGATGGACTTTTCATAGTCCTCTGACAGTCCTGAATTGTAACCTTAATTACCCAACAGGTGCAGTCATCTCAAACTACCTTATCTGCTGTAGTCAAAACACTGTGACTTGGTCAGAGGTTGTCAACCTTGGCTCTATACGAAGGTCACATGGAGTGGGGTTGAAAATACTGATGCCTGGGTCCCACCATTTCATTGGTCTAGGGGTGTAACCTGGGCACTGAGAATTTTTCTTTTTAAAGCTGTCAGGTGATTACAGTGTACAGCGAAGGCTGAGAACCCCTGGCTTGGAACTTTCCCATAACCCAGCCATCTGCTTAATGGTAATGATGCATATTGAATGCAGATGGAATAGTATGGGTTTGTTGGGGGTAGTTTTTTGTTGCTTCCAAATGAAATGCATCAATATCTCTATCCTTTAACTCTGCAACACCATGGGCTCTATTTTCTTTAGTCTAACTTCTTTTGGTTGCTAAGGAGCTAAATCTTTGCTGTATGGAGTTTGACTTTTGCTTACAAAGGCAGCACTGCAGCTGGAAACTGAGGCTGGGGTAGCATAGTGAGTTGTGCAGAAACAGAACTGAACTTATAGTAGGTTTGCATTTAGTGCAATTTATGATAAGGAGCAAGAGTTTGGGCCACGGCATCTCTTTTCCTCAGGGTGCTGGTTGCTCTTCCTTTATTCAGCAGAAAACATTGGCCTGTGGCCCCCAGAATCTCTGTCCTTCTCCTCATGTTCTCTTTCTCTTCCTCTCTCTCTCCATTGGCCCTCTTTGCATCCTCTCTTTTATTCTCATCCTATTTCTCCTCTCTTATGTTGTCTCTCTCATCTCCTTTCTCTCCTCACAACTGTTGTTTTCATAACTTGTCATGGTTGGGGTAGAGGGAAGGTAAATTCCATAGCCAAAATGCTATGAGAATCATGATATTCTATGTGCAAAACCTACAATCTTCTGGGCCATCTCCTATTGCTTCTTGTAAAAGCTGTGAAGAGAAACTGCACCGCCAAGAGAACTAAGCTAGGTCTGTGTCTCTGTTTCTCTCAGCCCACGATGTTTTTCTCTCCCCAAGTCTCTCTCCAGTCTGCTTTGTTACCCTGTTTGCTGCTCCTAGAAACGACCTGGGAAATTTGGCTGCACAAATGTGGGAAATAATAACAGTGCTTGACTATAACATGCTTATTACATGCTGGGTATCCTTCTAAGAATGTTGGACAGACAACAGGGGGTAATTTCAAGCCCAGTATGTCTGCTCCAGAGTCTTTATATGACAAGCATTTCAGAAGGAGGCAGTGGGAGAGAAGGAAAGATCACAGACAGAGAAGGGAAAGGGGAGACAGAAAGAAAAAAGCAGAGAGACAAGAAACAGAGAGACAAGGATGAAGAGAGGCAGCCATCAAGATGCAAAGAACCAGAGACAGAATGGGACCATAAAAACAACATCAATAACAACCACAGAACTAGAGAGCGAGTGACCTGGTGAACATACTTCATACTGGCTCTGAATTGGGTAAAACAACTCCGTGGCTGGGGTCAATTTAGATGAGAGACTCCAGCTGTATGAGGTATGAGTTTGGCTTGGGCATAGTTTGAAGAAAATTCTGGTGTCACGGTTCACTGGTTTTAGAAAATGCACATTTGCTTCTGGTTCACCTGGTATCTTTTGAAAAAGGAGAGGAAAAAGAAAACCCCTACAGTTCTAGGTTCATCCAGAAAAAAACAAATAAAAAGTAAAACATAGTATTTAAGTTCTGTTTAATTCAGCCTTCAGGAAACCAAGGCAAAACATTCTGATTTTTTCTTTCATCCTATCATGTGAACTTGCCAGTCTTCGAAGACTGTTAAATCAATGCCTAACCCAGTCTTGTTTTTGGAAGTAAGTGGGGATAACAAGGCATGGTCAGGCTGCATTTCCAGGATTTGATCTCCCAAGAGCATCCATCCTAGGGAAGTGGGTCAGCCCTTTGGGAATGGATGGAACCCCTTAGCCGTTATTGTTGGAGGAGATGCTGCCTTCAAGTTTCAAGCCTATCCCAGAATTCCTAGCTAATCAATTATGTTTCTGTAATTTCTCAATGCAGTGGGCTTTATAATAATAGAGACCCAAGACTTGGGTCTCCTGCTATGGTTGATCATATCATTCAGGGCTTGTTTAGGATCAGGGTGAAATATGAACCATAAACAGGCATAACGGATCCTATTAAGGCAATGGAGATGTTCTAAATATGTATGTGTGCATTCGTTTCTATTTTTAAAAACTAAAAACTAAGCACTAAAAACTAATTTGTCTTAGTTTCTTAGAGTTTTTGTAACAAAGTGCCACAACAGAAAGTTTTAAAACAACAGAAAGTCATCCTTATCTAATTACACCTCCAACAATCCTGTTTTCAAATAAAGTCACACTCTGAGGTAATGGGGACCTCAGTGTATCTTGTTTGGTGGACACAACTCAATACACAACAGAGTGAGTCACAGTGCTACTTGCAAATCTGTGCCAATTTACAGAGACAGATAAATTGTATAATATGTAAGTTATGCTTTATAAAAGAAAAAAAAATAATGAACAGAGACCTCAATTAAATGGAGTTGGGAGACCAGAAGGGGGAGCTCTCAGGCTCTGTGTCGATAAGGCAGCCCGTCAGGAAGAAGAAAGATGCCTTTTCTCTCCTGGCAAGGACTCAGCCAATGAAGTCACAGACTCTGTTTACTACAGCCCCCCATCCCCCCAACTTCCTTCTTTTCTCTATAAAAGCCTTCTCTTTCTCTTGCCTTTGGGGGACTTGTAATGACTCGCCATGGTTGCAGACCTTGACTTAACAATTCTCTGCTGATCCTGAATAAACCCAACTGTCATGGAGAAATATCAGCGGTTTGCTTGAATCAGGTCAACATTTTTAGCCAAGCAGTTTTTCAAGAGTGGCAAGGAGATTTTTTTTTCAAAAAATTTCTGGGCATCATGAAATCTATATAGAGCGCACCAAATCTTAACACATCATCTGCCAGTGTCAAAGCCATATTTAGTGAACAGTTTTTCCATTTCTCATATGTAGCTCAGAGACACACTCACATGAGTTTAGATAGTGCAAAATTACAAACAATCTTAATCTCCACCAGTGGGGAAACAGTAAATTAAGTATAGCCAACCATGGAATAATATGCAACAATTACAAAGAACGAGACAGTATGATATTTAGTGGCATAGAAAGAAATCTAAGACATATTTCATGGAGAGAGAATAAAGCAAATAAAGTGACAAAGAACACAATACCATTTATATAAAATACAAAAATCAACATTGAAGAAAATGGTACTCCATATTTTCTGAGGATACAGGCATAATAAAATTAGTATCGAGCATTCACTAGATAGCAAGCACTGTTCTAACAGGATGACACATATTAACTTCTTAACTTCTCAGAACAAGTTAGCTACTTTTATTGCAGCCCATTTAATGAAGAGGGGGCTAAGATACGAAGAGGTTAACTTGCTCTTCCAAAGCTACTGAGTAGTGGAATCAGAATTTGAATCCAGGCTTGTCTTAATTCACAGAGCTCTTTCCACTCCAGCTGTTTTAAGTATATTCTGGAAGAATACATACAAAAGCAATGAGTGGTCACCTCCAGGAGTGAGGTAGAGAGAAACCAATGACTCCAGTCAGCAATCAAAGAGATTTTGATTTTTTTACAATTGTAGGAAATAATATAGAGAGATCGTGTATCACTTACTCTGTTTCTTCTAGTGATAATATCTTGCAAAACTGTAGTAAGGTATCACAATCAGAATATTGACTTTAGTATAATCCACTGATCTTATTTATATTTACCCATATTTACTCATCTGTGTGTATGTATGCATTTGGCTCTGTATACCTTTTAAGATTATTTTTTGAGCAGTTTTAAGTTCACAGCAAAATTGAGAGGAAGGTATAGATTTTCCCATATCTCCTCTGCCTCCACTCATGCACAGCCTCCCCCATTAACAACACCCCTCACCAGAGTGGTACATTTGTTACAATCAGTGAGTCCACATTGACCCATCTTGATCACTCAAAGTCCATAGTTTACATTAGGTTCATCTTAGTGTTGTACTTGCTCTGGGCTTGGACCAACGTATAATCACCTGTCTCCGCTATTTAAGAAACACACAGAGTATTTTCACTTTCTTAAAGCTCCTCTGTGCTGTTCATATTCATCTCCCATTCCTCTACCATATACCTGGTAACCACTGATATTTCTATTATATTCATAGTTTTTCTTTTCCAGAATTCTAGTTTTCTTCTAGTAGTTTTGACTTCAGATATTTTGTTTAAATCTTTAACCTGAATTGGTTTTTTGAATTGATTTTTTTTACATATATTCTGAAATAAGGGTCCAATTTCATTATTCTGCATGTGGTTATCCACTTTTCCAAACAGCATTTATTGAAGAGACTGTCCTTTTTTCATTGTCTGTTCTTGGAAACTTTGTCAAAGATTTCTGGGGTCTATATTCTGTTTCATTTGTTGATATGTCTGTTTTTAAGCCAGTACCATAGAGTTTTGATTACTATAACTTTGTTGTATATTTTAAATAAGGTCATATGATGCCTCCAGCTTTGTTCTCCTTTCTCAAGATTGCTTTGGATATTCAGCATCTTTTGTGGTTTCCATATGAATTTTAGGGTTTTTATATGAATTTTAGTGTCATTATTTATGTGAAAAATGTCTGGAATTTTGATAAGATTTGCATTGAATATATAGATTTTGGAGAGGTAGAATGGACATTTAAAAAATATTCCAGGAGTTCCTTAATGGCTCAGTGGGTTGAGGATCTGGCATTGTCATTGCTGTGGCTTGAGTCCCTGCTGTGGCATGAGTTCAATTCCTGGCCCAGGAACTTCCACATACAATGGGCATGGCAAAAAAAAAAAAAAAAAAGTAAAAAAAAAGAAAACCTTTTTTCAATTTACAAACATGGGATCTTGTTTCCTTTATTTATGTCTTCAGTGACTTTCATCAGTGTTTTCTGGTTTCCAGTATCAGGTCTTTCACCTCTTTGGTTAAGTGTATTCCAATTATTTTTGAAGCCATTGTAAATGGGATTGTTTTCTTTCTTTTTATAGAGTTTGCTGTTAGTGTATAGAAATATAACTGATTTTTTTGTAAGTTGAATTTGTATCCTGCAAATTTACTGAATTCCATTCTTAGTTCTAACAGTTCTTTGGTGGCACCTTTAGGATATTCTATATATAAAATCATGTCATCTGCAAACAGAGACAATTTCACTTCTTCATTTCCTCCATGGATGTCAATTTATTTCTTTTTCTTGACTAATTACTCCAGCTAGGGCTTTCAATACTATGTTGAATAGATGTGTTGAGAATGGTATCTTTGTCTTATTTCTAATCTTAGAGAAAAAGGTTTCAGTTTTTCACCATTAAAGTATGATGTTAACCATGGGCTTGTTATATATGGCCTTTATTATGATGATGTACATTCCCTCTTAATCTAACCTGTTGAGATTTTTTATCATGAGCAGATGTTGAATTTTGTCAAAAGCTTTTTCAGCATCTATTGAGATGATCATATGATTTTTATCCTTTATTCTGTCAGTGTGGTGTGTCACATTAATAGTTTGCATATGTTGAACCATCTTTGCATCCTGGGGATAAATTTCACTTGATTGTAGTGTGTGATCCTCTTAATGTGTTGTTGAATTTTGTTTATTAGTTTTATTTTTGAAGATTTTTGCATCTATATTTATCAGGGATATTGGCCTATAATTTTCTTTTCTCGTAGATCCTTATCTGGCTTGATATCAGGGTACTGTTGGCCTCATGAGTTTAGGAACATTCCCTTCCTCTTCAATTTCTGTAAAAGTTTGAGAAAGATTGATATTATTCTTTAAATGTTTAGTAGAATCTACCCACGAAGCCATCTGGTTTTTCTTTGTTGGGAGGTTTTTTATTATTGACTTGGTCTCCTTGTTTATAATTGATCTGTTCAGATTCCCTATTTCTTCATGATTAAGACTTGGTAGTTTGTATGTTTCTAGGAAATTATCCATTTC
>PVHT020000063.1:5200808-5212425 GCA_004024745.2 Catagonus wagneri
GGATTCTTTAACCACTGAGCCACGACAGGAACTCCTGTTCTTATTTATTGCTATAAAATTCCCTCAAAACTGTTTTGGCTGTCTCCCATAAGTTTTGGTATGTTGTGTTTTCATTTTCATTTGTCTCAATATATATTTTTTTTATTTTCCTATGGATTTCTTCTTTGGCCCACTGGTTGTTCAGGAATGTGCAGTTTAATCCCACACATTCGTGAATTTTTCGGTATCTTCCTTTGGTTGATTTGATTATAAAGCTGTTCTCATTGGAAAAGATATTTGGTCAGATTTCAATCTTCTTACATTCTAAGACTTCTTTTGTGACCTCACATATATTTTGGAGAGTGTTCCATGTGCACATGAGAGGAACGTGTGTTCTGCTGCTGTTGAATAGAAGGTTGTATATATCTGTTGGTTTTGTTTTCTCTAAAGTATAATTCAAGTTCAATATTTCTTTATTGATTAATCTGTCTGGATGATCAATCCATTGTTGAAAGTGGGGTATTGAAATCCACTACTATTATTGCATTGCTCTTATTGCCCTTAGAAAATTTGCTTAATACATTTAGAATTTGTCTAATGCATTTAGGTACTCTGATATTGGGTACGTATATATTGACAATTATTACACGCTGTTTTTTTCTTTTCTTTTTACGGCTGCTCCCACAGCGTGTGGTGAGTTCCCAGGTCAGGTATCAGATTGGAGCTACAGCTGCAGGGCTACACCACAGCCACAGCAACACCGGGTTGGAGCTGCATCTGCCACCTCCCTGCTGCAATGGCAAGCTGGATCCTTAACCCACTGAACAAGGCCAGGGATCAAATCACCTCTTCAGGGATACTATGTCAGGTTCTTAACTTTCTGAGCCACAATGGGAACTCCACCAACTGTTACATTGTCATGACCAATTTTCCCTTTATCATTATATAATGATCTTACTTATTTCTTGTTATAGTATTTGATAAAGTCTGTTTTGTCTAAGTATGGCTGCCCCCGAACTCTTCTGGTTACCATTTGTGTGAAACGTCTTTTTCCATCCTTTATCTTTCAGCCTATATGTGTTCTTAAAACTAGAGTCTCTTTTACACAAGACATAATTGGCTCTTGTGTTTGTATCCATTCAGTCAGTTTATGTCTTTTGATTGGAGTATTTAATCCATTTACCTTTAAAGTAATTATTGATAAGTAAATACTGTTTTCATCTTGTGTATTATGTTCTGATTGTTTCATAATTTTTTGCCAACTCTTCCAATAAAATTATATCTCAAATATAGTTAAAAATTCAATATTTACAGTATAAATATGTGTTCATTGTTAGGTCACGGCCTAGTTAATACATACAAGTTTACTGCTGACTCAAGCAATATACATCGATTATCTTTTCTCAGTTATGTAACTTTATATTTTCCTGGTGTTTATAACTGTGTCAAATTTTCATTTGCTTACTTTCCCATCTCACACTCTCCACAGAACTCTAGAAATCACTTTAACCCTATTTTTCTCAGAGCCAAATGAAATGTCATAACTCAGTAAACAGGTTTCTTGGAGATACTCTGTTCATATCTGTCGAGTTCATCTGTTTTAACTGCTTTCTAGTCCTACTGTCATCTAGAGACTTCTCTTCAACAGTGTTCTTGAAATTACCTTTACTTCTGCCCTCTGCTGAATCTCTTCCTTAGAAATCTTATTTTTTCTGTCTTTTGGCTTACTTCTTTTTGGAGGAATACATTGTCCAATAGCTTTCTAAGAACTTACAAATTTGAAGAAATAAAGTGTTCTTTTACTTGATCTCTATCGGATTGATATAGAATTCTTGAATGGGTATAGAATTCTTATCTGGAAATTATTTTAAGTCAGAATATTGAAATCATTGCTGTACTGCCTCCTAGTTTCCAATATCATTGTTAGGAAATCTAATACCATACTGATTTCCAATTATTTGTAAATTACCTGCTTTTTTTCTCTTTTGAAGCATTTTACTTTTTTTTCTTTGTCCCCCTTGTTTTAAAACTTAATGGTGATATGTCTTAATTTGTTTATTATTATTTTTGTTCTGGGAATGAGGTTAGAAATAGAGTGTTTTTCAAACCTGGAAAATTTTCTTCTATATTTTCTTTGATAATTTTCCTTCCTCTATAATTCCTGTTCTATTTTATGAAAACTGTTTTTAGTGAAATATTGGACTTCTTGAATTGGTGCTCAGATTTAAAATGTGTATGTATGTGTCTGTGTGTCTTTATCTTTTGGGCCTACTTCCTCTGACATGGCCTTGATTTTCTCTTCCAACTCTTCTGCTTATTTAGCTCTCTTAAAAGCTTGATTATGGTGTATTAATGTAAAAGACCTCTTTCGTACACTCTGAGAGTTTATTTATGGTATCCTGTTTCATGAACATTTCATGAATTATAAAGCAAAATTAGCTATAATAAAACTAACATTAATTGAGCCAGGGAGCATTTTAAGAGCTTCATAAAAGTAGCTCCTGTAATCCCAGAACGATAGATTGAGGTAAGGGAGTGGTTCCCCAAAACAAAAGAAAGGCATTGATAATGAAAAGGAAATGAATAAAGTGGAATGCCAAAAATGACAGATGCCCATGACAGAATGATTCAGGGCATTCTATGTCTTCTAGGACCCGAGCACTATTGTAGGCACAGGGGCTCAGAACATGAAGAGGGGAATAAGGCACCATCTCTGCTGTGTTCACATCCTTTAATATAGTTGAAAACTAATGGCATTTGCCACTTGTCAGCCCCTGATGAATTCCTCCCCCAGTGCCTTGAAGCAGCCAGAAGCTCTGCAGGAAAGGCAGCCTGGAGCAGGAGGAGGGAAGGGAGGGGACCCAGGAGTTGCTCCTTCTTTGTGAAAAACTCTGATGGAAAAATTGTCATCTGTACTCCCACTCTCTCTGAAAGTCAGTGCGATGCTGCATCCATCTTAATCACCATCGGAGGGAGCAGGCATTTTAATAAGCAGCATTATTCATGAAAACTTTGTTCTCCTTTCCCACTTCCTTCCAAAATAAGATAGACATGAACTTGGAATGAACTTCTCATTTGTCTCCTTCTTCTTGCCTCTTCATTATATTCAAACCTACTACCTTCTTCCTATGGACCCAATCCTCTGGACATCTTCCAGGGAACAGGTGAAGGGCAGCTGTTCCTTGAGGGGAGGGAGAGTGTGGCTGGAAGTGTCTGGGTCCCTGGAGGGTGGAGATCATTGGGACTTGAGAGACAAAGGAGATAGATGGTATCCCTGCTGTGTTGGAACTTAGAGATTATTCACTTCAGAGATTATTTAACAAGTATTAATTGGTCACTTAATGTGTACTTTACTAAGAGTACAGTAACTCAGATGTGCTTTCTATACCCAGAAGAACTATTAATTCATTCAACATATATTTCTAATCTGTGGGACAGACCCCAGGCAAGGTCACTGGAATGCATATGTTCCCTGTAATTCATAGCTTTATAGGAACAGTTATTGATCCCCTATATGTTTCAGGTATTGATCGAGACACTGGGCTTATAGACTCATAGAGAATCCATGCTTTTGGGTCTAGAAGAGAAGAAAGTTAGAAAAAGAAATTTATAAAACACCATATCTATTATGGTAAAAACCATAGATAACAACTCAAAACTTCTCCCATCTCGAAACTTCTCCATGTGGTTCAGAGGCGCTAACACCATCCTGTATTCAGAGATGGGCACGTGAACAAGGGCTGGCCAAGTAGAGCACTGCATCTTCCTGGACATGGTGACTATTTCAGAGTTGGGAACAGGACTCGGGCAGGATTAATAACGCAATACTCTGCAGGGACTTTGCTGGGACCACTTAGTAGTAGGCACTGCATTTATGCTAGGATTTCTCAGTGTGTGCAGTAACCTTGCTAACGTGAAGCAAGCCTGCCAGAGAATAAAACCAACTCAGAGCAAAATAGACCAACGAGATGGAAAGAGATCCAGCCCTGGTGACATTATTTGAGTGTCTGGAACCAGCCATATCTGAAATAGCCGTATAAGAATAATCCCTAAACAGTTCCAGTACAGGCAGACCTTGCTTTATTGTGCTTCATTTTATTGTTGACACTTTTTTTTTTGTCTTTGTCTTTTTGCCTTTTCCTAGGGCTGCACTTGCGACATATGGAAGTTCCCAGGCTAGGGGTCTAATCGGGGCTGTAGCTGCTGGCCTACACCACAGCCACATCCACAGCCACCTGGGATTCGACCCGCATCTGCGACCTACACCACAGCTCATGGCCGTGCCGGATCCTTAACCCACTGAGAAAGGCCAGAGATCGAAGCCGCAACCTCATGGTTCCTAGTCAGATTCGTTAACCACTGAGCCACGACGGGAACTCCGACACTATTTTCTTTTTTTAACAAATTGAAGATGTGTGCAAACCCTATATGGAGCAAGTCCATCAACATCATTTTTCTAATAGCCTTTTCTCACTTGGTGTTTCTGTGTCACACTTTGGTAATTCTGACAATATTTCAAAATTGTTCATTATTTTATGTTATGATGGTCTGTATCACAGAGCTACAGTAAAGTGTAAACGTAACCTTTATAAGTAGTGGGAAACCAAAAAATTTGTGCGATTCAGTTTATTGCAGTGTTCTGGAACTGGGCCCTCAGTATCTCCTAGATATGCTGAATACGGATCATTAAATCTCCCACTTGACCTAAACCAGTTAGAGTTTGGGCCATAAGTATTATAAGATCTGAGACGTACATCCCACTTTCTTAAGCTTTTTTAGAGTCAGAGAGGGCTGCGTATCCAGTGTCTCCAATTTCTATGAAGGGAACTTTTTATGCAGGAAAAAAACAAGCAGAATGAGGCTCAGAGACATTAATTTTCCTAAAGTCACACAACCACCGTGTGGCAGAGTTGAGATTTAGGTTTAGGTCAGTCTGATTCTAAAGAAAAAGTTCTTAATTATCATGATGGTGACCTCACCATAGAACTTCCACTCAGAAAAAGTACTCCTAACAGGCACTTACCAGAAGTTTTATGCAGAAATCGTGCATGGATGTGTGTGTGTGTGTGTGTGTGTGTGTGTGTGTGTATTATTTAATGCTCACAAATTTATATGAATGGGATAATTTTTAAAAATTTATTGAAGTATAGTTGATTCACAATATTGTGTCAGTTTCAGGTGTACAGCAAAGTGATTCAGTTACACACACACACACACACAGAAATATATACATATACTTTTTCATATTCTTTTCCATTATGATTTATTACAGGATATTGAATATAGTCCCCAGTAGGACCTTGTTGCTTATCCATCCTATATATACTAGTTTGCATCTGCTAATCCCCAAATCGTAATCCTTTCCCTCTCCCCCCACCCCCTCCCCTTGGGCAGCCACAATTCTCTTCTCTGTGTCTATGAGTCTGTTTCTGTTTCATAGATAATGAGCTGGATAATTTTATACTAACTTTACAAATGAGGAAACTGAAGCTCAGAGAGTTAATGTGGGAGAAATCACCTACCAATAGGAGGCAAGTCTTGGATTTAAGCTTAAAGCGTTCTACTTTCAAAGGCCCATTCATCCTTTCTCCAGAAAACCAGTTTCCCAAACTTATTCAGTGGTGACTACTGGGGATATGTTCATACCTCCGGAACGTGTTCTCTGTGGTGCACATCTCCAGCCCACCCTGCTGCTGTTCCATAACTCTTCACCCGCCTATATTCCAAACCCCAAGGGACAGAAAGGTGCTGAGTTCTTTGGGTCAAAAGGGCATTTAAAAAAAGTAATCTACCTCCACCTTCAAAAGTCATGGAGATATCATTGTGGAGTGTACTTTGATTTTTAAAATAGCACACATGCTGGGAGTGCCTGTTGTAGCTCAGTGTGTTAAGAACCCAGCTAGTGGAGTTCCTGTCGTGGCTCAGCAGAAATGAATCCGGCTAGGAACCATGAGGTTGCAGGTTTGATCCCTGGCCTTGCTCAGTGGCTTAAGGTTTTGGCGTTGCCGTGACCTCTGGTGTATGTAAGTCACAGAGGTGGCTTGGATCTGGCGTTGCTGTGGCTTAGGCCAGTGGCTACAGCTACAACTGCAGCCCTAGCATGGGAACCTCCATATGCCCTGGGTGCGGCCCTAAAAAGCAAAAAGAAAAGAAGAACCCAGCTAGTAACCATGAGGTTACGTGTTCAATCCCTGGCCTCACTCAGTGGTTTAAGGATCTGGCACTGATGCAAGCTGCGGCATAGGTCACAGGTGTCTTGGAACTGGAGTTGCTGTGGCCACGGTGTAGGGCTGCAGCTACAGTTCTGATTTGACCCCTAGTCTGGGAACTTCCATTTGCCACAGGTGTGGCCCTAGAAAGAGAAACAAACAAAAAAATAGTGCACATGCTAAAACTCAAATGAAACAAAAGTATTTACAAAGAAACCTCGGTCTCTCTCCCAATTAAGATCCCAGCCCCATTCCACATAGGCAGCCACCACCAAGGCGTCATAAGGTTATTCTGAAAATAATCTGTGTGTTCACAAACACCCATAGCTCCTAAGCTCCATGCATCTACAGCAGTGGTTCTTAACCAGGGCTGCTTTTACAACCCTTCTCCCCAGGGAATATCTGGCAATGTCTGGAGACAAGTTTTCATTGTCATGACTTGAGAGGCAAGTCAAGTAAAACAACCACTGGCATCTGGTTGGTAGATGCTTGAAAACAGGCTGCAATGCACAGGTTAGCCTCTCATCACAAAGAATTACCTGTCCCAGACTGTCAGTGGTGCTGAAACTGAAAATCCCTCGTCTGAAGAATCATTTTCTAACTTGCTTTTAACTCTTAGAGAAATGTGTTAACTATCTTTCCATACCAGCTTACACTGATATTTTTCAGTGTTTCATTTACTATGTCAGGCAGGTATAGTACAGTACTAGGCAGCAAGGGGAAAGCTGGTCTAGACCTGTTTTTGCCCACAGATTCATGAACCTGTAAGATGTATTCGCAGAGGGTCAATCACTGAGCCAAACGGAAAGCATTTTTGTTTTCGTTGCTTTGACAGGTATTTTGAAATTGTTCCAGAGAAGCTGCACTGGATCACACACCCACATCAGTGAATGAGAGTGCCTGTCTCCTCACACTTTCACCCATACTGGGTTTTACCAAACATTTTAATTTTTGTCAGTTTGATAGATAAATCATTGGATCTCACTGGTATTTAAAATAGCATTTCATTATTTGTGAGCATGATTGAACATCTTGAGGAGGTGCCTCCATTCTGAAGTTCCTAGAAATGCTCCTTGGTTGCTGCAGGACCAGGAAACATGCCCTTTCTGAAGGAGGCTGTATTTTAACACCTCTTTCTGCCGCTCCTAGAGCCTGACTGATTCTCTGGCTGATCCTCAGAAAGTGTGAAGATGATGTCAACACACTCATGCCTACATGCTTCTCAGAAGCCTGCATTTTAGTACAGATGGAGAATCCCAGGGCACTCCCTCATGTATCTGAGGCCATTCCAAGTCCTTATCGTTATGACCAGAGGTGGGTGTTCCAGAGACTCCAAGAGAGATTAAAGCTTCAGAAAATCAGAAACAGGATCGTGCCTGTGAATAAGCAGTTTAATTCATTGTGGGCTGTTTAAAATTTTCTGTTCCCTGGAGTCCAGCTGAAAGAACATTCCTTGTTCTGTAAATGATGAGATCTTTATATCAAGCAGACAGCTACCCAAATGGAAAGTAAAACAGAAGAAGATTTAGTGCCACCTGCATCATTTCAGGAGGCCAGGGAGAGGAAAGGGAGGGTTATCGTACCTCACCGTCCATTGAAGGCACGATGCTCACCAGCGGTGAACAGGGTGAGCCCATGAGCTGCATTTGCCTTGAGTAGAGAGGGAATGAAGAGCTCTTCTACCAGTGTGGATGATAATAGCCATGAGCAGCATATACGTACTATTGCTCAGACTGCCCAGGAACAGAAAGCTATGGGCTGAACTTGTTATGGAGCAGTTTGAGCATTGAAAGCAACCAGGTACTGAGGAAATAAGCTCCCCAGGTCCTGGCCATCAGTTCTTTTGCATGGTGCTGCCAAAGATCAATCATTCATTTATATTTCAAATATCACATTTTTTTTAAATTTTAATGCCTCATAAACATGCAGGGAATAGAGGGGTAAAGACGATTGTCAAAATATACCCTTATGTTATGACTAAACTCCATATGAATGTGCCATCAGTCTATCTGAAATATTGCCTGTGGTATGTTCTGTAACTGCTCAAAATATTCACTGGCCCCTCCATAAGGGAGCATTATCTGTTTTTCCCATTGATACCAGGCTTGGCCATATGGCTTCTTTTGGTAAATGGAACGTGAACCAAAGTGACATGAACCATTCATGAGCAGAAGTTTGAAAAGTCATTCCCCCCTCCCTTTTTTCTCTGCAACGCGATCAGCAAAGCCCCAGACAGACTTCTGAAATCAGGAGATGTGGATCCTCCAACTTTGCTCTTTTTCAAGATTGTTTTGGCTAGTTAGGATCCCTTGTGTTTCCACATGACTTTTCAGATCAGTGTGTTAACTGCTGAAAAAAAAACAAGGTGTAGAATTTTAATAGGCATTGTGTTGAGTATGCAGAACTGTTTGGGTGTGTTGCCATCTTAACAATATTAAGTCTTCTGATTCATGAATGCATTGTATCTTTCCATTTTTTAAAGGTATTCTTTAGTTGTTTGCAATATTTTGCAGATTTCATTGTACAAGTCATATTTCTTTTTTAAAATTTTCAGAGTATTTTATTATTTCTAATGCTACTGTTAGTAGAACAGTTTTCTTCATTTCTTTTTTGGATTGCTGGTTCATCTCTGGTATGTAAAAATACAACTGGTTTTGCATGTTGATGTTATATCATATCTCTTGCTGAAAATAATTTCTTAGGTTTAGCAGTCTTTTTTTTATTCCTTTGAATGTCCTGTATACAAGATCTTGTCATCTGCAAAAAAGATGCCAAGATGTCAGTTTTACTTCTTTCTTTACAATATGGATGCCTTCTATTTGTTTTCTTTGTCTAATTACTCTCATTAGAAACTCTGGTATGATGTTGAATAAAAGTGGAAAAGTGAACATCTTTGTTTTTTCCCATTCTTAAGGGGAAACTTTCATTCCTTCACCATTAAATATGATTTAGCTATGGATTTTTCATAGATGTCCTTTATCAAGTTGAGGAAGTTCTTTTTTAGTCCTAGTTTATTGAGTATTTTTATCAGGAAAAAAGGATTAGATTTTCTCAAATGCCTTTTCTGCATTTATTGAAATTATCATGTAGTTCTGTTCTTAATTCTACTAGTGTGACATATTACATTGATTGATTTTTTATATATTCAACCAACATCATATTCCTGGGATAAATCCAACCTGGTTGTGGTGTGTAATCCTTTTTATTTGCTAGATACACTTTTTTTGATTTTGCTGGATATGCTTCAGCATCACAATGAAGATTTTGTAACTATACGTGCAAGACATATTGGCTTGTAGTTTTCTTTTCTTATGATACCTCTGTCTGGTTTCAGTGTCAGAGTACTATTAGCCTAACAGAATGAGTTGGAAATTATTTCCTCTTTTTCTATTTTTAAAGAAGATTTTGTGAAAGATTGCTGTTATATCATCTTTAAACATTTGGTAGAATTCACCAGTGAAGGCATTTGGGTCTGGAACTTGTTTTCGTGTAATTGTTTTTCTTAACTTGATATTCAGATCTTTATGAATCAGTGGTTGGTAAGCTTTATTTTTGTAGGAACTTGTCCATTTCATCTAAATTTTCTGTTTTTTGGCATTCAGTTGTTCATAATATTTTCTTATAGTTCATTTTTTTCTATGAGAGTAGTAGTTATGACTACAGTTTTATTCCTGATTTTAGTAATTTGAGTCTTTTCTTGTTTTCTTTGATCTGTCTCAATAAAAGTTTGTTAATTTTGTTTATATTTTACAAGAATCAAAGTTTGGTTTCATTAATAATTTTTTCTTTAATATATTTTTAAATTTAAAAAATAAAATAAAAATTGAAAAATACTATAAAAAGAATGTATATATATGTATGAGTCACTTTGCTGAACAGCAGAAATTGGTACAACATTGTCAATCAACTATACTTTAATAAAAGATAAAAGCAATAATTTTCTCTATTTTTCTTTTCTCTCCTCTACAATTAACTTCTCTCTGATCTATATTATTTCTTTCCATCTGTTTGCTTTGGGTTTAATTTGTCTTCATTTTCTAGTTTGTCAGTGTAGAAGGCTAAGTTATTGACCTAATGTCTTTCTGATTCTCCCACCATATTTTATTGTTGTTGTTGCTGCTGCTGCTGTTTGTTTAGTGAGTTTCCTGAACTAATGATTTAAAATTTGCACTCTTTGTTATATATGGACATTTAAGTTTCCATTTGCCTAGCTTAGAGGTCAATTAATAACTGGATAGAAATTTCCTTAAATTCTCGGAACCAGTAAATTACCCAGCCTTTGCCCAGGGTCTTTGTCTGTTTGTGAGGGCACCAACTCAATGCTCTGATAAGCAGTTTACAGCTCTTCCTCAGCCTTTACCTCCTATTTGTGCAAGGTCAGCAGTGAAAACCTAGTTTTTTTTTTTTCAATTCTTTCCTGACCGTGTGCAACCTTGTGCATATGTGTATGCTTCTAGATTCTCAGGAATATGTCAGAAATTTTCAAAATCTCAATGGGCATCTCATTTTCCAGCTTTTCCTTTTAAGTTTTACAGTCACCCTTTTGTTTACTCAAATTTTTATTGCTGCCTCAGGCAATTGCTATGTTAAACAGTTGCCACTGATTGTTTTTGATGAATACCTAGAGGGAAAAGTTTATTCACAAAGAGAAGGCTCTGAGTCAGGTTAGGTAAGTGCAAGTCTTATTACTGGGTGTTTCCAGGCAACTGCCAGACAGGTCAATAATGACAATTATCTGAAAATAGTACTTCTGGGGAGCTCCAAACTTGTTCCTTCTATTCTAATGGCCACTAGACTGCAGGTTTTCAGTGTGGTTGCAGGCTTTTGTTTTTCAAGGCTATTGGAGCTGAGGCTTGGGATTTGAATGCAGCAAGTTAAAATGATGCCAAGTTCTCTGGTTTTACTGATATGTATCTGTTTTTCTTGAATAAACATTCCTTAGATTGTTGCAAGCCCTTGGTTAATTTTCAGGGCTCTGTAAAAGTTGGTTTTAGACCGCTTTTGCTAGTGTTTACATGGGAAAATCGATTTTTTGGAGATCTTTTTTTTTTTTTCATATTAACATTGAATTTTATTTCAGTTATAGGTGTACAAAGATAATAAGTCAATACAATAGATTTTGTGTCCCAAACCCACAGTGCATCCCCCCACCTCCCAGATTGTCTTATTTGAAAAACCAAGGTTTTCCAAAATCTGTGAGTCATTGTCTGTTCTTCAAAGAAGTTCATTCTGTCTCTTTAGTTTCCACATGTAAGTGGTAGCATTGGGTGTTGCCGTCTAATTGTCTGACTGGTTCCACTTCGAATGATAATTTCTAGGTTCATCCATGTTGCTATAAATGTTATTCCGTTCCTTTTAATGGCTGAGTAATATTCCATTATGTGTATGTACCATATCTTCCCTATCCACTCCTCTGTCGGTGGGCATTT
>PVHT020000063.1:5216296-5357915 GCA_004024745.2 Catagonus wagneri
ATATACTATATATGTATTACATATATATGTATTAAAGTATATACAAACACATATATAAATATTATATATAATGTATTACATAATTGTGCAACCATATAACTATATATTAATATATAATATATGTTATAGATTATGTAATGTCCCTAATATTATATATAATATATATTAATGTAAAATATGAATATATACTATAATTCTATAATATACACAATATATAATTATAGATTATATATTGTATCATATAGTCCCAGATATTCCTTTAGAGGGCCGTTGTATCATATACTCTCTGAGATTCCTTTACAGGGCCATTTACTCCCACTGAGGTCTCTGTCTCAGCAGCAAAGTCAACTGGCCGGGTGGGAATGGCAATTAGCCTAAGGTTCTCAGCCTAGGCTACACACTGAAATACACTGGGCTACACACTGAAACAACTTAAATACCCAGATACTCTGCCAGGGCTGAGAACCCTGGACTAACTGGCCCCTGTGAGGTCAGTTTTTATCCTTCTCTCATATCCCTCTCAAATTCACCTCAAATCCTCCAAGATAACGCACACAGAATCTCATTTGCTCAGGACTCCGTCAGTTATGATACAGTGAGCTTAAAGAGGAAAGCACCATGCAGAATCAACCCAGAAGTGGGGGCAGCACAGGTTAGTGTCAGCGGCGCCCTCTGCTTCTCTTCACTGAACACCGTGTTCATCTCATCTTGGCTTATCTGGCTCAGGGTCACAAGAAAGTAGTCTCTGTAGCCTCCCGAGATCTTGACTTAATGGGTCTCACTGTCCAGGGTATTGTTTCCGCAACCCACCAATTTAGCACACTTCCTGTCTTTGATTACTATGAACTAATCTGGATGTACAGAAGAGAATAGATTCATTTAACAAGTTAGCAAGCAGCCACTCCCATCTCCCTGAGTGAAAAAATGCTATTTTTTTACTCAGATTTCATTTGTGGTCCTTTCTAATCCTGTACCCTTAGTTTTCTCCCAGGGGTTATTATTGCTCTTAAACCACTCAGTGTCCCTCTTATACATGATGTTACAGATTTTTATACAAGCAAATGTTAATAAACAACATAGGATATTATTTTGTATCTTTCAAAACTATATCTGAATAGAATCACACTGAATACATTATTCTCGAGCTAATTCTTTTCATGTGGCATTTTGTTTGAGATTTATCTAAATTCAGTTATTCATTTCACTAGCTCTGTAATGTTCCATTATGTAAATACCTATCAGTTTGTTCATTCTCATGCATTTTCTTTCTATCAACATAACATTTAGAATACTTCCAAACACACATGTTTACACATAAATGATCTTACTGGCTAAAGAGTCTCCTCTCTGCCAGGAAAAATGTTGGATTATACACCCAAATGTGTGCATGTTCATTTCTACATTGTGCACTTACTCATTGTTTATATTACATTAAATATCTACAAGGCTTAATTTCTTTCTTCATTTTAAGTAAAAAGAAATATTATTAGAAGTTCCAATATTTTCTTCCCATATCCCAGTGGGATTTTTTTTGCATGCATCTTGCTTTGGAGGCCATTGCTCTAACAAAACCCTCTTAAAACATAAATGAAAATTTCTGTATCCTCTAAGATAAGGGAAATCACTTCTGATCAATACAAGCCATCATTTCCCCACCAGCTGCATATATCTTTTAAAGCTCTCTTCTCAATTTTCAAACAAACCCACACTGCATTACACACTTTCTCTCTCCTCTTCTATACTTCCTCTTCCTCTTCCCTCCAGCTTTACAAAAATCTGTGGAATTCAAACAAGTCCCAAACTCCCAGGGGTCTTTTCTTCTGGTGGTTATATAAGTCATGTTCTTTCTAATTAGGATGTTTCTGTACAGAGTTGTTTCTGATTTAGTGTGACTTTGAGCTGTTGCAGCTCCTTGGATATTGCAAGAAAGAGCCTACCTAGGCTACCAAAATTCCTTGAAGTTCCCTTCTTCCCACCTTACTGTGTCAGAAACTACCTCTGGCTCCCTAAGTGCTAGAAAATTTGTTGCAAAATCATCCTCATGATTACATCTACTAGTGCCCACTGCTCAGAAATGGCTGATTAGAAATCCTTTTGTAGGTGATTTCAGCCCAGTTTTAAGGACTTGTTGATTAACTTGGTTGATTAATCACTTGAAGCACAGTGGGGAATTGCCAATCTGTGGATATTTTGGAGAAGGCTTCTTTGAATTATAGTTGATTAATGCCACTGACAATATGGATCTGGATGGTAACTAGGAGGCTAATGGACTGGAAGACTGTAGGGGGGCCCAGGGATAAGTAAGGACTCCTTAGCAGATCTCTCTTCTCAGCCCAGATTTTAGGGGAGGGGACCAAGACCAGTTCAGTTGTCTGTGTGTGTGTACGTGTGTATGTGTGTGTGTACACGTGTGTGTATGTGTGCACACGCGTGTGTGTGTGTCTGTCTATCTTTGTCTAACTATGCACCACTTATCTTGGGAGAGATCTTTGTTTTTTGTGGGGTTTTATTACTAGCTATTCCTCTTGCTTTAGGATTAAGAGTGGCATTTCTGCTCCAAGTGATGAAAAATGCTTTAGAAGCTTGATAATGAATCAAGAGACTAAAGATTCAATTCTTGATTTCCCACCCAAGAATGATGCAAATTTGAGCAAATGCCTGACTTCTCTGCATCTTGGCCACCTGTTCTGAAAAATGGGACAATGATAATATTTTCCTCTTACTATTTGCGAAGGCTAAATGGGAGAATGTCTGTAAAGTGCCTGGCACAGCATAAGAGGTTCTCATGGGTGATATCTTCCCTTCCTCTGTTTTATGTATCCAGTTTACCTGAATTCAGATCCCAGCATGAATGCGTACCACAGAGCAAACTGCGTGGCGGCTGGCATTCAATAAGCACTCCACACATGGTAGCTGCAAAAAGTTTGATTTCTGAGTGGTTGCTGGCACTTATTGTTGGACATTTACTTAGAAGTTCACCCCAGTAGTTGGTTTGATTCTTTGAGTTTAAATTTTGTTGGTTAGAACTCTTGTTGTACTGGTTTGACAGCTGATTTTTGAGGTTATTAAGATCTTTGAGAGAGGAGAGAATTACTGGCACATATTAACTCAGATTTTTACAGTCTGTATCCTTGATACTTGTAGTATAGTCTGGGGGATAGCAGCACTGGTATCACCTGGGAGCTTGTTACAAATGCAGAATCTCAGAACCCCCAGACCTACTAAATCGGAATTTTTATCTTATCCAGATCCTCAGGTGTTTTGTATACATAATAAAGTTACAAATGACTTTACCTAAATATTTATACTACCTGTGAAAACACACTTCCTCTCTCCTTAGATAGATGTATCTGCTATTTGCTCATGCGGACTCTTTCTACAGTCAGCACTGTAGGGAAGTGAGTGGACAAGACTTGTTGAGTTATCAGAACAATCTTTTCAAATAACATGAACCACTTAAACATGATGCTGGTTATTATGGCCCTAGATGAACTGATGGCAGCTTTGTCTACATTTTTTACATGGCCCTTGAATGATCCATAAGTTTTGTGGACCCACTGCAAAACAAGATTACCAATATTACACCATGTGATGATAACCTCAGAGTATGGGCTCTGTGCATTTCATTTCAACGCAATCTAGAAGACATCAGTGGAGCTTTTATTTTCTATGAGATAAAACTTTCCTTGTGGGGAGTGCCTTGAATTATGGAGTCATTCCACTGTTGTCCTTGATTTTTTTCAGAGGTTCAAACCCATAGGCTGTCCATGGAGTCCTACAGACAGATACAAACCTGGGCATCATTCTTGACTTATCACCATCATCACCACATTATCACCATCAACATCCTTTTTGGAACACAGTTATGAAGTCCCAAGATCCTTGTATCACTCTACTTCTGCCCTCTTCATTCTTACATACCCTCAATATCTCATTTCCTCATTCTTACTGCCCACCTAAGGAATAAACCCCTCACCCATACATCACCAGCCACCTGCTAAAATGAGCATGATGCTCCAAAAAAAGAAATTAACTGGATACAGAAGATTTTAATATAGCTGTCACTTGCATTATTTGAAAAGTGATTGCTGTCCAGGGAAGGAACACAGTTTGTTAGACACTGAGAATCAAGCCTCTTCCAGAGCTTGATCAGAGAATGAAATATGAAAAAATCTTTCAAGAGCCTCTTATCATTAAATTGACTATTTAATTAAAATATTCCCTGGTGTTCATTACAATTGGGTATTGTCTGTTTAATATTGTCTATATGGTATATTGTCTGTTGAATAAAAATACTGAATGGTGTTAATTATATTTGGGTGAAAAGAATCATCTTGCATATTCATCATAAACCACCAAGATTCTGCAAGTTGAGTAAATGCTGAATGGGGAAATATCTCTTGTCGCTCACTCTAAATTTGCTTCTCTTTATTTTTTCAGGGCGTCTCTTGTCTTTGTCTGATTCAATGTCTTTGGTAAAGAGACAATTGCTTTTCCCTGCTCCTTGGATCATGCGAACATCAGAGACTAGCCTCTCCTCCTCCCCTAGATTCTGATCTATTTCATGTTTTTAATAAGGACCTAGTGGACACAGGTCTTGCAGAGGAAGTCCAAGACAGTTCGTAAGGCAGAGGAAATCCATCGGTATGGTTCTAAGCCAATAGCACTAAGGATAAGAGATCAGCCTAGAGGTGATAGATGTTCTCAGACTCGCAGATCATCAAATATATGTGTGTTTTTGTTTGTTTCATTTTGTTTTTTAGCATAGATTAAAAATAGATTAATAGATCTGGGATCTTCATTCTTGAGCATGCATCAGAAATCACATGGGATGTTTGTTAAAATACATATTGCTGCGCTCCACCCCCTGAATGTCTGATCCAAAAGGTCTGGGAGAGCCTCAGAAAATAAATTTCTAACGGGTTCCTAAGAGATGCTGATGTTGTCCAAGAGATGCTAGAAATCATGCATCAGAATATTTTGAAGCTTGAAAATGCATGTGTGTATCGCCTGCTATGGCACTGTGCACTCTAAAGTTTAAGACCATCGATACAGTGCATGCTTATTCTGTGCTAGACATCACAGAAGCTGCAGAAAAGGCTGGGCCCTTCTGCCCTCTGGAGCTTCATCCTCTATGATGCCTCAGCCCTGCTTTACGTCCCAGCTCTACCAAGCCATTTACAGTTCTCCAAATCCAAAGGTATTCTGAGCCTTCACATCCTTGCACATGTCTTCATGTCAGTTCAGAATACTCGTCCCCACTTCTGTGTTTCATCCTTCAAAACTCAGTTCAGATGCCGTATACATTCTTCAGTACCATGCTCTCCTAAGGAGACAAGTTCATCCTCGAGAAAAATCATTCCCTCAAGGAAATTACAATCTGGAGGGAGAGTCAGGAAATGAAAAATTTCAAATTGTGAAACTGCCTCTGAATTTTGTTTGACACGTATCTTACTGGTGGGCTTATGACCCAACACCAAAAGAGTTGTTTTCTATGCCTGCTTCTCCCCTTAGACTATGGCCCCCCTTTTTTTTTGCCCTTTATGTAGAGCCGCACCACAGCATATGGAGGTTCCCAGGCTAGGGGTCTAACAGGAGCTGTAGCTGCCGGCCTTTGCCACAGCCACAGCAACATGGGATCCGAGCCGCGTCTGTGACCTACACCACAGCTCACGGCAACACCGGATCCTTAACCCACTGAGCAAGGCCAGGGATCAAACCCGCAACCTCATGGTTCTTTTAGAGGACCATATCCACATCTTTTCATCTCTGTGTACTCAGTTCCTATAGAGGTTGGTCACACGGTTTAGCATTTGCTAAATGTTTTCTTTACTAGCTCTTCTTCCCAAAGGGATAACAATCTTTTTCTAACAGCAGTGCAGCAGATGTGGAAACTTTAATTATACTATTACTTGGCATCAGAGTGCTTTTTCTATGTGTTTGACTTTTTGTTGAGAGAAATCCCTTGAGAAGCCATTTGAGGCTTGAAAAAAAGCTCAGAGTGCCTGGACTTTGGGGGAACAAATCAAGGCAATGAAAGAAAAGGCTCGTGACTCTGAGTGAGAAGATGAAAGGAAGGTTGCTTTGCTCTTGGGAAAGAAAGAAAAGGTATACAGAAGAAAGGGAAATGGAGTGGGGGAAGGTGACCAGTGAAAGGGACTGAGAAAGACAGGCACCTGTTACCAGTGAGATGAGCTGAGGCTAAGGCGGAAGATACGATGAGCATCTCATTGGCTGAGGGTCACCACGCTAGCATTAGCGCCCCTGTTTCTATGTGTGGTCTTGAGTGAGGTGCTACCATTAAAAAAAAAAAAAAAAAAGCCGTGAGACATAAAAGTCGGGAGACAGAGCAGGGACCTGAAGTCAGACACTAGCAGTGACCATTCAACTCAGCTAAAATCAGAGATGGGCTGAGGTTGAGTGACATAGGACTCTGGTAGCATCTGCTGGGTGGTAGTTGGGGTTTAAGCCCGTATCAGATGGAATCCAAAACTCACACACTTCTCTCAACCACTATGCTGTCAGCCTTCAGCAAAGAATTCCATTAAAATGAAAATGGCAATAGCCTTAATGGGCCATTTCTTCCCAGGACTCATTATGGGAATTTTGCTGACATACTGTTTTCCTGACCAGGACCTAAAAATACCTATTTCTTGAGAGACTGGACACACACATCACAGACTCTAAAGAGAACAGTGAGAGCCACACTGAATCCAAAACTGAAAATGCTTTTCCAGTTCAAGTCCAAAGGATGGGAATTGCCTTTCTCAGCCCAATCAAAATTGACAGAACACTGTAAGCCAGCTATAATAGAAAAAACAAAAATCTGTTGCCTATCTATCTATCTATCTATCTATCTATCTATCTATCATCTATCTATCATCTTTTACCACCAGGAATATGTAGCTATTAAAGTTCCAGGCTTTTGGCCTTGGAGGAGGAATCCCAGACATTCCATCCATAATCTGCTTAGCTCGGCATTGTGCCCAGTGAATGGAGGCATTTCTCTGTTTTCCTCATTTTGACAGATCTTTTTAACACTGTTTGGCCCTAAAAGCACCATGGCTTCTAGGCCTATCAACAGCATCATGTTCCTCTTCTTAGCTAGGACTGTGCAGAAAACACCACAGACAGCAGATGTTGCAGCTGCAGTTGACATCTGGAACTCATATCCCTCAGTAGTCTGACCTAAGTGAAGCACGGGGTGCAAGAGAGAGTTCCAGTCCTTCTCTAACCTTGGGACCTTCCCCTTGATGGTTGAAGCATTGAGAATTGTGCAGACTTTGTGAGTCTTGCAAATAGAACAAAGTTTTCTGATGATCACTGTGTCCTGCAGGGTGAAAAGGAAAGTAAAGGGGAAAGGTGGGGAAGAGCAGGATTTATTGAGCATTTACTTATCCTCATAGATTCTTTCATCTAATTCTCACAAGTTGGTAACGAATCCAAGAAAAATAGACTGACTTTTTTTTTTTGGCTTTTTGCCTTTTATGTAGAGCTGCACCCGCGGCATATGGATATTCCCAGGCTAGGGGTCTAACAGGAGCTATAGCTGCTGGCCTTCGCCACAGCCACAGCAACGCGGGATCCGAGCCGCGTCTGCAACCTTCACCACAGCTCACAGCAACGCCAGATCCTTAACCCACTGAGCAAGGCCAGAGATCAAACCCGCAGCCTCATGGTTCTTAGTCGGATTCATTAACCATTGAGCCACGAAGGGAACTCCTAGACTGACTTTTTAAGTTTCAAAAAAATCTCATGCTCAAAGCCAAGATCTGAACTCAGGTGGCTCACTTCAAACCCAGATGGCAAACACAGCATCTCACGCTGCCCTGTCCTCTTCTACCCTTGGGTAGACATCACTAATCAATCAGCCCCTTCAAAATCCTTCTCACCTCAGTGTCCCAGATAGTCACTACCAATTGAGTAAGAGCAAGTTGATAACCCTAAAAATGATAAAACAGCTAGTTATTTTACCAGCAAACTGGGTTTATTTATGAACAGCAGAGGATTGCAATTCAGGATCTGCAATAATGAGGGACCACGTGCAAGTCTGGTAAAACACAATAGAGGAAATGCTTTTATAAATGAAAGTCTGTTGGAGAAAACTGGGAATTTGAAGGAGAGTGGCTCTTCATTGGCTGAGCGATGACCATCTCTCAGTGGCTGTTGCTAGGTCTGGAGAAAAAAAAATTTTTTTTTTTTCTCCAGCTGGCGGTAGTAAAATAATGTCGCTTCCTGCCAGAGAGGCAAAGTAGCCTCTTTCTATTAGACTACTTTCTATATTGACTACTTGGACGTGTGTGAGAGCGCCCCCTTCTGGCCTCCATACTCCTGACACTTTAGTGAGGTTCCCCTGTATTAATTCTCATACCACTTATCAAAGATTTGCTCGCAGAAGGAAGACTCTCCTTCCTCAAGGGAGGCCAGCCCTTCACAGAGGCTTGCCATTACTGTCCAGACAAATCTGAAAGGTCATCTTAAGACAATACAGTGTTCTCTAGATTCCCACCAGAATCACCCTTTTTTAGTAACAAAGAGTGCTGGCATATAACTATCTTTCCGTCCCCCAACAGCCACTACTGATAACACATTAATGCATTTATCTTCAGTCTATTCTCACTCCAAAAATTCTGCTGTGGACTTGAACTTAATTGTGATCACACTGCAGCTGCATTTGAAACCCTTTCTTTTTTTGTATAGTATCATAACAAAGGCATTAAGTGAACTCTCCTGTCGTAATACTCTCCATTTTTTAAATTTGTATTTCTGCCCCAGATATATGAAAACAAAGAAATAAGACCATCCTCTCCTTTCTGCCTCTCTTCTGCACCCTGTGGCTTAGAATGGTTTTTAAAATGAGACCTGAAGAAGTAGGCATTTCTGTTCAGCTTGGGCAAAGTGGAGGCTTGGTGGGGAGGGGGTGCTGTTGGAGAAGTTTTCCTACAGCCTTCACTTCCCTGCTCCATGATCACAATTGATATTCATCTCTCCAGCCTCCTTTGATGTCAGCCAAACCATTTTATTTGGATAGTAGCCAGAGGGACCGAGGCTGATTCACCACCTGTTGTCATTGCTGTCCCCCCTCCTTCTTCTTCCAGTAGTGAATTTAGAAAAACTCTTCACAGGGTAGCAGTGTGTTTGCTATGGTACCGCAGTTCCCTATGTTTGATCTTGTTTCTTGCCTGAAGCTTGTATTTCAGACTAGAGTAAATTATTTACCAGTGCTAGCAACCAAGTCTTGTGTTATTCAAAATATAAACCTGAAATATTGGAGTAGTCAGACCTCGCCAGCTGACACTGTTTATGCTTTGCAGATATAGAGACACATCAAAGGATGAATTGTAATTATCCCAACACATCAGTTTTTCCAAGTGAAAGGGGGGGAGATGCACTTTTCTTTGGCTACCGTGAACGTCAGGAAATAAACAGCGATTTGGGCAAGTGTCTCCTCTCCCCAGACCCACTGCAGCCTGAAAGAGAAGTGTGGGTGTGGATGGAGATCAGGACATGGGGTTGACTTTAAAACAGTTCTGGCTTCCTTCTTTCGCTCTTTCAACCTCCTTTGCACATCAAGCATCCTTAGTTGGTACTTCTGCTCATCACAGTGTGTTTTACGTGTTTTCTGTCTCCTTTCTCTTCTTTGCCACCCACCAGTCTATGAAGTCCTAAAGGACAGGAAACTAAGTTATGTAGAAAAGTGTGTTTATATGGAAGCAGCTGCCATTTACTTTCTGTGGTAGCTTTAACATTGTCTGACTAAAAGTCTTTTTTTGTCCACCTGCTGGGCAATTTCCCTTGGGATGGAGAAAAATCAGCAGCCAGTGGCAGGCAGTGTGGATAAGTAGCTGAGAGACTGGGCTTTGGAGTGACAGATATGGGTCTGAGTCCTGGCTCTGCTGGTTTTTGCTGTGTGATCTTGAAAAATTTACTTAATCTCTCTGATTCCCAATGTCCTTATCAGTATAATGGGGGTTGTTCTCAAAATTGGTTGAGACAGTTCATATAAAAGAATTGCCTCCTATCAAGAATTTAGTATAGTGACTGCACATCAGAGCTTAATATACTATGGTTATTATTACGTTAAGTAGACCTGCAAGCCCTTCATGGATTCCTGAAGTTCAGTCGGTGGAAAATACGAGGACATCATATTCTCTGGAGCAGCTGGGTCCATGTGATATTAAGTCTTTTTTTAAAAAGAATTATTGGAATATAGTTAACTTACAATGTCATATTAATTTCAGGTGTACAGCAAAATGAATCAGTTATACAAATACATATACTCATACTTTTTCCCCATATAGTTTGTTACAGACTGTTGAGTAGATTTTCCTGTGCTATGCAGCAGGTTCTTAATAATCATCTGTTTTATACAGCAGTGTGTATATGTTATTCCCACTCTCCCAATTCCTCCCATCTCCTAATGGCTTCACCTGTGGTAACCATAAGATTGGCTTTGAAATCTATGAGTTTGTTTCTGTTCTTAAAAAAATTTCCCTTGTATCATTTTTATTAAATTCCACGCATAAGTGGTATCATATATGTCTTTCTCTGTCTGACTTACTTCACTTAATAAAATAGTCTCGTGGGCCATCGCTGTTGCTGCAAATGTCATTATTTCATCCTTTTTATGGCTAAGTAATATTCCACTGTAAATATAGTCCCACATCTTCTTTATCCATTCCTCTGTTGGTGGACATGTAGGTTGCTTCCATGTCTTGGCTATTGTAAACAGTGCTGCAGTGAACATTGGGGTGCATGCATCTTTCCAAATTTATGGTGTTCTCCAGATATATTTCCAGGAGTGGTATTGCTGGATCATATGGTAGTTCTGTGCTTAGTTATTTAAGGACTCTCCGTACTGTGCTCCATAGTGGCTGCATCAGTTTACATTCTCACCAACAGTGTAGGAACGTTCCCTCTTCTCTATATCTTCTCCAGCATTTATAGTTTGTAGACTTTTTGATGATGGCCATTCTGACTGGAGTGAGATGATACCTTGTAGTTTTGACATGCTTTTCTCTATAATTAGTGATGTTTTCATGGATTTTTTGGGCCATTTTTCTTTATTCTTCAAAGAAATGTCTATTTAGATCTTCTGCTCATTTTTTGGATGTTTTTAAATATAAAGCTCCATGAAATGTTTTTACATTTTGGAGATAAAGCCTTGTCTGTTGCTTTGTTTGCAATGATTTTTCTCCCATTCTGTGATTCGTCTTTTCAGGTTTTTTGGTTTTTTTTTAAATGGTTTCCTTTGCTGAGCAAAAGCTTTTAGGTTTAATTGTTCCATTGATTTATTTTTGTTTTTATTTTCATTGTTCTAGGAGGTGGATCAAACAAGATATTGATATCAAACAAGATATTACTGCAATTTATGTTGGAGTGTTCTGCCTACGTTTTCCTCTAGGAATTTTATAGTATATGGCCTTATGTTTAGTTCTTTAATCCATTTTGAGTTTATTTTTGAGTATGGTGTTGGAGGATGTTCCAGTTTCATTCTTGTACATGTAACTGTCCAGTTTTCCCAGCATCACTTATTGAAGAAATTATCTTTATTCCACTGTATGTTCTTGCCTTCTTCAACATAGGTTAGTTGACCAAAGGTCCTTGGGTTTATTTCTGGGCTTTCTATCCTGTTCCACCAATCTATATTTCTATTTTTGTTCCAGTGCCATACTGTTTTGATTACTGTAGCTTTGTAGTATAGACTGAAGTCAGGGAGTCTGATTCCTCCAGTTCCATTTTTCATTTTTAGTATTGATTTGGCTATTCGGGGCCTTTTGTGTTTCCATACAAATTTTAAAATATTTTTTCTAGTTCTGTGAAGAGTGTCATTAGTAACTTGATAGGGATTACACTGAATCTGTAGATTGCTTTGGGTAGTAAAGTCACTTTGACAATATTGATTCTTCCAGTCCAAGTGCGTGGTCGATCTTTCCATCTGTTTGTGTCATATTTGATTTCTTTCATCAACATCTTATAGTTTTCAGAGAACAGGTCTTTTGTCTCTGAAAAAATGAGCATGACATCTTAGGCAAGTCACAGAATGACTTGCACATCTGGGGCCTGAGGACACATCTGGAAAGGACCCAGTTTTGTAAATGTACCTCTGCCTTTTGGATGAAGAAGCACAGACCTGAGAATCCCAATAATGTCTCTCAGAGGACCAAGCCCTGAGGCTGGTTCTGGGCTCATCTCAGTGGACATAACATGTACATTTATCATTTGAGTAGCTTTTCACAAAGCTCTAGTGAAAATCAAGGGCACTGTAACTTCTGTACTTCTGAGGAATCAGGTCTATCTTTGTATGTGACCTAGTCCCTCTCTTTCAGACCAAAGACCCTTAATCGGGCTCACCTAAACAAAAGTAACCATCCCAACATGAGATTCATGACTATGTTTTTAAGATTCTAAGATGCCCTGTCTGTAAGACACATCATTGCTTTGATAGCACTTTTCTGGGGAAAAAAATGCAAAAATAAACGCCCACATCAATTGTCGGGGGTAACACGGTTTTAGAAATGTTGAAGTGTTGAAAGATGTGCTGCTTAGAATCAGAAAAATCTAGTTGTATTAACTAAAGGGGACTTGTTGCAACAGAAATGCTACAACAGCCGATATATTAAAAAGTGAGCAGGGGCTTTAGGATTCCCAGCCCCACAACCCTTTGTCTATCTCTGGTCTATGGTCCTCAGGAACCTTGCATTTGGCCTCCGGTGAGCTAGTGCTTAACCAGTGAAGTCACATACACATCTGTAGTATCTGTCGCCTGTGACTCCAACCTCTCTGCAGTAACAGAGTTTGTATTTTCACATAAAATCAGACTGCCATTATAAGCGAGCCCTTGCCCTTTATTTCACCTTATGTTTATGTTGTGAGTGATTAAGACACACTGAATATCAGACAACAGAGAAGTCTAAATTGATGGCTGCTTTGCAAACCTCATTAACATTTTGCTGATAGAAACTAGGAGGACAAAGGGGGTGGATATTTACTACATGAAAATCTAGATGGGAATTTTATGCCTCTTAGTAATCTCTTCAGCTCCCAAACCACATCTATTTTTTTAGCTACAAAGACCATTTTACCAGAATAAATAATGAAGTGGACACATTGGCTTGTTAATTCCAAAGAAAAAATATCAAGAGTGTACTCATGATGGAAGGTGTTTTAAAGTAATCTTGTGGATCATTAACCTACCCACTTCAGGTGTCCATAGTCAAAGAAAGTGGAAAGGAGAAGAGTTCTGATGGGCCCACAAAGTATACAATTGAGAACTCAATAACAGACAACTTTTGGTGGGCTGGAAAGTTATTCTATGTCTTTCTATTCTCTGCCTTCCTTGTTGCATCTACAGAGGTAGATCCAGCCTCTATGGTAGTTGTCCATAATCGCAGCATCTGTGAGCATAACCTGATTTGATGAGAACTGATCGCCTGATTGAAACAGGGCCAATCATATTCTCTCTAACAGAATTGAGAATCCAACCAAGCAGCAAACTTTCAGTCTCTATCTGTGGTTGGTTAAGAGAAAAAGTTGTGGAGTCAGACCCCTGGGGTCAATTCTACCACTTCCTAGCTGCCCTTTGGCAAGTTACTTAACCACTGGACCCCTTGGTTCCATCCCTTGAAAACTAAGGGCAGCAAGACAGCCCACATTTTCTAAGATGCTTAGCACATTGTCTTTTGTGTGTAAAAAGTACTCTGTAAATACTAACATTATTCTTGTGTTAGTTTTCTATGACTGCTATAACCAGTTATCATAAACTTAGGAGCTTAAAACAACACGATTTTACTCTCTTCTCATTCTATAACTTAAGGATCCAACACAGGTCCCACCATTGTGATTATGTGACTATACTGGGCCCACTTGGATAATCCAGAATACTCTCTCTACTGATGGATGGCCATCATCTATGTATGGTCAGCTGATGACCACCCTAATTCATTAGCAATATTTTCTTTTTTTTCTTTTTTCTTTTTCTTTTTTTTCTTTTTTTGTTTTTTTTTGTTTTTGTTTTTTAAGGCTGCCCCTGCGGCATATGGAGCCTCCCAGGCTAGGGGTTGAATCAGAGTTGTAGCCACTGTCCTACACCACAGCTCACAGCAACACTGGATCCTTAACCACTGAGTAAGGCCAAGGATTGTACCTGTGCCCTCATGGATACTAGTCAGATTCCTTTCCACTGAGCCCTGATGAGAACTCCCTCATTAGCAGTCTTAATTACTCTTGGCAATGAAATGTAGCCTATTCACAGTTTCTGGAGATTAAGACAGACATCTTTGGGTGGACATTTTTCTGTCTACTGCAATTATTATGAAAAAAAAAAGGGGGGAGCTCCTGGGAAGCAGTAGTACAGGGTGGGCTTCCCTGAGACATCTCATGATCACTATAACAAATTCTCCCCTCCCCCACCTTTTTTCTCAAGAAAGCTTTTTTCTCAAGTGAGTTGCTAATAATGCTGACTCTTCAACAACTTCTTCCCAACGGTAAACACTAGAGTATGCAACATCCCCGAGTGGTTGAATCCACAGATGGTGGAACTGCACCTATAGAGAGCCATAGATAGGAATAAGGGGGACCACTAAGCTCCAAGGATAAACTATACACGGGTTCTGACGAGATAGAGGGTCAGTGCCCCTAACTCTCACAATGTTCAAGGGCCAACTGTACTTCCAGTTGGAAACTTCAAAAGGTGGAAATATTCTCAAAAATAGTGTTCTAGACCACAGCTACTCAAGGGCTTTTATCACAGAGACCACTGATAGGAGGATAGACACGAATTTTGCCTTTGTACCAGGATAACAATGGGATGATCTTAATGATTAATCTCATCCAAATAATATTTTCTTTCGTTGTTAATCTATCATGTTTTTCTAAAAACTTTCCTATGGATTAGTATGGATGGTCAGGCTTCTCTGGATGGAACAGCTACAGCAGAAAAGCTTCCTAAGCTGTGTGCTGATGCTCTTCTCCTATCCACGTATTTAAAGACCGTGATGCCTAATATAATTAGTTCAGTTGGCCTTTCTGTCTGGATAGTTCTTACACTTTTAGACTACCAGAGTTAAATTACTCTGGATAATGAGTCGCACTTCTGAAGGAAATAGCTTTAAGGGTGCAAATATGTGAAGCAACTAAGACTTTAATAATATGATTTCTTCCTTTATTTTTAGCAGTTGATGCTTATTTTCCTACTAGACTTTCTCCATGTAAAGGCCAGACACCCAGTGGCATTTTGTGGAATTCTCTACTTAACCAATTGTCCAAAGCATGGGATATGGGAGCTGGTGACTTAATTTAGTTCAGATGATGATTAGCATTTTTTTTTTATGGTACAAAAGAGAGAAGTGGGAAATAGGAAGATGTAAATGTCTTAAGAAAGCAAAAGTACGTAAGACCTAGATCACATGCTAAGGGATTGCCTTTGGGAAGAGAAAAATGAGATCAGCAGAGCTATTGGGAGGTTTACATATTTGGTGAAAGCAAGATTAGGGAGTTCTCATTGGAAGTTTTCTAGTTCCTCAATTAACTATGAGGTAAGGTCATAGGTGAAAGGTGGGCGGGTTGAGAACAACAATAGCAACAACACTATTAACAATAGCCAACAATTGTTGAGTCCTTCCCATGTGCCAGGTGATATTTTAATCATTTTGCATATATTAACTCTTAATCTTCACAGCAACCTTATGTGTTTGGATTGGATCCTGGAGAGCAGCAAAGTATGCTCAGTGGAAATACATTATAGGATGTAAAGCTAGGACCCTGGTTTTATTTTCTCTCTATTGCTTTTAGTCACTCAGGGGTAATAGAGAAGGCAGATGGCTTACCACATTTAGAGTTGGATGTTGCCAGGCGAATACGTTGGAGAGAGAGAAAGAGTCAAGGATATCAAGTAAGTGGGCATCTGGGAGCAAGTAATTGCAAGCGATGGGCGATGAACTCAGAATAAGAAGGGGAGTGAAAATAAGAAGGACTAAGGAATATAGAGAATGAGGTGTAATGGCTTTGGGTCAAAGTGAAGTTGAAGAATTAGTGTCTAACAGTTAGTTACCTGCAAGCTAGAAGAAAGGGAGTTTTCAGTCACAAAGAAGAAAGGTGGCATTTGTGATGTTTGTAAGTGGAGCAGTGTTCAGTGAAAAAGAGTTCTAAGGCATGACCCTGATGTGGCAGCTGTGGTATATAGGAGGTGAAATCATAGATCATATTTTGTTTGGAAAGATGAGCATTATGGAAGGGGAAATCCAGGAGACAAGGGGACAATTGAAAAAAGTTTCAGTCCTCCTAGAGGGAAATCATAACAGCTTGACTAAGATGAAGGTGGCAGTGAAGGTGGAGGTAAGGAAGCAGGTGGATTGAGGAGATATTTAGCAGGTAGAATGGGGGAGAGTTTGACTAAGTGGAACTCAGGGAAAGAGAAGGTGCAAAGTGATGCCCAGATTTTAAATCATGGTTTAGATAACTGAGTGAATGTTGGTCTGGTTCAATCATACACACATGCGCGCACGCACACACACACAGTTGTGGGACTGGTAAAGAGAGAAACAATGAATCCAGAGTAGACATGAAGACTTGGAGATACTTTAAAGATAAACCAAGATTTTTCTGCTACATATAGGTAGGATCCTTATATGTTGCTTTCAATGTTTCATTGTTTGCATTTGACTAGGTTACTAGTTAACCCGAATAAGGTCTGTGGTGGGAAAGACTGCTGCAGATGGAGATGTGAATACAGAAGCTGGGGAAGGCTTTTTAAGGTCTGAGGTAGGACCCCACCAGCACTAGCACTAACTGAAGTGGTTCTCCCCAGTCAGGCTGGGTAGTCTGCGGAGCTGGAGTATAAATAGCAGGAACAAGTAGCAGCAGGTATGTCTTCTTTGGAGAAATGTCTGTTTAGGTCTTCTGCCTATTGGGTTGTGTTTTTTTTTGTTGTCTTTGTTGAGTGGTGTGAGTTCTTTATATATTTTTCAATATTAGGCTCTTGTTAGTTGCATCATTTGCAGAGGTCTTCTCCCATTCTGTGCGCAGTTTGGGGTTGGTAGGTGGAAACAATTACACTTAGAATGGATAAGCAATGAGGTCCTACTGTACAACACAGGAAACTATATCTAATCTCTTGGGTTGGAATATAATCAAAGATAGCATGATAAAAAGAATATGTATGTGTGTGTGTGTGTGTGTGTGTGTGTGTATATATATATACACGTGTGTGTGTGTGTGTGTGTGTGTGTATATATATACGTGTATATATATATATATATATATATGTATATATATGTGTGTGTATCTCAGTCACTATACTGTAGAAATTGACACACTATAAATCAACTAGACTCTACTAAAAAAAAATACCAAAAAAAATCAGCATGTAATGATGACTGTGATCATCATTGTTGCCTGTGCTGTATATTCTCATTTTAAATCATCTTGGAAAAAGAAAATTTGGGGGATTTTCTTAATCTCTGTGTCCACACTGAAGCCTAAAGTTTCTCACTGGGTTGCAGATAAGAGAACTTCACTCATGAGAGATTAAACAAAATATAGGAATTCAGTGGGGATGGTGAGGGCCTTTCACTGAATTTTTTTTTTTTTAATGAAGAAAAGCAGGCTTCAAGGAGAGTGGGAGTGGGTACCAGGACAAGTCCCAAGTCTGAGCAGCAGAGGTACACAGTACTTCACCCTGGTATTTATCCATTCATTCAGCAAGTATTAAGCATCTATTATGGACCTGGCACTGTGCCAGGTCTTGGGGATACAAAAGTGAGTGAAAGTAAAGAGGACTTTGCCATAATGGAGCCTGGAGTCTTCTGGGAGATACCATCATTAATCAAATAATCACACATGCGCATGTATAATCACAACTGTGGCTAGTGTTCGGCTGGAGAGTTACATAATGCAATGACAGTATACACAACTGACCCAGTCAGGGAGGTGAGGAAAGATTTCCTTGGGAAAGTACCCACAGAAATGATACAGGAAAGATGAAGAGGAGAGTAGAGGGACTGGTGTTTCAGACAGAGGGAAGAGCATCTGCGAAGACTTTTTAGCAAGAGGGTGCTTGGTGAGCTCAAGGGCCAGCAAAGGCCAGTGAGGCTGCAGCACTAAAAAGAAAGGTGAGATGGTATGAGATGAGGCCTGGAGGGTCCATGGTGTCTAAGGCCAGACTATGTGGGTCCTCATCCCAAGAATAATAGTGAGCCACAGGTGTGTTTGAAGCAGGGAGCAGATGATTGATTTTCAGAAAGATCACTCTACCTGAATTGTAGTATTGGGTTGCCAGGAACTCCGCTTCCAGTGCCCTGCTCCTTGGAGAGTGAATCTTATTGTTGCAGTTTGGATCAGGTGTTCAACTCTAGTCCAATCATATAACAGGAGGTAGGGTCATATGGCAAAAACCTGGCTGCTGAGGACCCATCTTGAGGGAAGTTTTCAGCAAACATGTACTGGACAGAATCCTCCAAATAGCTACGACATCAATCCACATGGCACCATCACCTTCCATTACATGAAAGGTGAAAGGGGACCTTCCACCACGGTTCCCTAAATGCTCCCAGCATGCCTCAGAGAAGGCAGCTTCCGGGGAGTGAAGGGGGCAAGGGATTTGGGGAAAGACACTTGGCCAAACCGTTTGTGTGTTTGTGGGCAGATGGCTGAACCACCCTTCCTTCCTCCTCTATAAAATGAGATATCATCACAACACCCACTACGTCCTAAGCTGGTACACCGGGATCTCATTTTAACCCTAAGGGGTAGAAATTATAATCTCTGTTTTATAAAAGTAGACATGGAAGTTGAGCATATTTTAAACCAGAAATAACCTCAAAGTTTCTATACTCGTCATCATTTTCCTTCCTGGATCTCGTAACCTTCTACATCAAATGAGTAATTATTATCATTATTATTCTTAACAGAAATAATAGCAGTCTTCAATTAATAATGCAATTGCTATGGATGGCTTAGATGTACAGTATACCATGTTACAGGCATGGTTCTAAACATTTATATATTTAGAATGACTGTTCATTTAACTTTCAAAACAAACCATGAGATAAAATGAGTATTATCATCTTCACTTTATAGATAGGTAACTGAGACACTGAGGAATTAAGTAATTCCTGCAGGTTACATAAGTACTGGAACCATGGCTTGAACCCTTGCAGGCTGTCCTCAGAGTCTAGGTGGTTGCATAAGCTTTTTTTCTGTTCTTATTTACCATCTTCCCCTCAACACACACACACACACACACACACACACACACACACACACACACACACACACACCCCAGAGTGGGGATTATTCATGAATGCTTATCAATACTTTCTAAATAGGAAGCACAAGAGAATATACATTTTGTGCAACAACTGTGTGATGTTCTTATACTGTTATTATTGTCTCCATTTTACTGATAAAGAAACTGAGGCTCAAAGAGATAAATTCCTTAATGCAAGGAAGCACAGATTGTAGGTGAAAGAATCAGGATTCAAATCCAGGTCTGTTCCGAAATTCTACTGATATGAAAACAGTTTCCCCATCATTCTCTCCCCATTGCTTCCATCAAAGCCCTTCTTGAATGAACTTTGGGACCCTTGTGAGAAAGTAAAGTAAAAGACCAGGAGTTCCCATCATGCCACACTGGAAACGAATCTGACTAGCATCCCCAAGGGCAGGTTTGATCCCCACCCTAACTCGGTGGGTTAAGGATCCAGCATTGCCATGAGCTATGGTGTAGATTGCAGACACGGCTCAAATCCCGCGTTGTTGTGGCTGTGGTGTAGGCCAGCAGCTAGAGCTCCGATTAGACCCCTAGCCTGGGAACCTCCATATACTGTGGGTGTGGCCCTAAAAGGACAAAAACCAAAAGGCCAATATGATAAAAAAGGCCAATAACCTCCATATACTGTGGGTGTGGCCCTAAAAGGACAAAAACCAAAAGGCCAATATGATAAAAAGGGCCTATAAGCCCTGAAATTATGCCAGCTTTCACTATGAATTCCATACCAAACTGTCTGCATTTTCAAAAAAAAAAAATCGCAACATAGGATTAATCTCCAGTATTTTCTGCTTCAGTTATCTGGCATGGAAATGAATTACTTAAATTGTTTGTAGCTGACAGTCCCTATAAATTGTAAGAGGAGGTTCAGCGGGGTAACAGGTGACATTATTTTGCTCTCTGTCATAGTCTATCTTTCTCTGGTTACAATTTCTTCCTGCAATTCCATGTACCAAGTGGAAATGAATTATATATGTACTTTCTGAAGTTTGGTGAAGGTTCTCCCACCTATTAAATTGCCAGGTTCCCAAATCTAACATAAATCTAATCTAAACACACTTAGGAAAATATTGTGCCATTTGTTCTTCTATGACTGTGCCTTTTGCTTTATTGTATCATGTTTTCAAAGTGCCAGGAGCTTCTGCTTACTGTATTTTCACCAGGGGATTATAAACCTGTCAAATGAGTCTGTAACATGGCTTAGAGATGTTAGAAATCCAGAAAACACAGGCTCAATCATTCCACCCCATCACACAGAAAAGAGTCAGTCTACTGCCTTGGAAGTAACAAGCATAAAAAGGTAGTACTGCCAGGTTTGAGCCAAACTTCCAAATCAAAATCCCAAGGCAAAGAAAGTTGAAGCCACATCCCAAGACTTTCACTGTCTGACTATTGCCCATGAGTATAGAAATCAACTTTTAAGGAAAGCATCCAAGGTTCTTTGCAATGTAGCTTCTCTCTATCTGTGAATCTTGGTCTGGCATCAAAATACTTTATGTCCAGCCATTTCAAAATACATTAGATCCTTAGCATGTCATATTGAACTCTGTTATCGACTGTTTATGCATGAGTCATTGTATTGATTAGGAGGGGTTTTTATAGTTGCAAGTTAAAAAAAAATAACTCAAACTTATTTAAGTAAAATAAAGAAATTGTTAGGCTATGAAATCGGAAGTTCAGGCATGTCAGTAGCTTCAGGTGTGGCTGGATCCAGGGGTTCAAATGACATCACCATGACTCAGCTTCTCACCATCTCTCAGCCCTCCTCTTCATACATAAAATGTTGGTGTCATTTTGAATAAGTTCTCTCCCTATGTTGACAGGAAAGCCCCTGAGAGTACATGCCTCACAGCCTATACTTTAAGCCAAACAGGAACAAAGACTGTGCTTTTTTTTTTCAACACTGGTAGAAAAATGTCAACTATTTCTTAAATTTGAGTCAAGAAAAAAATCAGAATTTTGTGTATGAATATCCTAGTTGAGAATCTTTCTAGAAAAGTCAAATGAGCTGGCAATATTGGCCTCAACTGGCAAATGGCAACCATAGTCTGGCTGGAAGTTCTCCTTTGAAACAGGACATCAGCTCTCCAGTTTATTATCATCCCTCCCACACTGTATAATCTCCCAAATTCTAGAGTCAGGCATCAGTTGTCAGTTATTACCATACTTTCATTGTTGCTTTTGTTTTAGAAGAGAAGTGTTTCTTTGTGGACACAGCTTTAAGAAAAGTGGGACAGTTAATGAACACTGAGAGTGCAAGCTGAGTTTTCTTATACCTATTCCACTTTGTGGAATCAACAGTTATGTTGACTGCCTGCCCGGCTTCCAAGGGCATGGAAGTTTGAGTCTCCATGGGAAAGTAGTCCCACTTTGATGGTGCAGTGAGGAGAGCTCGCAATAATACTTTAAGAGAGTCAGATTCCAGGAGTGGACTCATCTACAATTTGAGTATTTTAGCCTCCCCCTCATCCCAAAATGAGTCCCCTGACCAAAATTTGGTTTACAGCTAAATCAGTGGCTCTTGGTGCTTGTCCATGAGCACATACGTAGGAAAGGCATTCCTCATCTTCCAAGTTGGTCATCCTCTTGAGATGGAGAAAAGCAATTGACAACTATTTTAAGAAAGACATGCTGTGGATTGCTACAGTCCTTCAACAAGGGAGCTTCCTTTCTGGGATCAGAATGATTCACTGGGTGCTTTTTGTCTGGGACTAGCAGGAAAAAAAATTTTTTAAGCATCTTTTATGTGAATCTTGGTCCTAATATACCTAAAAAGACTTGGGTTCATAATAGGAACCCCTAAGTGTGCAATTATGAAATGATTGACTATTTACTTCAATTCTTTCATGATCTAGGATCTTGATTGGCTTTTTAAAATTATTATCAAAGTATAGTTGATTTACACTGTCAATTTCTGCTGTATAGCACAGTGACCCAGTCATATATATATGTGTATATATGAGTCTGTATATATATATATACACATTCTTTTTCTCATGCTGTCTTCCATTATGTTCTATCCCAAGATATTAGATATAGTTCCCTGTGCTGTATGATAGGACTTCATTGCTTACCCAGTTGAAACGTAATAGTTTGCATAAGCTCTTTATTTGGCATAGAGGCCACTGTGTTCAGCCTTTTTTAAAATAAGGAAGGGCCAGCATTATTCCTCTGCATTTGAGCTGGAGAAGGTTGATTCTGGAAAGATTAGAGGACATGCCTGAACGTGGCTGGGCAAGCCTGAGCAGCGTAACCATGCGGGCTTTCTGCTAAACTCCTGGAAAAGGGGTTCTGATCTGAGGAGGCTCCTCACTGGAACCTCTCCCTCAGTATTTAACTATAATTAGCGAGAACCATCCATATGGAGACTCTTCTCGGGCCAGATGGGTGGTTGTCAGGCAGCACATGATCTTTGCTTCACTTTGAAGGAGACATGAGTAATCCTGGGGATATTCATCCAACAAGGGCTATATTTATCTCCATTTCTTTGGCTGATAGCACATCTCTATTTCTTCTCTAGGCATCTGGGGGCACAGGGCACAGATGCCAAGATGATTCTGACCACAGCTGCAGGAAACAGGATGCCTCCACTCTGTGGTTCCTACTTGACTCCACAGACCCATTTTCAGATTGCCTTGGCCACCCTCAAAAGCACAGAGCACTGGAACCTTGTGGGATGTCAGAGCCATAGAGTTCCAGGCAATTTGACAGAGGAGGAGATGGACACTCAAGAGAGGGTGTGTAGCTGGTCCAAAGCAAGCTAAGTATGGGGCTGGTGTTAGAGTTATATGAACTCTTTCTGACTTCCTATGGGGGTGACGTCCTATTTTGCATTTGCTGAGGCAAAACATGAAAAACTACATAGTTACCCTATTTTAAGTGACTACAGTCACCTTTAAAAGGAGGCAGAGGAGGTAGACATTTTCAGCGTATATATGGTGTATATGGAACCAGAAAAACTTTCGGGATTCAAGGTGGTTCTACAAGCAACCTACACCATCCACCTCTCTCTTTCTTCTTGATGATGGCTCTACACCTTGTCTCTCACCTCCGTTACCCTCTCTCTCTCACCTAACTGATCTTCTTCATATTTCATGGGCTACATTCCCAGGGAATCTAGTCTAATTGGCTCTGCTGATAGCCATCAAACCCACTGACCATCCGCTTTTGCCTCAGGTGACCTCATAGGTCATTGGCCAGCCAATGGATGAGATACAGACCACTGATTCAATCAGTTAATGTTCCATGGAGACAGCAGCCTAGCTGAGTAGGAGCTGAGAGGGGGGCCATTGTAGCTAAAAGAGGGTATTGGGCATGGTGAATGTTGGGTCGTAAAAAGTAGAGTCCTTCTTAGGATTTTATTAAGGACTTTATTAATAACCCTCTTTATTAAAATCATAACACACTTTTATTGAACCCTTCCTGGCACCAACTTTTCTGGTGTTTATTTTCTTATTCTTCCACAATCCTAAGGGGCATGTATATTCTCATTTTACATATAAGGAAATGGGAGTTCAGAGATTCTGTATCTGCTTAATGTAATGCTAATGTAGCTTTTAAAATGCTATCTTGACCCAGTTTGGAGGCCCTGGCTAGAGGCTAGTCAGTGCTCCTTCCTGAGCACTCAATTCCATACCACAAGCACCTCTGTAATGGGCTCACACTTCAGGCAGGGTTATCCACCCTGAGTACCCCAGGCCAGGAAACCTGGGATAGCAACTATGCCCCAGAGCCCTTTGAAATTATTCAAATGAGCCAATCCTAAACCTGCTTACCCTTGTCTCCCTTTCCTTCCCTAAGAGACCACACTAAGGGAGGTTGCCACCATCCCTCTCTCCCTCTGCTCCGTGACGGACCAGGTGCTTCCTATGAATGGCCTGTCCAGCACATCGGTACTCCTCAGGGAGCTGTGAGTGAAACAGACCACAAATCTCTTCCCGATTTCTCTCCCCCTTGATCTGGATCTGGCCACACCCTACCTCACCCAAGGTAATGTGGTTAAAAACTGACATAGCTGGGAAGAGGTGAAGCCGGGGTTCAGACCCAGGCAGCCTATCATTAGGGGCCACACACATGGTTATGTCGCCCTTTCTCTCATTCATTGCCAAGTACATCCTTTAGGGCCAGGGTACCACCACCTTGTTACTCCGGGTTAACTCTAACCTTGGCGTAAACAGAGTTGCTATAAACAGCTTCATTTCCTCCTTTCAAGGGTTGTCTTTGGTATCTTTCACTTCCTTTTACAGTCAGGTTATCTACTAGTGCCAACCTTGAAGCTTCCTGATGGCAAGTAAAAATTTCAGCCAACATGACTTGGCAAAGTTTATGGAATCTTTGTTTCTTACAGTTGTCATTGTTATTATTATTTTCCATTTAATTAGTAGTCTGGAAAAACTTCAAGATTTAAAAGTGTGAACTTCAGATATCATACAGAAGAAAAAAGAGAAAATCCAAAATGCAGGTACCACACATCTGTAGCTTTGGAAATATTTTTTTATCTTGTGAATCTCAGTGTCTTCATCTGTAAACTGAAAATAATACCTCCTACTTTATAGAGTTACTGTGAGGGTTGAATGAGAAAAATGCCCATAGGAGTGCCTCGTACTAGTGTCTGGCACCTGATATTAGCTCAGCAAGTTATTTATATACTGGATCCCATAATTCCTTAGGCATCACCCAAATGCCATCAATGTGGACCTCCAGCTGTCATGCATCATTCTCCTTCTTTGTCCTGAAGTCTTTGCTGTGAGTTCTGTCTCCAGGATATTGGAATTAATTATCCCTGAGTCTGACCCTACTTACATAGTCTCCCATTTCAGACCTCAACTAGCCTTTCCTGCCCAAAGCTTTACTTTTCCTCCTCACTATGGCCAGCAGGTTTTGCAGATGGATAACCTGCTGGCCTACACCAGAGCCACAGCAATGTGGGATCGGAGTCGCGTCTGCAACCTATACCACAGCTCAAGGCAACACTGAATCCTTAACCCAATGAGCGAGGCCAGGAATTGAACCCACAACCTCGTGGTTCCTAGTCGGATTCGTTTCCGCTGCGCCACGACAGGAACTCCTGGGTCTTCTCTTTTTTACTGAGCTAGAGTTAGCAAATATCTTTCAAACGGAAGGCTGACTATGATGATGTGAGAGTGGCTGGTTTCTTAAGATTCTAAGTCCATGAATAGATTGAGTGGGAAGGAGTTCCATGATTGATTAGCAATGTCTGCCTGAGCATAGCGTGCAGAGTGACAACCCATATTCCATCTCTCCTCTATGATTATTATACTGACTTGCTTCTATAATTGTGGCTACATCACGCTATTGGTCAGGAAGCATGTGACATCAGGTACAAGCACTAAATGCATAAGCCTCCACTGCCATTCAACTAACCACTTAAATGCTTTCACTCCTGATTTATCAGAAACTCCATCTTCATATGCAAAAATGTACATTGTGTGATTCACTCATTATTTCTTAAGAAAAACAGACCCACTGAACCATCCTCCCTGGGTAAAGTTGAAGGAATTAAGTTCTCTCTCCGTCTTTTTCCAATGTTTTTAATGAGCCATGCAGTTAAGAAAGAAATCTCTGTGGAAACAAGGTATTACTGTCTCATTCTTCAGGACACAACAGCAACTGCATTATTAATAACTGTAAACCAGCTATAATGGAAAAAATAAAAATCATTATAAATTAAAAAAAAACTGCTTCTTAAATAGTCCCACTACTATCTGGCTAGTGCTGTGATCAAAATGATGCTATGGCTTCTCATTTAACTTTATAGCAACACTATGAGATAAATACTATTAATATTTTTACTTTAAAGGTGAAGAACTTGTCTGCAATCACACTGCAGTTGAGTAGTAGAGATGGATTTTGCCCAGGATGTTGTCTGTGGCCAAAATCTGAGTTCTTCACATAATATCATGTTTCTGAGCAAGGGTCTGGAAGACCTTAACTATAGGTCAGCCCCTCTGACCTAAATATACTCTTTCCTTATTTGCTGTTTAGTTGGCATCTGAGATAGAGACTCCCTGTGTGTGTATGTGTGTGTACGCGCGTGTGTGTGTATGTGTATTTCTGCAACCAGCTTGGCTTTCTGCAATAGATTAGATTTAGAAGATTTGGTCTTGGAGTTCCCATTGAGATTCAGTGGTAATGAGCCTGACTTGTCTCCATGAGGATTCAGGTTTGATCCCTGGTCTCACTCAGGGGTTAAGGATCTGATGTTGCCATGAGCTGTGGTGTAGGTCACAGTTGCGGTTTGGATCCTGCATGATTGTGGCATAGACCTGTGTCTACAGCTCCGATTCGACCCATAGCCTGAGAACTTCCATATGCCATAGGTGTGACCCTAAAAAGAAAAGAAAGAGAGGGAGAAAGAAAGAAAAAGAAAGAAAGAAAGAGAGGGAGGGAGGAAGGGAGAAAAGAAAGAAAAAGAAGAAGATGTCAGCTCAAAAGGCCAAGCTGTGAGGCATGCCTCAGCTGCATCATAGAACAGAGGCTATGAGAGAAGTCTGAATTGGACCTCACCCTCCAAGCCAGAAAGATCTAAATGAGCCCATCTGCAGCTCTTGGTGTGTTTTTTTCTAGGGCTGCTATAACAAAGTAGCCCAAACTAGGTGACTTAAAGCATCAAAAATGTCAAGGGCAGAAGTCCAAAATCAGGGTGTGGGAAGATCCATACTCTCTCTGAAAACACTAGGGCAGGAACTAGTCCATGCCTCTCTCCTAGCTTCTGAGCCTCAGGTGTTCCTTCACTTACAGATGCATCGCTCCTGTCACATGACCATCTTCTCCCACTGTGTCTTCCCATCATCTTCTTTCTGTGGGTGTCTATATTGCATCCAAATTTCCCCATTTGACAAGGACACCAGTCCTAAGTCATATTGGATTAGGGCTCCCTTTAATGACCTCATTTTACCTTGATTACTTCCGTATAGTCCCTACCTCCAGATAAAGCATAAGTTAGGACTTCGATGTATAGTGTGTGTTTATGGGGTGGGGTGGTAACAAAATGTGACCTATAACTCTTGGGTTCTCTGTAAGGGAATCAGAATTTAGGGTTTAGCTTTCCACATGGAAAGAAGCAAAAGATAAGAGTAAGGAAACAAGAATACTTATTAGAACTAAAGGTGGGATTTAGTTACAAAACTTAGCTCCATAGCACATAAAACTAAAACAGGAGTAGAATATCCATCTCTGGGAGAGTTGGGCAGGTAACATTTGCTGAGCACCTAGTATATTACAGGCTCCCTGCTGAGCATTTTACAATCAGTACCCTATTGAGTTCATTGAGTAATGGGCAAATGACTGTTCATATCAGTTCACTGATCCTTCAAAAAAACATAGGAGGTAGGGAGCTCTATTGTCCCCATTTTACAGAAGGGAAACATGGATTTCAGAGATGGCAAGATGCCCCAGCCAGCAGGATTAGATTTCCACATGCATCAGGGCAATGAACTGCATCTCCCCATCACCAATGGTCATATGTGTCCATGAGGACTGGTGGTGACCAACGCTGGCTCAAATTTCAGACAATTGGGCCAATGACCACCAAGAGGCAGATTCTTCCCCTGAGGGGTGGTGAAAACATGAAAAACCCAAGAAAGAGGAAACTTATCCCAGAATTCAATAACAATTGTCTATTCCTGATGGGACTTCTTGAGTCCAAAGATCATCATCTGAAAACAGAACTTAGCTGGAGAAATCAAATGGATTAAGATGAGCATACAAACAGGAAAACATGATGAAAAATGTTGATCTTTTTAGTTTCCATGGTTGTAGTTAGAGCAAAGTCAGTTCGGAGCTAGATAAGATGACCTTTTCTGAGAGATGAGGCCTTTGTTATCTGTGGTAACAAGGTTACAGTGTTTTAGCAAGGAAGTAGAAAGCAGAAATTATGTCAGCACGCCGGGGCACAGGAGAACTCCTCCAACCCCCACATCTTTTTGCTGCTAAGGCCAACCAGGATGGTTACCTTAAGGCAAGGTAGTTTACGTATCAGATGTTTATGTAGTGATTTTACTTCTGTTCCTATTTTAGGACATCCCTACTGATCTCTCTTAAACCTGTTTTTTTTTTTTTTTTTTAAGAGCTGCACCTGTGGCATATGGAAGTTTCCAGGAGAGGGGTCTAATTGGAATTACAGCTGTCAGCCTATGCCGCAACCACATCAATGCAGAATCCGAGCTGCATCTGTGATCTACACAGCTCATGGCAACACCAGATCATTAACCCACTGACTGAGGCCAGGGATTGAACCCACACCTTCATGGATACTAGTCAGGTTCTTAACCCACTGAGCCACGATGGGAACACCCTCTCTCAAACCTTTTAGTAGGTAAATGGAAACCTGAGAGGGTTTTTCTCTCTCAAAGTTAGATAGTGTGTCCCCTCAAATGCAGGATGTGGCTCTTGACTCCAGAAGATCTGAGATTGTTGGAAGATGTCCAGAAGCTCCATTCACCCTGAATTCTATGAAATATATACGATGCCAAAACAGGCAGACTTGAAAACCTCCTCCCTCCTGGAATCTGGGACAGCAGTATTTGTGATCTCTATGCATCTTGGTCAAATGTACATCTGGGGACAAGCTTGAGACTTATCAATAATACCATTGGGCTGATAGCATTTCACACATTACCTGAACCAGCTTCCTTATTCCCAGATTACCTGAAGAACCAGGTGAAACTTTGAATGCACCTGGAAGTGCTCTAGAACCAAAGTGGTCCTTCCTGCCCCTGGCTGTGTTTTTATTTCCCTTCCCTCAAAATTGAGAAAGATGGGCTGTTTGGTATTTGGTTGGGCATTCCTATCACACATACACACTGATGACTGAATCTTTAAGGTCCAAGATCTAGACTGGGGAACACTGGTTCCTTTCTCCTTTCTCCAGGGAAGGGGAGCTCTTCCAGGACTCTGACTTCTGAAGACAAACACTGCAGAGAAATTTTTGCTGAGAAAAGAATCTGAATGAAGGGATGGATGTCTTTAAAAGATAAGCACAGACTTTGACAGAGGAATCAGTTTGGTGAGGGCAGAACAGCTCCCAAGGCAGCTCAGCACACGTCAGGCAACCCTTGGAGTTGTTGGCTGCCCAAACACCAGGCAGCCAGCATCTCTGCTGCTGTCGTGGATGGGAGAGGCATGAATAATGCCGGGACAGAACACGTGGATGCTCAAAGGCTAATGCCCAATCACTTTATTGTGCCTCTAATAATCCTCCCACATGGACCTGAGGGTCCTCCTAGAGCCCACACCCCTGCTGGAAATTTTTCGTTCCCCAGTTCCTCTTCCTTCTCTCCGGGGAAACTCCACCTTAGCACCTCCGGGGATTCTGAGGACGTCAGAGGCTCCTTCACTTCTCTGGTGGAGGAGACTTTGTCTTTCTTTGGGGGAAGGATGTCCTTTTTAATCAAATATGAAGTTCTTTAGGAACATACAGATGCATGAGGGAGGAGAGGGATTCATCTGAGCCGTATGGCTCCTTCACTTCTCTGGTGGAGGAGACTGTCCTTCTCTGGGGGAAGGATGTCCTTTTTAATCAGATATGAAGTTCTTCAGGAACATATAGTTGTATGAGGGAGGAGAGGGACTCATCTGGCCAGACAGGGCATTTAAGTCATTATGGGTTATTATCTGCCTCTCTTGGCCCACTGTCTCTCACCTGCACTTTCAGTATAATGGAGATTACTTAGTCATCCTATTTACAGTAAATCTACTCAATCTGTCATGGGTATGGGAAGGATATACCAAAAACTTAGGATGTAGGATAACTAACTTTTCCCATCTGGTCTAGGTCTTTCCTGATTCTAACAATGAAAGGCCTTTCTCAGCCAAAGCTAACCGAGATAGCTGGTCATCCCAGAGATGTGTTCCTCCTTCTTCCAAAAGGCCTGTCTTCTCCAGTGTAACTACAGAGGCTCTCTGTCTTCTTTCTAGTATCACATTTTTGCTTGAGTTCAACCTCCAGGCCTTTCTCTTGTCTTCCCTTTTTTTTTTCCTCTCTAAATACCACTATTTAATTTCTACCCCAACCAGGTTAGCAAGAAGGACAACTGGCCCAGGATGATGGGGAGCATTTTCTGAAGGATGTTAAGAAATAGAAAAAGAACATGAGGCCAACTTAATGCGCTCTACCAGCCAAGAACTGTACCATCTCCTTAACGTATACCATGTTATCATCGCAACATGGGGTAAGTAGTATTATTGTTCCCATGTTCCAAATAGGAAAACAAAGATTGGAAAGATCAAGTTAAGCCACATTCCAAACGTATAGTGGAGCTGGAAACAGTCTGGGGAAGACGTGAGGTTCCCTTCATCCTGGAAGGGAAGTTTGGGGTTACAGTTCTAAAATTTCCCAAAATGTTGAAGCCAAGGGGGAAAAAAAAATCTACTGTGATGGAAGAGAGCAGATGAAACAGCAATGTGGGAAAACTGAAATATATGCATTTCTCTATTTTTTAAAAAATTTTAACACTCTTTATGGAACTTAAGTCATTTTGTAAGCTTTGAAACATAAAAATGTATTATGTATAATGTGCTTTGCTCATAAAATTATCATGTTTGGTGTATTTAAAGACGTGAGAACATAGGAAGAAAGAGAAGAGTTTGGGGGAAATAGCTTTTCTCCTTTTTTTGAAAAAATTTAAAGGGTTTTAAAGAAAAAAAACATGCTAAATGTAAGTTTTCTATTCTTTCACCAGATGTTCACAATTATATTTGCAGCCATTGTCTTTTCCGTTTCTCTGTTAACCTCTAGGAACTCTCAAACTGACCCTCAGGGGTTCTCGCACCTGCCCAGGGGCCGGTGCTTAGCACCACTGTCCCCACCCCTCTGCACCTCCTTCTCTCTAGTTGTGGGGTCCTTCACAACTCTGGCAGCCTCAATTTTTTTCCTGGTCCTTTCTCAAGCCCCAGCCTTTCATGTAGCTGCCTACTCAGTAGCTCTTACTTGGTTCTGCCTCTTCATAATTAACTACTCCTTGTGAGTAGGTGGTGTCTGTGGTAGTTCATGACAGCTCCTGGTCATCTCACTCAGACGATTTATTATCACTGGGATAAGCTGGGCTCTAGATTCAGAGGACTGTATCTTTAAGAATATTAGAGGAGTGAGGCCAGGGAGCTTCTCTTTATCACACCTGTACATCTAGGGGATACAGTCCTGCACTAGGGTTCCTGTTTAGGTAATGGGAGTGTGAGCTAGAATGTCGCTCCCAGTTGGCCTCCTGGCCAAGTGCCATCCCTGCTAGTCCCAGATTAAGGCAAGGTTTTCAAAAGAGTTTGGTCCAAAAACTGGACATAACCTAGATGCCCACAATAAGTTTGCTTAAATTATGATATATCTATAACATGGGATAATATGCATCTACTAAAATATTAAGACAGAACTATGTCTACCAAGTAAGGTAACTATCTTTAAGGAAATTTAACTAAGAAAGGTAAAATATGAAATCATGTGGAATTATGCCTTATTTACATTAAAAAGCATGTCAGTGGGACAATAGGTGCATATTTTCTTGTTTGTGCATCAAATATCTTTAATAATCTTTACAGTATTCAAGAAAATATGAAAGAAAGGTAACCTCCATGGATTAAAGATAAATAACAAGAGAGACAATTTTGACTAGATATTCTCTTATAGTACTTACTTTCTATCATTTATATTCATTGCCTTTTGATAATTGGCTAACTGGAGAGCTAGGTAAACCAATAACTAAATGCAAATTTAAAGGTGGTTTGACACTTTGTATCCTTTTAATAAGTATGCTGTAAATTAACTAAATGAAAAAAATTGCTTATCAATCAATTCAGCACTGCATAAAGAGATGATAGCATGGATGCAGTCCAGTGAATCTAAAAATATTTATTAATCTCTGAGGAAGGAAGGTAAATGAACTTGCCTCTGGATGGTAGCTCAGAGATTTAGTTATCTCCACCATAAACATTAACTGAGAACTCATGTGTTCCAACTACTAGATGGACACTTGTGCTGTAGAGATAAATAAGACACAGCTGCTCTATCCAGAGCTCACAGTGGAAAGAGAGTCAAACACCTCAGTAAATCACTAGCACAATGTAATTAAAGCTCAGCCCAAAGATATTGGGGGATGATTCACTAATGGGATTTTTAGAGATCTGGAGAAGATACTGAATAACTTCAGAGATAAAAAAAACAAAAAGACCCTTGAGAGTCTTCTAGTTCATTTCTTGTTGAGCTAAATAAAAATGTTCAATTCTGCTTTGTAACAAACATCCCCAGTATCTCATTAGCATGCAACAATAAGCATTTATGTAGCTCAAGTTCTATAGGTGGCTAGGGGTGGGGCAAGAGTTAGTTGGGGTGATTCTTCCCTGCTCCGTGTATCTTTCTTCTAGTAGTTATCCTGGGCATGTTCTTCTGGCATGGCAGAGAGGCAAGAAAGCAAAGGGAAACATGTAAGCCCTTAGAAGGTAGTAGTTTCAGAACTGGCACAATGTCAATTCTGCCTCATTTTCTTGAAAGTCAAGACAAAGAAGGTCACATGGCTGAATCCTGAATTAGAGGAGTGAGAAATTATTTTCCACTCTTTCAGTGGAATAAAATAAATAAAATAAATGTCATAGGGCATAAGGCATGGCTGGAGAGAAGGGTGAAGAATTAGAGCCAACAGTATAACATACCACATGAATTTTAACTCATATCTTTTGGTCCCAATCCCAGTGCAGTAGCTACTTCTTAGGAAAAAAAAAAAAAAGTTGCTAATACAGGGCAATCCAAACTCCCTAGTGATTAGGGGGACCTGCAGACTATGAATTTGCAATCTTAAATTACTAAGGCATTGTTAAGGGGGAGAACAGATTCTTAGTAGAAAGGTGACATGTGGGAGTTAAGCCTCTTTCCCTTTCAAAGCTAATCCAAGATTTGGCAGAGGTGTGCAAGGGTGTGGTCGTGGTGAGGGGCATCTGCTCCAGTCCAGCCTTAAATAGAGATTAGGGGGAAGAGGACAAAACTGTATGTAGAGGGACTGGAGAGGCAGTGCTCTTCTCTTTGTATGACTGTCAGTAGTGGAATTTTTTCAGTTATTTGTTCATGATACATGAACATGATGTTTTGATGAGAATGATGAATCATTTTTATGTGTCAAAGTGCAACTTTGAGGCCCAAAGGAAGGCAAGATCTAATGCCTTTTCATGAGTTGGCTGATCTGCCAACCAAAAGGCTCAGGCATCGCCCCCAGCTGTTTGCCCCATCAGGATCCACCCCCAACAGTCCCTGCCCCCAGGCTCCTTTCCTCCCTGGTTAAGACCTGACTGTGCCTTCAATGGGGTGAGCAGCAAGAAGGGCCAATAAGGCTCTGGCTCGTTGTATTAGGAAGAGTAACTTGGAGCTTCATTTTCACAGTGATAGTACCTGGGGGCAAGACTTCTAAAAAATGGTAAACACTATGGCAAGAACTGAAATAACTGTTTAACTGTTTAACACTGTTTAACACCTAAATTGCATATATTGTTGCTAGGAAAGAAGCAAATTTAGCTGGTGGGTGTTGAGGGGGTTGTTTTCAGGATAACCATGTTGCAAAGACATTCTAAGATGATTCACTGAGTTACTGATAATAAGGCACAGAGAGGAGAGAGACGAAAATAATAATAGCTGCTCATATAGGGAACAGCTATTGTGTGCTGGGTATTGCTACCAGATCATTTTTTCTCACAACCTCAATAAGGTGGGATCAGGCACATGACCTAATATCAACCAATCAGATTCTTTCCTGGGACTTTGACTCTTAAGGTAAATGTTGCAAGGACCATGGAAACCACTGCCTTATATCATTTTAATCGCCAGTCAAAAGAACTAAAAGGAAAAGAAGGGGAAATCCCCCTCTTCTATGTGCCTACTATTATTTCTGTCATATGGAGCCCAGCTCTCTAATGATGAAGAAATCCCATCTGTATATTGCATACATCTATGCCAAAACACAACCAGAAGTTCTTAGACAGACACACCTGAAAACACAAGGCAATACATAACATTACACAATACAAACCTCCTTGAATTGTAGCACTTCCCTTCCCCCTCTACTTTCAAAATGGACTTCTCCTTTGTATGACCCCTTTCAGGGCTCCACTAATCAGATAGATGAATGCAGGATGCTAATAATAGCTTTACTGCAATACCTTTACCAAGGTAGCTGCATTTTACAAGATGGATTGTGGATGCCACAATGCAAAAGCTTCCAGGTTTATTTGCTTTTAGAGGAATTTCAAACCTATGGTAGGAAGAAAAGAGGAAAGAATCCTAGGTAATGATTATTAATTTGTTCACTAAATGTTATCGATATCAGCTATGATATCAGCTATGTGCCACATAGTGTACAGGGCTCTAGAGAGAAAACACAAGAGAGACAAGATTCTTGACTTCACAGGTATTAGAATCTGCTGGTGTTACAATTGCTCTTAACAGTGTCCTCTCAATGCCACCTACAGATGGACACAGACAGTTTTAGTCGGGGAATCCTCATGGTGGATTCCCAGAATCTGGAAGTGGTGCTAGTGGCGGTAACCACTAGCCTTGGGGGACTACTTACTAATTTGCATTCAAATTTATTAAAATTCAATAAGTTTAAAATTCAGTTCCTGGTCCTGCTAGCCACATTTTGGCACCTCCATCTGGCTAATGGTTACCATCTTGGGTGGCACAGATATAGAATGTTTCCATCCCTGGGGGGAGCTTCATTGAACAGCACCAGACTAGAGGGCAAAAGCATGAATTCCACCCTCCTCATTGCACAAATGGAAACACAAAAGACCCTGAATAGCCAAAGCAATCTTGAAAAAGAAAAACAGACTGAAAAATCAGGCTCCCTGACTTCAGACTGTACTATAAAGCTACAGTCAACAACAGTCAACAAAACAGTATGGTACTGGCACAAAACCAGAAATATAGATCAGTGGAACAGGATAAAAAGCCAAGAATTAAACCCAAGCACCTATGGTTAACTAACCTATGATAAAGGAGGCCAGAATAGACAATGGAGAAAAGATGGCCCCTTCAATAAGTGGTGCCAGCAAAGTATTTTTAAAGACCAGGTGAGGAAGGCATGTCCCAGGGTATGTGATGAGCTCATGCATGATTCTCTAGGTGATGTGAGGTAGCAGGTCGGTGTCCCAGAGGTTAATACTATCACTCCTTAGGCACCAGTAGGGCCATGTGCTCATGGTCCTCAAGCACTTAACAGTCTTCCATTTGGTGGGGCATTTTAGCATCTGTAAAATAGCTCAGGAAATGTGCATCAGATACTATTATCTAGGTACTTCAGAGAGGAGCTAAAGCGAGGGACGTGGGGGAGGGGTGTGTCCCAGGAAGTCCCCAAGAGGGTCCCGCTCAGTTACAGAAGCTGAACTGAAACCCAGGTCTTGATCCCAGAGCCTATTGCTGTTTTGCCTTTGTTTTAACCTATCACTTCATCTTGGAGCTTCATTTTAACAGAATAAGGAGCAATTATAATTGCAGATTTTCCTCTCTCCTGGCCTTCCTTCAAATTCAAATATCAAAACAAATGTAAAACCAACTTTTAAACAAGAACCATCCCTGCTGGAAAAGCCACACATGTTCTGTTCCTTGCCTCGTTTTTATCAGCTCTGTGCACATCTCTGCACTGAAGACTCTAGAAACCCTTTTGTGGGACCTGGAAGGACCCAAAAAGCCAGAGCTGAGAGAGGAGGCCTCCTGCTCTGAACTCAGGACTGCACCTTGTGGATGGATATGAAGGGCTAAAATTCAGACTCAGAGGAACTACCCCTTCACCAACAGTGCGTGCGCGCGTGCGCGCGCGCACACACACACACACACACACACACACACACTCACTCACTCTCTCTCTCTCTCTCCCATCCCCATCCTGGAAATCAGAGAGGGAGAAACAAAGCCTCAGCCTCAGCTATACCATTTCAAATCTGTGTCAGGCAAGGAGGAGAGTCAGTTTTATTCTTGTGCGATAAAGCACTATCATCTCTTATTCATGTAGGGTTTTCCGCTTCGTGTCACATTGCCAACCGGAATATGTGTTTGAGAGGTCTCTAAACAGGTCTCTTAGGACCAGAGAAATGCAGGTGGCTGGATAGCTTTCTCGCCAAACAGTTGGGTGCGTTTTGCAAAAATAAATATGATGAAAAGAATCCTTGGGGACCACCTTAGTCCTAATAGGAGCACAAGACTGAGAATGTAGGCTGGACTCCTATCTTGCAAGGCTTTGGAAGTGAACCGGGGAAAGTGGACTCAGGAAGTGATAGAGGAAAGCAGAGGTGAGTTTTATTGTTTTGTTTTATTTTTAATGTAAGATTGCCATGATTCAGGCTTATTTGATCATTTTGCAAATATTAAGCACTTAGTATGTGCCAGCTACTCTTTCAGGCCCTGGAAATTCAAGGATTAACCAGACAGACACAGGCCAGTCCTTGTGGAGCTTATATTCATTTCAAATAGTGGTTTTCAACCAGGGGTGATATTGCTTTCCCTGGAGTCATCTGGAAATGTCTGGAGGCATTTTTGGTTTTTATAACTAGCAGGAGGCGAATTTGCTACTGGCATCTAGGAATAGGGGCCAGGAATCCTACAGCGCACAGGATGGCCCCCACAACAGAAAACTGACAAAGTATCAGTGGTGCAAAAGTTTGAAATCCCCGTCCTAGTAACTCATAAGCTCATGAATGATAAAGATCTTTTCTCCTTGCATGTAAATCATAGACGCTACTGCAGCCCTGGACACTGAGTATGCAAACTGTGAGTCAAATCAAATAAGGCATACGTGAGAAGGCTGTAGAAATTATCCATGTATATACCACCATCAGATATTAGGTATTTCAGACAGAAAATCTGAGCACCAAGTGGGAGCTCCAGAAAATCAAACATGAGGCATTTCCAACCTTAGGGACTCAAGGTACTTTTAGGGAAAAAAACAATGCATGAAACTTTGAGTACTGGGAAGATTCTGCAACAAACAGCCATAGCCTTCGACATCTGCCACGTGAGGGGAAAAGTGTTGGCTATTCTTTATTAAGCAATTAATATACGCAGACTACAATGCATTACTTCCTGCTTCCCCCCACACACACTCAGGTAACCCCGTGGGGTGAGCCTGTTTTGGTCTCCATTTTACAAATGAAAGAACAGAAGTGTTGCAGGAAGGGAGACCCCTTCCATGGCCCGGGCTCTTGTCTAACTCAGAAATGAATTGTCTGAGGAAACACACATGCTGACAAAGCAAGAGGTTTGATTGGGAAGGGGCGCCCGGGTGGAGAGCAGTAGGGTAAAGGGACCCAAGAGACCTGCTCTGCCACGTGGCTTAAAGTCTCTGGTTTTATGAGAATGGGGTTAGTTTCCATGTTGTCTCTGGCCAGTTGTCTTCTGGGCCCATACTTGGTCTGGCTAAGCGTCCTTCCTGATGGCGTGTGCACCTCTCAGCCAAGATGGATTCCAGCACCAAGGATCCTGGGAGTTCGGTCGTCTGGTCCCTCCCATTGGCCCCTCCCACATCCTCCTAGTTAGTCTTCAGGGCAGCACCATATTCCTCATCAGGGCCTCCTGTTTTGAGAAAACTCATGCATCATGCAAGTGGCTATTACTGTGCCTGGCCAAGGTGGGCAGTTTCAGTCAGTGGTTCCCTAACAGGAGTACGGAGCAGTTAAGTAACTTGCCCTAGGCCACCCAGCCAGCAGGGAGAGAAGGCAGTTGGACCCCACAGCCTGAACTCTTCACCCAAATTTCCTTTCGGGGACTCCTACTGTGCATTGGCATTGGGGAGCCACCAGTGAGCATCCTCTTTCCTGACTCATACCAGGCCAACTGGACTTCTTGGCCTAGAATGTTGACTCCTAAATGTTGTGACACAAATAGAAGAAAGTTAAACAGAAATGGCTGACAAATTTTCCTTCAAGCAGATGCATCCAGACTCCTTATGTTGCCCTGGGTCCCACCTTCCTGTCCATTCTACCAGCTGCCTCTTTTCACACCAATAAACTCAATAAACTTCTGCTTATGTAAAGCCATCGTTAGTTTCTTTGCTTGCAAGCAGAGAATCCCAGTACAGTAGAGATATGGGAAGGAGATCACAGACTTCTTGGGCCCCGTGGGCCTCTTTACAACAGCTAGAGAGTCGGTTTGTGGAGCAGGGAAGGCTGGAAGGTAGGAAGATTGGCCTCAGACTCAACCGAGGAATGAGAGGAAGGAAACAAAAGGAGCCACTGAGCCTTCTGCCTCAAGTGTTTGGAGAACAGATGACTTGCATGTTTCCAAAAGTGCCTAGGCTTGCACCAGGCTGCCTGGATTTAAACGGAGTCTCTCTCGTACCAGCTGCGTAACTTTGACAAACCATTTAATGTCTTTGAACCAGTTTCCTCTTCTTGAACAGAGTGTATGTTAATATCTACTTTGTAGAGTTGAAGGGAGGACCCCATGAACTAGCAGAGTATTTCATCACTTCAGTGGTGTATATTTCCTGCATTTTATCTTCTCTAAAAATTGGAAGGGGGCTTGTAATAGATAACACAGCATTGATGATTGGATAGAGTGTTTTTTTTCTCGCTGGTGCATGAAATAAAAGTTATTACTGTCATCTTAGATTCAGTGATAGAGTATGCCTGGATTTATGGCTTAAAAGATTAGCAACTATGGTTCTTATTTATATCACAAGCTTGTCGCATATCATAAGCGCTCAGTAATTGTGGGCTCAGAGAAGATCCCTCATGAGCTTGAGCCTGACCCTAAGGTGCATTTGAACATCTAAAACCAGAAAAGATCAGGGAGAGGTCATATTTGGGCTCTCTTTCTAGAAGAGAGGTAATCACAAAGCTACAAACAGGAAGAGATTATGAAACTCTGGCTGCAGCGAATCACTCTGGACAGGTTCTCTGTGTTTTCAGGGAATTCTGCAATCATGTTTTTCCTTGGTTCCACACTTGCAACACAACACCACTGACTCCTCCACCACTGCTTCACTGAAGAGCTAACCAGACTGTAGGTAGCAACCAGGAAGCGGACAGTAAGTGATTGCTTCATTCTCAGGCTCTGCTGGACCTGTGATAAGCCCTTTCTAAATTCAGTCAATCATCAGCTTGGCCACAAAATTGGGCATCGGCAGCTCTCTGGTTGTCGTTGATGTAACTGTCCAGATCACAACACTTTTTATCATATTTTATTTCCTTAGACCTAGAGGTGCAATTCTGTATGGGTATTCAGTTCATCTGGGTATCTTGATCAATATTCACTCATGTAAAATAGTTGACCAGGGAGAGGAAAAATATAGCATGATAATTGAGAGCATGTAAATGCCTGAGTGCATATCTTCACTCCTAAATATGTGACCAAATAAGGAAACTGTCCAACTGCTTTCAGCCTCAGTGACCTCATCTATAAGACAAGAATAATAATAGTTCGCAAAATTGTGTACCAGGCTCTACTCTATGTGGTTAACACATTACCGCTTATTTGATCCTCACAATCATCTCTGAAATGGGCATCCTATTAACATCCTCATTTAACAGATGAAGAGAAGAATGCTTCAAGAGTTTCTGTCACTTGCTTGCCCAGTGTCACAGCTAGACAGTGGCAGACAGGCTACCTTAAGCACATCCTCTTAACTACAACTCTGTGTTGTATCCTAAACTTGATTGTTGCCTCCTTGATGGCAAGAGTGTGTCAAAATTAAATGAGATAATCAATGCAAAGCATATAGCTCAGGGATAGGCTTTATACACACAATAAAACTTGGCAGATGTTATGATAGCTTTCATTTACCAAACACTGATCATGTGCCACATGCTTCTATGTCCCTGACCATGCAGCCTCTCTCATCTCCACAATTACCCAAAGAAATAGGAATTATTATTATCCTCCTCTTAACGATGATGAGTGAGATTCAGGGAGGTTTTGTCCTTACAAATTACTATGATGTACCAGTCACCATTGCAGGTACTGGGCAAGAGTGACTTGCCCCAGGGCACACAGCTATCGACTGGGTATGTCTCCCTGATTTCAAGACCCATTCTCTCTCCATTAAACCCATGGCTCCAACAACAGGCTCTATCTCTCTGGAAAGGGTGCCAAGATCATTTCAAGGGAACCAGGCAAGGCTGGGGTTCTTTTGTGGACCATGATGATCAAAGAATAGGAGTGGTTCCCAGATTATAATGAGCTGCCCTAGAATTGATCATACGATGCCAGAATAAGAAGGGAGCTTGGCAATCCCTTACTTCCAGGCTTCTCTTTGCAGTAAAAGAAGGGGGATTGGAGACCCGCCCGAGGGATGCAGTTCCTTAGCAGAGCCAGAGCAAAACCCCATGGGTTCCCAGCAGAATCATCCATGTTTTGCCAACCACTCAACACAAAGAGTGAATGGTAAGCTGCACCGAAGGGCTTCCATTCAACTCTTTTAATATGCAGTTTATTTTGGCATCATAAAAGCTGTACATGTTTGCTATAGAAAATTGGGAAAATACAGAAATGGAGAAAGTTGTGACAAAAATAAAATGATCCTGTTTCCCACCACCCAGAGAGCTGTAGATAATTTGGCATGTTTCCTTCTAGGCCTCTTCCTATGCATAGCTTTTTGTTTGTTTTGTTTTTAGTTTGTAGATACTTGTGAAGGCACTGTGTATGCAATTTGTAACCAGCCTTCCCACTTAAATTATAAATATTTTCCCATGTTATTACAGACTCTTCATAAACAATTTTCCTTTTCAATAATGAAATGCAATAGTCTCCTGCTCTATTCCTACACCCTACTCTCCCACACACTGGCACCTATTGAGGTCCCCTTGGGAACCACTTTAAACCATCTGCATTTAAAGTTTCTCTGTTACCTCCATATAGCTCAATAATATGTGGCTTCTAGTTTTTTTCTACTTGGAGAATTATCTGTTGAATTCCTGCTATGATGGATGGAAATTGAGCTTATTTATACAACCACCACCAGATACATCCTTTCCTCTGCATCTTCTCCCAATAACTATGACTTATTTTTTAATTCCCTTCTTAGTTACCATTATAATTGTAAATAACATAGTGTAACCTCACTTCTTCTTTCTATTAATTGCATAGTGTTTTTATTTGGGATTAGATTTTAACATTTTGCAAGGTAAAGATTTTGTTTTCCTCTCTGACACTCCTCAACTTTTGCTAACTATAGTTTTTCTTTTAATTTGTTGGTTGTGATAGTGTTTATCTCCTCAATCCATAATTAAGACACTTATGCTTTCTTTATAGGCTGACTCTTGAACCTGAAAACTAATAGACAATCTTTACATTATTTTGAAGAATAGGAATTGGTTACGACGGCATTATATTCCATAGTTATGTTTGGCCCTCAATTTCCCCATCCAGTAAATGTTTTGGATTCAAAGAGGTTTTTTTCCTCATTATTTGCTATTTATTAAATTATGCTGTGATGAAAGTCTTTGACTTTTTTTGTGTGTATGTCTGAATCAGCTTCTCTGATGGTTTCTTTAGGAAAGACAGATACCCAATAGTTGCCAGTAGGGTGTCTGACGTATTGTAAACTCTTAATCAGTATTTGTCAAAGTAATAGATGAAGTGTGGCAGCTCTGAACAGTTTCAAGACTCTTGAAGTACCGCAGAACCGCTTTCAGAAAGTATTCTGAATATTCACCACTGAATGAATGTCCATGAAACCCATGACCGAGGGTAAGGATAAGAGGAATAATTTATATAAGCTCATTTGAAAAAAGAAAAAAGTGGGAGATTGTGACACTGGAAGGGCTTGAGCAGGGGTCAGCAAATTATGTCTCACTGGCCAAATCTAGCCCACCAACTGTTTTTGTAAATAAAGTTTTATTGGAATGCAGTTATGACCATTTGTTTGTAAATTCGGTGGCTGCTACAGCAGCTCAGGTGGGTCACTGTAACAGAAAGCAAATGGCCCGTGAAGCCTAAAATATTTACAATCTGGACCTTTAGAGAAATTTGAGTAGATTTCTGGGCTAGAAGGTATGGAAGAATAAAGCTGAATGTTTGTGAATGCTGGTTTCAGAAATCAAGGGAGTTAGCTGGTTCCTTATCCCTCTGCCTGGACATTCTTTCTGAAAACCACTGTTAGGCCAGGAGAAAAATAACAAACAGTTGTAAAAAATTTAATATGTTACAAGCAGGTATACTAAGGACTTTACATATTATTAACTCATTTAACTTTCACAACAAGCTATGAAGTAGTTGCTATTATCACCCAAACCGTTTTTTTGTAGATGAGGAAACTGACATCAAATAACTTGCATAGGATTATGACTCTGGTAAGTGGTGGAGGGAGGAATCCTGCCTGGAAGACAGACTCTAGAGTTTGTGCTCCTAACTGCTGCATTATACCTCTTCACAGACAAATGAGAGCAGAAGGGACCAAAGAGAGCAAGCTCTATTCAGTTGTAAATACAAACTTTCTGTTATCTTGGCTCAGTCACTTTCCTTATTTACTGCCCTAATCCCTCTAGGTAGTCTTGTAGCAGCACTGCTGAATCAACATGACTCACCACAGAGCTGATTAAAACCCTGCCAAGTCACTTGACCTGAGTTGGACCAATCAGAGTCCTTTCCCTCCCCAGAACTGAGACAACGAGAAGGCCAATCTCTTCTTGGGGATGAGCTTGAAATATGTATTGAAGAACCTACTTAGGATGGTCAGATAAAATAGAGGATTCCCACTGAAATTCAGATTTCTGATTAAGAATAAATAATTTTCTATGTAAGTATATCTAAATATTGCATAGGACACACACTAAAAATTTCCTCATTTTTAATCTGAAATCCAGATTTAACCGATTTATACAGTATGTGTTATATATACATATATATATAACACATACTGTATAAAATATGTAATATATAACAAAATATTATGCATGAATGTGTGTGTGTGTGTGTGTGTATATATATATATATATATATATATATATATATATATATTTCTAAATCTGGTAGCCATACGAATACCCTTATTTTGGAGAAGTTTGCATGCAGAGCAGGAACGATCAAGCAGATAACACAGAGAAGCAGGGACAAGAGAGAGGTGGTATGTCTCAGGTCCTGGCTCAGTTCCTACATTCTCAGCCTTGGGTTCCATGAGGCTAGCACTTACAACCAAAAGCAGCCTTAGAACATAACCCTTCAGGAGAAAGTGTGAATGTCCAAGTGTCAGTGTCATTAACGATACTGCAGTGGAGAGTTTAGATTCAATATTCAGATCCATCCCTCCATTTTTTTCCTAGAATTCTTCAAGATAGTCTGGTTTAAAGGGACATACAATTCCACGAAATTATTCACTCTTCCATCTCCACCTTACTGATTTAGAATTTCTCTATTAAAACGTGTCTCTAGGTATGATAACATAAAAAACAATATAGAGATTCTATGGGCTGAGAGGGCAGGGTAAGACGGGGCACACGAAGACTTTAATTAGTTTTATAGTGTTTTATTTACTAAAGAATGCGATAAGTATGTGGAAGGTCACCATGTTTTTCCTTATTCATGTTTTACATTTAAATATTTCATAGTAGAAAAGTAAAACTTTTTAAGCCTGACTGAAGTTCTTGAACTCAGTTAAAATTGTCTAAGCATGAGTTGGATAGAAAAGACTTACAATCTCTTTGCAACCTATTTGATATTTAAAATACAAAAAACTTGTATTTTTTTTTGAGAGTTAGAGTATTATCTCCATATCTCAAAAATACTCCCAGGAGTACTGTCATGACCCATTTGGAATTTTAGCTCTCTCGGTATGTAAAAGGTTTCAGCACCTAGAACAATGCCTGACAAACAATAAGCGTTCAGTGTATATTGATTAAGTGGATGACAAAAACACTAAAATCACAATTATACACCTCTTTTCTAAAATGCCTTTGTCTCCTGAGTTGTGGTCCCACTCCAACATCCCACTTTTCCTTTTTTTTTTTTTTTCTGGCCACACCTGCAGCTCCCCACACCTGGGACTGAACCCACACCACAGCTGTAACCAGAGCCACAGCGCTGACAATACCCGATCCTTAACCTGCTGTGCCAAAAGGGAATTCCCCTCTACACCCTCTTTTATGTTACACAAATAATATCCCTTCCCATACATCTAGTCTGCCAAAGTATGGTTAGTATGGTTATGCTGTGGATTATGCTGGGATTGGGGCAGGGCTGGCAAGAGAGGATGTGAAGGAGTTAATTCTCTTTGCCATCCTTAGGGTATCCAGGATGTTGACCTGAGACCCATGCTCAAGACAACACTGGTGATTGATATTATTGCCACCATTTTTTCCTGCCTAAATGGTCTACCTTGAATATGTCACTTTAGGACCCTTGGTGCTGTGTTCACAAGGAATGGAGAAGGTCCAGCAGTCATTACAGTAGGTGCAGGTCTCTTGTCCTGCCATTCCACCTCAGCGAACAATGACACCTGAAATGTATATGCTGCTTTTCCCCCACATCCTCACTTATCAGCTCCAGAACAAGATTCTTCCCCAAGAGGCTGAGCCTCGAGCACAGACTACTTTGGTGAATATAATAGAATTCATACAATCTGTTGCTTTGGGGGTTAAAAAGTCCCAGAACATTCTATTCCCTTTTTTTCCCCACTGTCCTATTATTCACGTGGTGCCTCAAAATAATTACTTTCTGAGAGGATTTTAGCGTCCCAGATGCACTTTGAATGTCATGAAAGAGCAGAGGAAACGTGAACATTAGATACGGCACGAGGCGAGAACACAAAACGAATTGCCCAGGCCGGTGATGTATGGCACCCAGAACAAACACAGGAAGCTTCAGGAAATCAAGTTCATTTTATTTACAGGGAGATCCAACTCTAATGGCTGGCAAGACCATTAATCCTCCTCACCTAATCACAGAAATAAGCCCATCTAAATTTTCCTGAAATTTCCAACTCATTGGGTGGATAAAAGGGACGGTCTTTTTAAAAAAGCTAAAACATTTAAATGTCACCTTCATAAAGTGGCAAAACCTTCTTTCTGTTCATTTCCTCTCTATTAAAGGTGTCTAAACGTATTGATTTCAGAAAAGAGAAAGAGCAGGGGAAAAGATCATGTACAAATTGAATAAAGACTTAGGGTTTATTACACTGGAGCTATAATTCAAACAGGCTTTGGAAAGAACTTTTGTCTAATTAGTCATTGTAATCAGGTATCTATGGGAATAAGTGTTAATGCTTGGAATAGACAGCCAATTAATCATGTCTACAGTCAGCATAATAACTGGCATCAATTTCCATGCTTTTTAGACTTTTATACAGCAAGTACAAAACAGGCAGCGATTCATTGCTTTTACTGGTAGAAGGCACATCTCCTGCACTGAGGCCCCTGTGATAGCTCAACCCTAGATACCTGAATCTTTACAGTCTCAACCACCAACCAAGAGGAAACCGCAGCAGAAAATACAGGGAAAGTATATGAAAGGCACTCCATCTAGGAATACACAATATTTACAATAAATGACATTAAAAAATAATTACTATATGCCAGGCAGCAGACTAAGTCCTGTGCATATATTAGATTATTTAATCCTTCTAAGAAGTCCCCTATATAGATGCTATGATTCTCTTCACAGACAAGGAAACTGAGCTGTGGTGTAGTTAAATGTCTCATTTAAGTTTGAACAGATGGAGCCAGAATTCAAACTCAAGCCATTCTGACTGCAAAGTATATTATATATCTATTTCTCTTTTTTATCATTATTATTATTAAAGTATAGTTGATTTACAATGTTTCATCAACTTCTGTTATATAACAAAGGGACTCAATCACACACATTTCCCTGTGCTGTACAGTAGGATCCCATTGCCCATCCATACCAAATATAACAGTCTGCATCCCACAAACCCCCAAAATGCCCATCCATCTCACTCCCTCCCCTCCCCCTGCCCTGGAACCCCAAGCCTGCTCTTCTTGGCCATGATCTGTTTCTGTTTTTTGTTTGCTTATTTGTCTGTTATTTTTAGATAGGATCATCTGGTCCCTATTTTAGATTCCATAAATAAGTGATATCATAACAGTATTTGTCTTTTTCATCCTGTCTTACTTCACTTAGTATGAGAGTTTCTGGTTCCATCCATGTTGCTGCAAATGGCATTATTTTGTTCTTCTTTATGGCTAAGTAGTATTCTATTGTGTATATATACCACATCTTCTTAATCCATTCATCTGTCCGTGGACATTTAGGTTATTTCCATGTTTTGTCTATTGTGAATAGTCCTGCTATGAACATAGGGGTGATTGTATCTTTTTCAATGAAAGTTTTGTCCAGATATATTCCCAGCAGTGGCATTGCTGGATCATTTGGTAGCTCTATATTAAGTTTCCTGAGGTACCTCCAAAGTGTTTCTGTTTTCCAAAGTGGTTGTACCAATTTACATTCCCAACAACAGTGAAGGAGCGTACCTTTTTCTCCACACCCTCTCCAACATGTGTTATTTGTTCACTTGTTAATGGTATGGAGTGGTACCTCATTGTAGTTTTGATTTGCATTTCTCTAATAACTGGTGATATTAAGAAATTTTTAGAAATGCCTGTTGGCTATCCATATGTCTTACTTGGAGAAATGTCTGTTTAGGTCTTCTGCCCATTTTTCAATTAGATTGTTTTTTTTTGTTGCTGTTGAGTTGCATGAGTTTATATATTTTGGAGATTAGGCCCTTGTATGTTTCATTATTGGAAAAGGATTTCTACCATTCTGTGGGCTGTCTTTTCATTTTTTAAATGGTTTCCTTTGCTGTGCAAAAGCTTTTGAGTTTGATTAGGTCCCTTTGGTTTATTTGTGTCTTTATTGTCATTATTCTAGGAGATGTATCAAACAAGATGTTTCTGTGATTTATGTCAAAGAGCGTTCTCCCTATGTTTTTGTCTAGGAGTTTTATAGTGCCTAGCCTTATATTTAGGTATTTAATCCATTTTGAGTTTAGTTTTGTGTATGGTATTAGATAGTGTTCTACTTTCATTCTTTTACATGTAGCTTTCTGGTTTTCCCAGCACCATTTATTGAAGAAGCTATCTTTCTTCCACTATATGTTCTCTTCTCTTTTGTCATAGATTAGTTGCCTATAGGTACCTGGGTTTATATCTGGGTTTTCTATCCTGTTCCATTGGTCTATATTTCTATTTTTGTGCCAGTACCATATTGTCTTGATGACTGTAGCTTTGTAGTATTGTCTAAAGTCAGGAAACTTGATTCCTCCATTTTCATTTCTCTTTTTCAATGTGGCTTTGGCTATTCGGGGTCTCTTGTGTTTCCATACAAATTATAAAATATTCTGTTCTAGTTCTGTAAAGAATGTCTTTGGTAATTTGATAGGGATTGCATTGAATCTGTAGATTGCCTTGGGTAATCTTCCAATCCAAGAGCATGGTATATCTTGCCATCTGTTTGTGTTGTCTTTGATTTCTCTCATCAACGTTTTATAGTTTCCAGACTATAGGTCTCTTTAGGTAGTTTGTTCCTAGGTATTTTATTCATTTTGATGCAATTGTATCTCTGATTTATCTTTCTGATCTTTCATTTTTAGGATAAAGAAATGCAATTGATTTCTGTTTATTAGTTTTGTACCTGCAACTTTGCCAAATTCATTGATGAGTTCTAACAGTTTTCTGGTGCTGTCTTTAGGATTTTTCTAATTATAGTATTGTATCATCTGCAAACAGTGTTAGTTTTACTTCTTTTCCAAGGATCCCTTTAATTAATTAATTTATTTATTTTTGGTTGATTGCTGTGGCTAGAACTTCCAAAACTATGTCAAATAATAGTGGTGAAAGAGGACATTCTTGTCTTCTTCCGGATCTTAGTGGGAATGTTTTCAGTTTTTCACCATTGAGAATGATGTTAGCTGTGGGTATTTCATATATTTTTTTATTATTTTAAGATAGGCTCCCTTTATCCCCACTCTCTGGACAGTTTTTATCAGAAATGGGTGTCGAATTTTGTCAAAAGCCTTTTCTGCATCTATTGAGATGATCATGTGGTTTTTATTCTTCAGTTTGTTGATGTGGTGTATCATATTGATAGATTTGTGGATATTGAAGAATCCTTGCATCCCTGGGATAAATTCTAGTTGATCATGGTGTATGATCCTTTAATACACACTTGGATTCGGTTTGCTAGCATTTCATTGAGGAGTTTTGCATCTATATTCATAAGTGATATTGGTTGGTAATTTTCTTTTTTTTTGGTAGTATCTTTGTCAGGGTGATGTGGGGCCTCATAGAATGAACTTGGGAGTATTCCTTCCTCTGCTATTTTTTGAAAGAGTTTCAGAAGAATAGGTGTTAAGTCTTCTCTGAATGTTTGCTAGAATTCCCCTGTATAGCCATCAGGTCCTGGACTTTTGGTTTTTGAAAGGTTTTTAATCACATATTCAATTTCGGTGCTTGTGATTTGTCTGTTCATATTTTTAATTTCTTCCTGGTTAGTTTTGGTAGGTTGTATCTTTGTAAGAATCTGTCCATTTTTTCTGGGTTGTCCATTTAATTGGCGTGTAGTTGCTTATAGTAGTCTTTTATGATCCTTTGTATTTCTGTGGAGTCAGTTGTAATTTCTCCTTTTTCATTTTTAATTTTATTGATTTGAGCCCTCTCCTTTTTTTCTTGATGAGTCTGGCTAAAGGTTTATCAATTTCATTGATCTTTTCAAAGAACAAATTTTGGTTTCCTTGATCTTCTCTATTGTTTTCTTTGTCTCTATTTAATTCATTTCTGCTCTGATCTTTATGATTTCTTTCCTTCTGCTAATTTTGGGCTTTGTCTGTTCTTCCTTCTCTAATTGTTTTAAGTGCCAGTTTAGGTTGTTTATTTGAGCTTTTTCTTCTTTCTTGAGGTAGGATTGTATTGCTATAAACTTTCTTCTCAGAACTGCTTTTGCTGTTTCCCATAGGTTCTGGGTTGAATAACCAATGGATCATTGAAAAAATCAAAGAGGAAATCAGAAGATACTTAGAGACAAATGTATCTATTTCTTAATACCATGCTTGTAATATATTGAATGAAATAGGATAATTTAATATAGTATAATTATGATAATGTAGTATAATTATTTTATTCAAAAAGACATACCTACTATGAGATAGGCACTGGCATATAGACATACATATATATGTGTATGTGTGTGTATTAGTTTTAAGATATGTTCACATATTATTTGATCCTCACTTCTAATAGAATAAAGCAGAAGTGACAGTGTATAACTTAGGAGACCAGGTTATAAAAAGCCCTCTGGCTTCTGGATTATACTCTCATTCTCAGTTTGCTTTGCTCTGAGGAAGTTAGCTCCCATATGGAGCAGCCTTATGGAGAAATGCATGTGGACAGTAACTGAGGCCTGGAGCCACCAGCCACATAGATGGGCCATCTTGGAAGTGTATCCAGTAGCCCCATTCAAGCTTTCCGATGACTATAGCCATGTCCAACATCTTGAGTTCCGTTTCTTGAGAAATCCTGAGCAGTTAAGCCACTCTCAGAACTCTGCCCTTCTGAAGCTTAATAAATATTTGTTGTTTTAAATTACTAATATTTGAGATGATTTGTTGCAAAGCAATATATTACTTAATACTGTGTGTGTGCATGTGTGTATGTGTTATCAAACAGTAATCAAAAAAAGATAAAGAACAGCAGCCTGGAACATACTGAATACCTGTTCCAAAGGCTCATCTCTTTCCCTTTAGTCTCCATTAGCTGGTCATAATAACCCACTTGTTCAACCAAATATAAAAACCTAGGTTATCTTTGACTCCTCACTTCTTGCAGATAGGTCACCAAATCATTATAATCCTACTTCCTATATCCTAATGGTGTTGCTTCCCATCTTTTACAACTCTATCTCCTTTGTTTAATCAAAAACTGTTTGTAGCATCATCTCTTGTGTACTCCTACTTATACATCAAGGTCCTAGAACACTTCATGGATGCTGGATCCTGTCTACCACCTCTGTGCCTTGCACACACTTCTAACATTCCATTTTAAAATTATTATCTTTTCGTCTTTCTAGCCCAAGAGATCCTGGAGTGTAGAGGCTTGTCTCATTCCTCTAATCTCTCCCGTCTCTGGTAAGGGCCTGGCAAGTGCTGTGCTCTGAAAATATTAGTGTGCTGATTTTCAATTGATATATAATAAATTATCTCCACTTAGTGGCTTAAACAACAAACATTTATTCCTTAACAGTTTTTGTGGGTCAAGAATCTCACATGGTTTTATTGGGTCATTTGACTCAAGGTCCCTCACAAAATCATAGTCTTCATGTCAAGGCTCAAATAGGGACAGGCCACATCTAGACTCACTCCTGCAACTGTTAAAGACCACAGGTCCTCAAGGCCAAATGGACTGCTCCATGGGGCAGCTTCCAACCCAGCAGGTGAATTCCATCAGAGCGAGTATGGAGAGTGAGTGAGAGAGGGTCAGCCAGGCAGAACCAGAGTATAACTAATCTCAGAAGGGATATTCCCTTACTTCTGCTGAGTATTTATTAGCAGTGAGTTACCAGGTCAGCCCAGAGAGGCTTCATAAGACGTTACACAGGGGTCTGAATACCCAGAGCCAAGGATCACTGGGAGACACCTCAGGAGCTGCTTGCCTTGACCATCTTGACCTTGTCTCTCAGACCAGTTCTGGTCTTGGGGTTCCATCACCTCTCTAAGAACCATCTTCAACTCCTCCTCCGCTATGCCCTTCCAGGAAAACAGGATCAGACTCCACTGCTCCCAGGTAATCAGTGGATAGCTGTCCATCTCTAAACTCCACTTATGTATTTCCAGGCTGTGTTTCAGCCCTGGAAATGTTGCTTAACCATTCATGGTCTAGCTACTCGTCTGTAAAATAGGGTTAATAATAGAACTCACCTCCTAAGTTTGTTGTGAGGATTAAAAACACACATAAAAGCATTTAGCATAGTTCTCAAAGCAATGTAACATCTCAATAAACAAAAGCAACCTTTATTGCTGTCATTATTATTATGATGATGATTATCATTTTGTCCGTGAAGGTCAAGATATCTTCCTTGCCAAACATGTCTGTGGTTCTAACATTTGTTTAGCCTCTTCACACTGTACTTTAAAAAAATAAAAAAGGCAGCTTCTGTGTGGTGGATGACAGGAAGACACTACTCTTCCCAGAACTTGAAATTGAAAAATCCAAGGAGGAGAGTGTAGGATCCCCTTGGTGCATGAGCATAGATGCTCAAAGACGAAGGTTGGAAACTGATGTAGAATAAGATCCCACAATGCTGTAGTATGGGTAGAAATCAGGCTGGAGAGGGGGACTTTTTGTACATTGCCTTCTTTTGAAAAATTCCATTTGGTTTCCCTAGGCAATTAATACCATATTTTAAAAAGTTAAGAATAATCAAGCTATGCTAAGGGACCCCCTAGGGCATGATCTGTACAGTCTGTAAAAGATTAAGTCTGAGAATCTCAAGGGAAAAAACATTTCTTGAGTGACAATTGTTAAGTCACAGAGTACATATGGAATTCTACCTGCATTATCTCATCTTTGTCATTCCACCATAAAAGGGGTAGTTATTCTTAGCCCCCATGTTAAAAAAAATTGGGGGGGAAATGCACATAATAAAATTAACCACTTTAAAGTGAACAGTTCAATGTACATTCACAATGTTGTGTAGCCATCACCTCTAGATTTTCATCATTCTGAAAGGAAACCCTGTACCCATTAAGCACTTATTCCCCATACCCTCTTCCCCAGCCCCTGGCAATTACCAATCTGCAGTGTTTCTATGGATTTACCTCTTCTGGATATTTCACATTAACAGAATCATACATATATGACTTTTTGTGTCTGCATTCTTTCACTTAATGTGTTTATATAGTCTTTTTGAGGTGTGTCCACATTGCGTATATTCATATTGCCTTCCTGTTTATGGCTGAATAATATTCCTTTGTTTACCCAGTTATCTTTTGATGGACCTTTGGGCTGTTCCTACCTTTTGGGTAGTGTGAATGTTGCTGCTGTGAACATGGGTACAGGAATTTATTTTTCCATTCTTTGGGGTGTATTTCTAGGAGCGGAATTGCTGGGTCATATAGTAATTCTGTTTAACCTTTTGAGGAATTTCTTCATATCATTTTTTACAGTTGGAGAAAAGCATGAATGCTTTCAAATGCTTTGAGTGTGGAGTATGGGAGTATGGAAGGCTTCCTGGAGGAGGTGAGATGATCTAAGGGAGGCAAGTTGCTCTTGTGGGATAGAGCAGAGCAAACAGGGTGGAGATTCCTGGATAATATGAACAGAAGCAGAGGCAAGCAGCTTAGTCTAGTTGCAACTAAGGGTCTGACTGGAAAGAGCTCAGGCTGCTCCATTCATCCTCCACCCCCCACCCCAGGTATCTGGCTGCCACTGTCATTATTTACCTTTCAGACTCAGAGAAGCTGATCTCTATCTCATTTAGTTTTAATAAGAACTGTTTATCCCAAGATAGGCTTTGGCTTCTGTCCAGCTCATTCACACATGTACCCAAGCTATGGGCTTTGATTTCTTCTTCTTTTTTTTTTTTTAATGGGTTAATTTCCTGCTTGCACACCTCAGTTCTTTGGGGTCAGAAATGAGAGATTACATGGATAGATTCTTGGCTCTCTTGGGTCCCCATTAACAATCATGACTCAGCCAGACCAAGAGAAAAAAAAAATCTACGTTCTCCAATGCGATGAGGAAGGAAATGACCAACCTCAATCATGCCACCCCACTCTCTAATGAACCCTTTTCTGGCTACCCAGCTTCTCTTAACAGCAATGTGTACTCCTCACTTCAGACACTCCAGTCCCTCTGCAGCAGCAAAATTGCACTGTTATCACGGTCAGCTCAATCCCCACCGTGCATCAGGCACGTTCCACAAATGATCTTCTTTAGCCTTCACAATAACTCTGCAAGGTACACAAGATTAGCCTCATTTTACAATGAGAAAAGAGATTCAAAGAGAGTAAGCTGGGCAGAACCAAGGTTTGAGCCCAAGTCTTGGCAGAATTTCAAAACCCATGCTTCAGCTGCCTGCTGTATATTCCATCTCTATAACTTATTCAGCTTGAGTACCTGAAGCTCTTTAACTTTTGAACAGCATCCCATTCCCCCCACCAGCCCCTGGCAACCACCATTCTGCTCTCTGCTTCTAGGAGCTGGGCTATTTTAATAGCATTTTTTGAAGGAAGCAGAGGAAGAGTTAGAGAAAAGAGGAGAGGGGAGGAGGAGTTACAGAGCGCATGTAGACAAAGAAATCAAGTTGTGTCCTACTGTACAGCACAAAGAACTATATCTAATCTCTTGGGGTAGAACATGATGGAAGATACTATGAGAAAAAGAATATATATATATATTATATATATATATATAATATATATATATTATGACTGGGCCACTATGCTGTACAGCACTGACGCAACACAGTCAATCAACTATATTCTAAATTCAAAAAAAAGAAGGCTGAGCTATGAAAGGGGTGTGGAGGTGGGGAGAGAGAGGAGAAAAAGGAGAAAGGTGGGGGAACATGCACAGAGAAGGAGAGAGAGAGAGAGAGATTGTCGCAGGGCTGAGAAGTGCCCCCCCTTTGCGCAGCTGGTAGAACTCACATTTCTCCTAAATGAAACCTGGTCCCTTTGAATGATTTCCCCCAGGCTGGGGACAGTGGAGCCAGGAGACAGTGACACAGGCACATTTATTGATTCCAAATAGACTCCACTGGGAGCACATCAGAATGATTTTCAGGACTCAATTGAATAGATTCGTTCTTTAAATTAAATTCTTTCATTGCCGCTCAGCTCCTACACAACCGCCCAGTTGTGTCCTAAAGGGGCTCTGATTCCCAATTAATAAATGAGATCATGAGTAATCTGAGTCTGCGTTTTTGCCGATGGGGGCGGTGGGGGGGGGGGACCGGAGGACAGAATGGGTCTAGGGAAATGCAGCTCTCTGAATTTTTTCTCTTAACGTGGGGGGTGGTTCACCTGGATGAATTAGTTTGGGGGAAGGGAGGAGAGGGGAGCATGGTTACATTTGCAGGGAATCTCCCAAACCAGGTCCTTGCTCTAGGGGAGCTGGCTTCTCTTTGCAGCTTGCTGCATCATGCCATCCTACTCGGGAATGGAATCTGGGGGCGGAATGGGTCTAGGAAGTCAGCACATCTTGACACATGGGATTACTGGAGGGAAAAGGTGGGCAAGATCCCACTCTTTCTGGATTCCATTCCTCTTCCCTCCATCACTTTGAATTCTTTCTTTTGCTTGGATCAAGGTGAAGTTTCACATCTTGGAGGATGGATATAGCTGGGCTGCTTTGCAATAGACATGTCAAGATGGAAGTGGACACAACATAAAAGTGGACACAACACAAAAGTGAGTCTTTTGGGGAAACCACACTCCTACCTGGAGCTTTACATACACTTATTTAATCCTCACAATAATCCTATGCAGTAGGCAGAACGAGCACTTGTATTTCACAGATGAGGAAACTGAGGCACAGAAGAGTTAGAGGATGTGACCATGAGCGTGGGGAAGGATGAGGTATAACCAGGATGGAAACATGGGGCTGCTCATCGCCAATTCTGAGACCATTTAAGGGTACAAATCTAGAGTCAGCCGATCTATATTTGAATCTTAGCTCTTCCTCCTCCCAGCTGTGTGACCTTGAGGAAATTACATAATGTCTCTGTGCCTGAGAACACCTTCTGTAAGAGAGAGATGAACATCTACCTACTTCACAGGGTCTTGAGTGATAGTCTAAATCAAACTCATCTACGCCGGCAAGCATTTAGAGCAGTGACTGCCTTAAGAGGTTATGTGCTCATGAGAGTTTGGCAAATGAGCTTTTATATTCTTAGCCACCAAGAGATATTTAGTACAATAAAAGCCTGAGTGATTATTTGTTGGAGGGTGTGGATAGCTAAAAGGAGAAGGATGTCTTCTGGCTGCCCTTCTGAGCATCCTTCAGCAGGTAACCTCCAAAGCAGTCTTTGCCTCATTCTTGCAGCTCCAAGGGGAGCCAAGGAGACTGCTCATTATGGCCAAGTGGATCTGGGGACAGGCCTCCAGGCCCCCTGCCCAGGGAGCTTCCCACTCTGTGTCCAGAAGCCGGTGGTGTGCTTCAGGGAGGCTGCACGTGCCCTTCTGACACACTGAGCCCTCTCCAGTGCTCTGAGAGCCAGAAGGAGGCCAGATCTCAGCATGGTGGCCAGGTGCTAGAGGGGAATTTCCAGCCCTCCTTCCGCAGGTCCAAGTTAACTGAAGAAACCCTTCCAAAAGGCGGTATCCTAGCATTTTGCCAGACAGAGTATTGTTCAGATAGAGCTCCCCCTGTGAAGCAAACTGAAAGGCGCAGTTCATCCACAGAAGTGGGTTCAAAGCCCTGCTCCACCGCTTCCAGTTCTGTGATCCTTGAGAAATTGCTTAAGCACCCTAGACCCCGATGTCCTCCTCCTCTCTAACACCAGGACAGTAATATTACTGCCTTTTTTTTTAGGGCTGTACCCATGGCATATGGAAGTTCCCAGGCTAGGGGTCGAATTGGAGCTGCAGCTGCCAACCTACGCCACAACCACAGCAATGTCAGATCCGAACCACATCCATGACTTATGCCACAGCCTTCAGCAATGCCAGATCCTTAACCCACTGAGCAAGGCCAGGGATCGAATCTGCATCCTCAGGGACACTATGTCAGTTTCTTAACCCACTGAGCCACAAAGGGAACTCCCTATTACTGAATTCTCAAGGTTGTTATAAAGGTTAAAATGAGATAATCCATATAAAGCTCTTAACACAATGCCTGAGAGATCATCTTAGTATTTGTGAGTTAATATCTTCATTATTGATACTATATTGATGTTAATAAATAATAAAAATAATGTTGATAAAAATTAGGGGGGTTTTGGGAGGTGGGGCTTTTTCCAGTGGGAGCCTCATCCTAAATTCCTTCCAGCTTAGTGGGGTCCCCGCAGGTCTGCGTCCTTCCTGAACTTCTGAGTCACTGAAAGTCAGGACCATGGCCGGGAAGCCCACTGAGAGTTTCCATAAGGAAGGAGGCACTTCTATATTTAAATAGAAATCTCCTTTTTTTCAGCTGAGTGGCAGGTGTCAATGATTTGGATGAGCCACCCAAGCAAATTCCCCAGCATCCCAGCAAGTTCACAGACGGTAAGGGTTCCAGAAAGCACTGAGAGCTGTGCCAGTGGCGGAGGGAGTCGGTGAGGGACTTTCCCCTTCTTGCTCGGTTAGGAAGCTTGAGACCAACAGCTGGGCCACCCTTCTTTCTCCTTCTTGCTGCTAAGTCAAATATTCACTGCCTAAGGGACGTTGCATCTGCTATATCCTTGCAGGCACTCCCTTCCCTGAGATATTTTTTTTCTTTTTTTTAGGGCCGCACTCGCGGCGTATGGAGGTTCCCAGGCTAGGGGTCAAATCAGAGCTACAGCTGCCAGCCTACACCACGGCCACAGCAATGCCAGACCCAAACTGCGTCTGCAACTGTAGATCACGGCAATGCTGGATCCTTAACCCACTGAAGCGAGGCCAGGGATCAAACCCGCAACCTTATGGTTCCTTGTCGGATTTGTTTCCACTGTGCCATGATGGGAACTCCCTTTCCTTGAGATGTTTGGATGGCTTTCTCTCACCCCTTCTGGGGGTCTGTTGTTGTCTTGGTCAGCATGGGCTGCTATGACAGGATATCAGAGATCCGGTGGCTTATAAATCACACAGATTTACTTCCCATATTTCTGGAGGCTGGAAGTCTGCAGTGAGGGTGCCAGCATGGTCTGGTTCTGATGAGAGCCCTCTCTCTTCTCTGTTGCAGTGTGCTGACTTCCTGCTGTATCCTCATGCGCAGGAAGCAGGGAGAGAAAGCAAGCTCGCTCCTGTGACTCTTATAAGGGCACCAATCGCATTCATGAGGGCTCCACTTCCTTGACTTCCTCTGATCGTAATGACCTCTTGAAAGCCCCACCTCATGATACCATCAAGTTGCAAGGTAGGGTTTCAATATGTGAATTTGGGGAGACACAAACATTTGGTCCATGGTAATCACACAGGGACCCCCATCTCTGACTGCGCTATTGCCAATCCCAACTATAGCCTGGCATTCCCCAGTCCCTGAAGTTCTGGGGGTTGTGTGTGTGTGTGTGTGTGTGTATCTGTGTGTGTCTGTGTGTGTGTGTTTTACTTTCACCCAGGACATAGGGAAGCCCCAACTACAGAATAACATTGACCTGATCTCAGAAGACCCCACAGAATAAATCTGTACCAATTTCCTACAAAATGATCAAGATACTTAAAAATACCCATTTCCAATAGACTCCTATAAAGTAGCCTAAGGTAATAACGTGAGATACAAAGAATGATGAGCAAGGAGTTCCTGTTGTGGCTCAGCAGGTTAAGAAGCTGATGTTGTCTCTGTGAGGATGCAAGTTCAATCCCTGGTGTTGCTCAGTGGGTTAGGGATCAGGCACTGCTGCAAGGTGCGGTGTAGGTCACAGATGTGGCTCAAATCTGGTGCTGCTGTGGCTGTCGTGTAGGCCAGCAGCTACAGCTCCAATTCAACCCCTAGCCTGGGAGCTTCCATATACCACAGATGCTGCTGTAAAAAAGGAAAAGAAAATGATAAGCAAGAACATTCATCCAAGTAATATTTTCAGAAGTGAAATGTTGGAATTCACCTAAATATCTAACCATAAGAGCATGGATTAAAATATTATTGCACATCAGCGTGTTGGAACACCATGCAGACATTTTAAGTCTTTAATACTGTAGGGATGCTATTAGAGTGAAAAATAAATCTAGATATTAATATTTATTTACAGTGTAATTCTGAATGGATACATGGGAGACGATATTCCAAACTGTTAAGCTTTTCACTGATGGAAAGAAATATGAGTGATTATTTTATTCATCTCTTTTATATTTTCTAAGATATGTTTACAATGAATATGCATTGCACTTGTAATAAGGAAAGAGTATTTTAATCTACATGGGTTTTGTTTTTTTTACACGTCCCTCATGATTTTCATTGCCACAAATACAAGTGTCAGCCACATCAACAGTGTGGTCCCTCCAAAAAAATGCAATCAACCACATTCCCATCATTTTTGGTCACAGTGAGGCAGAAATCTGCTCCCCCCCTCCCCCGAGCTGTTCAGAAAACAGCAGACATAGCAAATATCAACACTCTAGATAAGACAAAGGGGTAAATATTGCTGGGATTTGTTACATGAGTGCTGAAAAATATAATGTGAGGATATAACCACTTATTTTCCCACCTTCAGAAATCCCAGCATCTGTTCCTGCCAAAAAGATGGAGGGTGGGGGAGTTCCCGTCGTGGCTCAGTGGTTAACAAATCTGACTAGGAACCATGAGTTTGCAGGTTCGATCCCTGGCCTTGCTCAGTGGGTTAAGGATCCAGCGTTGCTGTGAGCTGTGGTGTAGGTTGCAGATGCGGCTCAGATCCCGCGTTGCTGTGGCTGTGGCGAAGGCCGGCAGCTACAGCTCATGTTAGACCCCTAGCCTAGGAACCTCCATATGCTGCGGGTGCAGCCCCTAGATAAGGCAAAAAGACAAAAAAAAAAAAAAGATGGAGGGTGGGGAATTTTGCAAAGAAAAAACAATTCTTAAGTCTTTCAAACTGACAGAGGAAGAGGTGGGGTTGATAATGAAGGAAATGCTATATTACATAAAATAAGAGATTTGTCTCTTATCACTACTGAAAGAACAAGTGAGCTGGATTTTGCAGCATAAGAGTGACAGGTGAGACTTCCAGAAGGACTAGGGATTAGGAGACCCTTTTCAGATTTGCAAGGAAGGCAAGGACAACCCTTCCCCTTCTCTAACTAACAGACACACAGAATCTAATACAGGCTTAAGAGAATTGGGCTGATTCTGCCAGGACTTACCTTGTGATTTGGGACATTTGAAGAAAAGCTCTAGGAAAAGGAGAACAAAGTTCTTTCTGAATCAATGTTTCTTCTTCTGCATTTTCAGATTTTCTCTTTGGCACACTATAGATGTTCATCTCTCTGTGGATTGTGCAATAAATTTTTCATCACTGGTTTTCACATCCTCTTGCTTTCCTAGGGTTTTCCCTCTTCAAGCCCCTCTCCCTGCCCTGCCAATTCTTGACAATGATATTTAACCACACCTGCTAGGCCCCTGAGACATCTCTCAGTTGCCCAGAGCCCTGCAGGAAGATGAACTACCCAAGGTGAAAGGCTCACAGCAAGCCCCAAGCCTGATCTGCAAACCAAGGCTAGTTTGTGCCTTGGGCTCGATTTCCAATGCCCTCTAAAGGACTGGCCAATGTCAGGCAGTGGCTACCTGATACCCTGGGCCAATGCCGGGGCAGGAGAATCAGTTAGACCTTTGTGAAGACACTGCTGGGATCTCGGGGATTGATTTTTGAAGCCTTGATTGAGTTCAGTACTTTTCCAGAAGAATAGGAGACTTGGAGTGGCTGGATAGCTGCCCTGAATTCAGGATGATAAAATTATCCTGAGCAGACCAACTCTCTACGTTGAGTAGTGGTCCAGAGGCCCACAGCCAAATTCAGCCTATGTTCATTTTTTCCTTGGCCTGCACAGGGATTTTTATTTATTTAAATTACTTGACAAGATGTGAAACTTGAATGACTCCATGTGAAAATCTGTATTTCTGACTTTTTTTTAATAAAAAGATTTGATTGTAGGTGTGATGTTGAAGAACATGAACTTGAGCCTGATTTCCTGGCTCTGTGATTGGGGGCAAGGTATCAGAGCTGTCTGTGCTTCAATTTTCTCATCTGTCAAATGGGAATAATAATAAAAATACCTATCTCAAGGATAAGGTTTGAATGAACTAATATAAGTGATGCTCCTAAAACAGTGCCCACCATATACAAGTATTGTAAACAGTTACTATTAACACCCAGCACAGGATTCATAATGACTACAGTCATCTCCCTTGCTCCCTTCCTCCTCCTCCCCCCCCTCCTCCTGCTCCTCCTCCATTAATTATGCTTCCCACTGCACTCAGTTCACTCATTATATTGGCTTCCTGGCCTCTGTAAGTATTTGAGTTTGAGATCCCTGGTCTCAAATGAAGATATAGAATTTGCCAGTATAGGACTTTTGTAGACCCCTGGGCAGCAACCAGGAGATTCCGTAACTGCAAATTTCCTCATACCAGAAAATCTATGAGCGTAAGAGATGAACGTTACTTCCCGATCCCAGATTAGCCCTGTGACTTCAGTTTGGTTCAGCAACTTCATGAAACAGAATGGATGATGTGTCAGCTCTGAGCCTAAACCTTACATGTTTCCTCTTGCCATTTCTCCATTTTTTTGAGAAGGAAAAGTTCGTGCTAGATGCTGGATCCTAGAAGAAAAGGAATGATGCCCGCAGGGATTCCCCAGTTAAGATGACCTATCCAATCCAGCAAAGACCAGTGTCCCAGTTGACTTGAAGAAGTATTAGCAAACCTAGCAGAGATCTGCGGAAACCAACCTAGATCAGCCAATCCACAGCGAACCCACACTCATATGAGATGTAATAATAAATGGTTGTTGTTCTAAGCCACTGAGTTTTGTGGTGGATTGTTATGCAGCAAACCCTATCAGATACACTATTCCAAGGAACCGCTTAACATCACCACGTGACCAAAGGAGGATACTGCACCTTTTTCCAAGATACAGTGTTAGGTATGACTAGAAACTACGATCTGGGCTGCTGTCTAACTCACATGGAGAGTCAAACATTCAGGGATGTTTGGATACCCTGTCCCTTCACACTACCTTGGACAAAACCCCAGGACACAGCAGAGTACAACCAAAAGTGCCTGATGGATTTCCTCAGTTCCTATGGTTCCTGCCATCTCCACATCTTCATAGACACGATTTCATGAAGATTTTGTCCATTTGTGAGTTTTAACTATTTATTCTGGCTACACAATGCAAGAATGGACTGTTAGAGGCAGAGTCATGAAGAAAAGTTAAGCAGCTATTGGAGATGTCCAGGTGGAAGGTAGTGTCAGCTTGAACGAAGACTGCGTGAGTAAGAAAAGAAGTGAGGAAATTCAGTGATTAAAAAAATAAAACAATGTCAGTAACAACACTTATCAGATGCTTATATGTCAACCACTGTTTTAAGAGCATTACATACATTTATTCAACAATCTTATGGATTAGGTATTGCTACTCTCTCCCTTTTATTGATATTGCGTCCAAAGGGATCCAGCCTGCAAATGATAGATTGAAACCTAAGTCTAGATCCTGAGTCTGGACACCTAACAACTGCATGATTCTGCCACTGCCTTACTTAAGAGCTTTGCAGGTGGTAGAATAAGCAGGACTTTGTGGTTGATTAGCCATAGGGGGTAAGCAATGGGGAATTCAAAACAGTTTAAAAGCAACGTGGGAAAAGCATGTTTGTCCTGTGTATGTGCCAACCTGTAATCACAAACAAGAAAAATTTACTAAGTAGAGTTTCTTGGGACAGTGGTTACTGTCAACAAATATTTGGTGGACCATCACACATTTGGTTCTGATTTGTCTTCTAGGGATCAAGGAATTAGAACAAACTTTCCTTGAAAAAGACACAAGCACCCTCATGTTCACTGCAGCACTGTTCACAGTAGCCCAGACCTGGAAACAACCCAAATGGCCATGTGCAGATGATTGGATTAGGAAGATGTGCTATATATACACAATGGAATACTACTCAGCCATAAAAAAAGAAAAACATAATGCCATTTGCAGCAACATGGATGGAACTAGAGACTCTCATACTGAGTGAAGTCAGAAAGAGAAAAATACCATATTATATCACTTACATCTGGAATCTAATGAACACAATGAACCTGTCCACAGAAAAGAAAATTATGGACTTGGCAAATAGACTTGTGGTTGCCAAGGGGGAGGGAGAAGGAATGGGATGGATTGGGAACTTGGGTTTAATAGATGCAGACTATTGCCTTTGGAATGGATAAGCAATGAGATCTTGCTGTGTAGCACTGAGAACTATGTATAGTCACTTATGATGGAGCATGATAATGTGAGAAAAAAGAATCTATACACGTATGTGTAACTGGGTCACCATGCTGTATAGTAGAAAATTGACAGAACTCTGTAAATCAGCTATAATGAAAAAAATAAAAATCATTATATATACAAAAAAAAAAGAAGAACTGAGACAGAGAGCTGGGAGTTTCTGAGAAGAGGAGTTTGATTTTAATGTAAAGAATAACTTCCAATGGTCAGAACTTGACCATTGAAATAGATAGGATGAGCTACTTTGAAGGTACAAGATGTATGGCTCTGAAGTTGTCTAAGTAACCAATCAACATCACTTGCCAGGCACAATGAATAGGAGACTCCAGCTGTAGTGTGTGTGTGTGTATGTGTGTGTGTGTGTGTGTGAGTGAAATGAATAAATCATTTCAAAACAATCACAGGACCATTTTATGAAAACTTCTGAATTTTTCTACCACAGCTGAGTACTCATTTCAATCTTGTGGAGGGTATCTGAAATCTGTTTGCTTCTTTGATTTTTCTAGTCCATACAGTAGCCAAAGCTCAATAAGATAAACAGTCATTTGTGGGGAGAAAACCTGAGTATTCTTGGCTTTGTTCTGTTCTCTTCAAAAATAGACATCCTTGCTTGATGAGGAATAGCATTGCTTATCTCTAGAGCAGAGATCAATAATGGCTTTTCTGCTGGAGCTAGCATGTATATTTCTTTTATTTCCAAGGGATCACTACTGGGAACAGGGAAGCAGAAAGTCCTAATTCAACTGGATACCCTAGAACTTTTGCTTTTGGACAAAAATTTGAAAAGTGCTTTGCAAGAGGTCACTTTCTGGACAACCCCTCAGGCTCAGAGTCGTTCACTTTCTCCCTGCCCTTACCTTGAAGTTAATATTTGTTTCTGTGTGACGCCCCCTTCTCTGAGTGACAGTGACTCATGCTATTGCTATCTGGTAGAGACCAGTAACCAATTATAGGACTAGGAGTGGATCTCTGGAACTTGTACTTGACTCCATGCTAGAGGCTACCAGGAATACATAAAGAGGTCAGTGCAACCTGGATATGTGAGATAGAATTCGAAAGATGGGGGGAAAATTCAGGAAATCTGCCACAAGATTTGTTTGAAGCACAGAGTTAGGTAATAGAGTCTGAATTGGAAGATCAGAGAAATGTAAACACAGGAACATACTTAGAGGTAAGACAGAAACAAAGAAAGAAATCCAAGACTTTCTTAATGCACTGAGCAGGGATACCCAACTCCTCTATTGCAGGGTTACAACTATCTGATATGAAGAAGTGTGTTAGGAGTGGTCTGGTTTAGAAGGAGCAGTCAGGACAAACACACATACTCAGAATTGTCACTGAACTCCTGTCAGTCATAGCCTAGGGACGAGGCTCTTAGAAATCAGGGGCTCAGTCCACCTTTGGCTTTACGCTGTTTCAGTACCATGGACAGAACAAGCAGCCATGGTTGCTTGCAGTTCAGTCTGCTTTTCCGCATTGCAGCCCTCTATGCAATAGCCAGGTCATGGAAACAACCTAAATGCCCATCGACAGAAGAGTGGATAGGGAAGATATGGTACATACACACAATGGAATGTTACTCAGCCATTAAAAGGAACGAATTACCAACATTTATAGCAACATGGATGGACTTAGAAACTATCATGCGAAGTGAAACCAGTCAGACAATTAGACAGCAACATCCAATACTACCGCTTACATGTGGAAACTAAAAAGACACAATGAACCTTCTTACAGAACAGACAATGACTCACAGACTTTGGAAAACCTTGGTTTTTCAATTAAGACAATCTGGGGGGTGGGGGGATGCAATGGGGATTTGGGATACAAAATCTGTAAAATTGACTTGTGATGATTTATGCACACTTATAATTGAAATAAAATCCATTAATAAAAAAAAAGATCACATTTTAGGGCGTTCCCATTGTGGCTCAGCGGAAATGAATCTGACTAGTAACCATGAGGATGCAGGTTTGAATCCTGACCTCGTTCAGAGTGGGTTAAGGATCCGGCGTTGCCGTGAGCTGTGGTGTATGTCTTGGTGTAGGACTTGGCTCCGATCTGGTGTTGCTGTGTCTGTGGCATAGGCTGGAGGCTATAGCTCCAATTCTACCCCTAGCCTGGGCACTTCCATATGCCACAGGTGTGGCCCTAAAAAGGCCAAAAAAAAAAAAAGCTGAAATTTTGAAACAAGAATGAAACTGTTTATAGGGAAGCTGCATTCAAGCTACAAAGAAAAAAGTCAGAGAAATTTATATGAGTAGGTCATGAAATCCAAGGGAGGGACCACAATATTAACAGGAGGCTCTGTGACCGGCAGACGGAAAGTCACTACTTTCTCCATCTCCTTCTGCGGCGGCCATGTTTTGTGCTCTTCCTGGAGTCTCCTGGGAAGCCCAGAGTCAAGTTTGTAGTTTGCTTATCAAAAGTGGTTAAGGGCATAAGGCTATGCATTTTAAGTCATTTTTGCCTCCATTTTATTGCTCTTCTCTTCTGTTTTTTTTATTACCTTGCATCTGTTTTGAATTTGGGCTTTCTCTTTTGATATTCAATGTTTTGTGTCATACGACATCGTTTCTGAAAAACGAGTTAAGTATCAGACTAAAACATACACTTGAACATAAACTGACATGCATGCACATATATGATCACATTTTCTACATACATATGAGTGTATTTTCTCTCAGTACCACCCCCTTACACCACCACCACAACAACACAATTGGGAGGACTTCCTAAGTAACATGATCTAGAGAAAATATATAATGTGTCTTTGGGTAGTGGAGTTAGTGGGGTTATTTTGCCATTTTGTGGGAACTTCAAATTTCTAGGCTATCAGAGGTGGAAGACGCAATCTGCAAAGATTACCGAAAAAATAAGTTACATCCCATAGGACCTTTTGCAATGTAAACTTTGCCACTCCTCTCAACAAGCGCTGAGTCTGTTTTCTCCTACCTTGAGTCTACGCTGGCCCAGTAACTTTCTTTGATTAATAGCAAGTGGTGGAATTGATTCTGTACAACTTTGGGAGTCTAGCTATCAAGAAGTCTTGTCAGTTCCATCTTCACTCTCTTGGAATGCTTCTCTGAGATCATCACGGAAGGGAGGATATCTTGCCTGTTGAAGAATGAGAAGCCACATGGAAAACAACCAAGGGACCCCACTGTCAGCCAGCTTCTCCTTCCATGGCAGCTTTTCAGAGCAAGCTGATACCAGAGGCTGGACTAGATCTTAGATCTCCAGGCCTTTAATCTCATGGTGTTTAAGGTTGTGTCCAACACTGTAGGAGAAGAAAAGGCCAAACTCTCTGATACAGTAAGAAGGGGAAAAACTGAGGTTCAAAAGACAGAGCTGTAGCCCCAGCTCGGTCAACACCCTGCTGTGTATCAGTTAGCAAGCACAGTGTCTTCTCTGAACCTCCACTCCCTTGTCTGTGGAATGAACAGGTTAGAGAAATGAATCCCCAAGGCCCCTTTAAGTTCTCATAGTCCCTGCTCCTGTGACTCTAAAGCATGCCTTCTCAGCTCTTTAGTCACAGCAGGAGCTCAGGGATTTTACTGCCACAGCCTGGAAGCCAGCGAGGGGGAGGCAGGGGGTTGCATTTCATTCTGTCAGCTCCCCTTCTTCTAAAGGGTAACATTGTCACTCACAGCTTATCTTGCTGTGAACTTTCCTTAATGGTTTAGTTGGATTTAGGCTCAGATTAATCATCCTGGGCAACAGGCAACACGACAAACTCATCACTAATTAATTGGCAGCAACACAAGATACCACGTTCCCTGGTGCAGAAGGTCTGTTTCTATATCAGCCTCCATCCTTCTAGGTCCTAAAGATGGTGTGCCACTTCATCTTCCGTGTGCTCATTTTGGCTAAAAGCATAATTGAATGCTCACCGCAGGGAGGAATGACAAAGAGAAGATTCAGTGTGGGAAAGCGTATTTCTATTTACATCTTCATCCCCAAAACCAATGTTGTATTTAAGGGAGAAGTTCTGCTTTGGCTGTCTTCCATGAACGAAAATGTTTGCCCTTGCAGTGTTAAGTAAAAGTTCAATATTATTGCTACACATGCAGTACTGTGGAAGTGAAGATTAGGTCACACCATTAATAGGCTCTGAATTTTTATTTTCAACAAAATTTTTTACCAAAGAGATCTGTTCACATTCAGCTATACACATATCTAGACATATAGGTATCTATTACCCGTGTTCAATACTAGACAGCCAGTGTATAGAACAGTAAATGTTTTTTGAAGGAAGGGATAAACATTTCTTATAACACAACTACTCTTTCTCCACTTTCTCACCTTTTATTCATTCCTCAAATCACAGTGTTCTTGCTTGCATCTCCACATCGACAATCTCAGTATTAGCCAGGTTTCTTCAAAAACAGAAAAAAAACAATGATGATCATGAACACAACTCAAACTAGCTTAGGCAAAAGAGAGTATTTTTGGACTGAGTATCTAGAAAGAAAGTTGGGTAGCTTATGGTGACCAAAGGAAAGGAATTGGAAGTTTGGGGCTTGAAGTCTCATGCTGAAACACAATTCTGCCAGAAATCAATCAATCAATAAACCGATGCATGTTTCCCTCTCTCTCTCTCTCTCTCTCTCTCTCTCTCTCTCTCTCCCTCTCTCTCTCTCTCTCTCCCCCTCTCCGTCTCCGTCTCCGTCTCTGTCTCTCTCCCATGTAGACACAGCAGAAAGGTGGCTATCTATAAACCAAGAAGCAGGACAAGGGCCCTTAACAGAACCCAACCACTCAGGAACATAGATCTTAGCCTTCCAGCCACCAGAACGGTGAGAAAACTATTTGTTTTTGCTGGGCTTCTTGAGTTTTATTTTATATGGGCATGAATAAATTTAGTAATAAAGGAAATTCTTGGGGACCAGTGGTTACTGAAAAATAGGACATAACATTTTAAGTGAGACTTGTGGTTTGATATGCAGCACTGAAATGATGGAATAAAAGTATACACATTTAAAAAAATCCATAGTAGAACTGGAAAGATGGGAAGGGTATCATCAGCACAACCTGATGGAAGAGAAAAGGGGCTGAAAAAGACTGACAATGGAATAGAAGGAATAAAAAACAAAGGGCAAGGATTATTGGCAGAATGAGTAATTACAACATAGAGCAGTTAAGCCAAGCCCTGCATATCAGTCTTTATCTGACATTCGTCCCTAGGATAATGTTTTATGTACTATCTTTGATCCAGAAATTCTGATAAAGGCTCCCAGAGTGAGACGTATGGCCAGTGCCTCAGATAACTTATAGCTTCCAGAAAAGACAGAAAAATCACGTGTTCAAAGTGAACAACCCTCCACTTAGACATCTTAAAGGAAATTCCACTTAGTCTCCCACCTCCTCCTCCACTCCTTCCTCTTCTAAAAACACCGACACTAAGGCACGTATGATCTAAACCTGCATTCATTACCAAGAAAACATGGAATTTCACTTGGGCTGAAGAATTACTCCCCAGCTGCCAATGTTGCTCAATTTAAATTTCATCAATAATTATGAACAGCAACCAGTAAATACCATACATTTGAAGAAACCTAACTGTGAAAAGGTAACTTCAAAATACAATAAATAACATAAGATTAATGTGTGAGGGAACAGTTAACACAATAATCTGAAGGAAATTTATCAAGTTATCACATCAGTAAGAAAGAACAGGCAGCAAAGGAAAAGAACCAGAACTCTCAAAAACGACATCTCACTCCCGGGCAGAGATCCAGAGAAAACTCTAATTCTAATTCCCACTGTTCACAGCAGCACTATTTACAATAGCCAAGACATGGAAGCAACCTAAATGTCCATCAACAGAGGACTGGATAAAGAAGACATAGTACAGATACATAATGGAGTATTACCCAACCGCAAAAAAGAATGAAATAATGCCATCTGCAGCAACATGGATGGACCTAGAGATTATCACACTAAGTGAAGCAAGTCGGACAGAGAAAGACAAATACTATATGGCATCACTTATATGTGGAGTCTAAAATATGATATAAATGAACTTATTTGCAAAACAGAAATAGATTCACAAACATGGAAAGCAAACTTATGATTATCATAGGAGGAAGGAGAAAGGGATAAATAATTAGGAGTTTGGGATTAGCAGATACACACTACAGTATATAAAATAAGTAAATAGCAAGGCCCTACTATAGAGCACAGGGAACTATATCCAAGGTCCTGTAATAAACCATAATAGACAACAACATGAAAAAAGAATATATTTGATATATAGCTGAATCACTTCGCTGTACCTCAGAAACTAACACAGCATTATAAATCAACAGTACTACTTCAATAAAAAAAAAAAAAAACATGATTGCCAAACTGAACTCTAAAATCTAGTAGATGAGTGGTTTGCATAGAAAGACGAATACCAACATGACTGAAATCTGGACTGGGATATTAAGCCAAAGGATTCTCCCAGCACTGGTTAAAAAATCAAACATGGGGGAAGGCTGTTAAGATACATGACAGATAGAACCAGAAGGTCCAGCTCCTGTTTAGTAAATGTTTCAGAAAGAATGTAAGAGGAAATGATCCAATAAATAATAAGAGATAAATTTTGTGAGCTGAAGAAAGGGCTGACCAGGTAATCAGATGGACTATTTCATTTATTCAACAAATTTTTATTAAGCACCTGTGGCCCAGGCACTATTTTATTTATTTATTTATTTAGTCTTTTTGCCTTATCTAGAGCCGCACCCGCGGCATATGGAGGTTCCCAGGCTAGGGGTCTAACAGGAGCTGTAGCCGCTGGCCTTCACCACAGCCACAGCAACGCGGGATGCAAGCTGCGTCTGCAACCTACACCACAGCTCACGGCAACGCCGGATCCTTAACCCACTGAGCAAGGCCAGGGATCGAACCCACAACCTCATGGTTCTTAGTCAGATTTGTTAACCACTGAGCCACGAAGGGAACTCCCCAGGCACTATTTTAAACGCAGTGATAAGGCAGACATCAAACTACATTCTGGTGAGGTTATCTAAATACCAGGTATTAAAACAAAATACTAAACTCTTCTGCCTCTGGCTGTGACGGAGTAACTGGTACAGGCTAGTCTTCCCACAGTAAACTACAATAAACCAGGCAAAACAGATCATCCAACATATTTTCAAAATCTAGTTGCAGATATTCTTAAAATATTGCTAAATCAAATTCACATAGGACAATGCCTTATGATCACAAAAATCAAAAAGAAGATGAATTAAATAGGTGAAGGAGATTAAGAGGTACAATTTCGGAGTTCCTGTCATCGCTCAGCGGTTAGCAAACCCAACTAGCATCCATGAGGACCCGGGTTCAATCCCTGGCCTCACTCAATGGGTTAAGGATCCAGCATTGCTGTGATATGTGGTGTAGGTCGCAGATGTGGCATAGGCCAGCAGCTCCAGTTCTGATTGGACCCCTGGGAACGCAAGTGCGGCCCTAAAAGACAAAAAAAAAAAAAAATACACAAACTTCCAAGTACAAAATAAATGAGTCACAGGGATGAAACTACTAGTATGGGGAATACAGCTAATAATTATGTAAAATCTTTGGTGACAAGTGGTAACTAGATTAATTGTGATAATTTTGTGATTCATAGAAATATCGAATCACTATGTCACGCATCAGGAACTAAGAGAGTGTTGTGGGTTAATCATACTTCAAAAAACAAACTCTTAGAAAAAGAGATTTGTGGGGTGCAGGGGAGAAAGAATTGGATGAAGGTGGTCAAAAGACACCAATTTTCAGTTATGAGATATATAAGTTTGGGGAGGTAATGTACAACACGGTTAATAAAAACAGCAGTGCTGTACCTTACATGTGAAAGTTGTGAAGACAGTAAACCCTGAATTCTAATTGTAAGGAAAAAAAAGTTTTCTTTTCCTTTTATTTTGTTATGTATATGAGTTAATAATGCACGTTCACTAAACTGATGGCGGTAATCATTTCAAGATGTCGAAAAGTCAAATCATTTTATCTTAAAAGTATAAAGTGCTGTATATCAATGATATCTCAGTAAAACTGGAAGGAAAAATATATGTAAATAAAATTTTCCAGTAATAAGTGGCATAGAAAATGCTATGAAGAAAATGGGAAAGGTTTATAAGAAAAAGAAATCAGAACTCTGACATCATCCTCATAAGGCAATGTCTTAAGTTCCGACAGACTCCTGTTCGGAACTTTTATTTCTCTATCAGTCAAAATCGTATATGCAGTGCCATCTCAATTATGTAAAAATATGCATCGAAAGCATCTGAAAAGAAATATGTGTTGAACACCTTACCAGTTCCGGTATTAAGGGTTTAGAAATATCATCATGCTCATCCTCACAAAAGCCCCTGTAAGGCTGGGATTATTTTCTCTTTTATTGGCCAGTCTCACAGGGCTGGTAGAGAAGAGAGCTGAACTCAAATCCATGCCTTCTGCAGATGAGGATGTTCAAATGACTGCCTTGTCATCAGATCTGAGGAATTTGCACTTGACCTTGAGCGACCAGATATCCTCGGTGCCTCCAATGACCAATGCCAACACTCAAAATGGACCCAGTGCCCAGCACTTCCAGTGGAGCTGGGGAATCTGTGATTAACAAGAGGACAACTGACCATTCTCAGCATGGGCTGATGTCTTTCTGCTGTTGGGAATCTGCAGGATCTCCCTGAAACCTGTTTGATTCCACCGGGCTTCCTCCAGTGGGATGGCTATCATTGTGAAGACGCTTTTTCAGCTTCAAGACAGCATGAGTGACTTTTTCAAGCATTCTGATTCCACACAGAGTCAGCGTGTCACAGAATTCAGGCCATTTGGCATAATCGAGGGGCTTTCTCTCCCTCCTTCTTTCAGGGTCAGCCAGCAGTAATTCGGCTCTCTTCTGTCGGCCCACATTATCTCTACCATGGGGAACTAACAAGCACTTCATTGCACAGCTGCTAGAGGCTGGAGAAATTAATTAAAATTTAAAATAAAACCATTTACAACCCTTTGCATCCGAAACTATAGGAGTGGGCAGCCTCTTCAAGGCATTTCAGCTGATTGGCAAAGGAGAGAAAACTTTTTTTCAAGAGGATATTAGCCACATACATGTATTTCATAAGCATATATATAAGTATTCAAACCATAAAAGCTGACATTAAAGCTGAACAATCTTGTTGTGTATAATAATTAGAAATTTATCCAGAGGATCAAGATGGATTCATGTGGGAAAAGTGAGAGCTAGGACACTAAATTTGAAACATGAGAGCTCTTGTTGTGGCTCAGTGAGTTAAGAACCCAGCTAGTATCCACGAGGATGTGGGTTTGCTCTCTGGCCTCGCTCAGTGGGTTAAGGATCCAGTGTCACAGCAAGCTGCAGCATAGGTCACAGACGCAGCTCAGATTTGGCATTACTGTGGCTGTGGCATAGGCCGGCAGCTGCAGCTCCGATTCCACCCCTAGCCTGGGAACTTCCATATGCTTCCAGTGCTGCCCTAAAGAATAAAAAATAAAATAAAATAAATTTGAAACATGGATGAATAAAGTTGACAGTTCAAAATGATAAGCAGCCCATCTTTCTCTTTTATGAGGTACCCTGCAGATTCTTGGAATAGTCCAATAACTTACAAAAATACGTTTTTACGTGTTGTTTTTATGAGGTTTCAAAAGGGAAGTAAACAAGCCAAGGACATATTCTGTAGACACTTGTCTAGTCAAACTTGTGACTTTTGCCTAGGTGAGAAAACTAAGGTATCTCTCTCAAGTCACTTACGTGACTTTCTCAGGGTCACACAGCAAGCGACTCATTCCTAAAAGCAGCCTCTTTGGAAGAGCGCAGATTCACTTTCAACACTGGTATTGAAATCTAACCCGTTCAGAACTGATGTTCTGATTGACGACCCTGGGACTTTAAGATCTGCAAGTGCCTTCTGATCTCAGAGACATAGATAGCCACAGACTTTGACAATTGATGACAATACCGCATTTTTTTGATTTTCTGAGGCTTACAGAAGAAAATGAGTATTCACTGAGCCTCTACGCCATGCCTAGACTCTTTGTCTAAATAACGTCATTGAATTTTCAGAGATGCCTTGTGCAATAGGCATGCCTGTGTTAACAGACCAAGAAAAAGCCCGAAGAGTTAAGCAACTTGCCCACAGTCACAAAGCTGCTCAACGGCACCCTTGAGGTTTCAGAATACCTCCATGAGGTCACACCACTGAGCTGTCCACCCCTTCAGCAGGAGGAGATCTCTTTGCTTGCACTGGCCTGAGAAGGTGCATAGGCAGAAACTGAGTATTAGTAAGTACTTCTGTAGACTGTTCACAGCCGGTGATGGGCTGAATCAGTGTAATGCAGTGAAAGTACTGATTCTGATGGTCATCAGCTCAGGAGTTGGCCAAATCACCACCCCTGCTCTGATTCCATGACTTTCCTCGTTCAGAAAATGAGAAAGGATGCAACAGCTTTAGTTCTCCTGAGATATTAAAATCCCAAATAAAAACAGAGTGAGGAAGAGGGGGATAGGAGAGATATTATCGGTGAGCCTATTAAAAAAGTCTTCAGAGGAGTTCCTGTTGTGGCTCAGTGGTAACAAACCCGGCTAGCATCCATGAGGATGCCGGTTTGATTCCTGGCCTCACTCAGTGGGTTAAGGGTCCAGCATTGCCGTGAGCTGTGGTGTAGTTCGCAGATGAAGCTTGGATCCCGCATTGCTGTGGCTGTGGCGCAGGTTGGCAGGTACAGCTCCGATTCAACTCCTAGCCTGGGAACTTCCAAGTGCCATGGGTTCAGCCCTAAAAAAGCAAAAAAAGAAAGAAAAAGAAAAGAAAATTCTCCAGTACTGACAAAGGACATAGGTGATTTTAAGGGCTGTGGAGAAAAATAAAAATCCCATTTGATACACGTACAGTCCTGGTGGTAAACCACGAACTGGAAGTAGCTCTTAAAGAAGAGAGAATGACAGAAGCTTTTCCTGAGGCAGAGGAGCAAAGGACTCTTATTTACTGCCCATGTTCCGCCTGCCAAGGCACTCTACCTGGACATGTATCATTTCCCTTAATCCTCACATAACTGGTCTCAGCTGCTCTATAAACTTAGTGTGAAAATACAGTGAATTTTTTTCCCAAGTAGTCTTAGAGTCCTCACCTACTAGATAGGCAAACAAAAACAAAAACGCTGATAGCCCTCTCGTGGGTCGCCCCGTCAATTTCACATACAACAGAAAGAATTCGGGTTTTATGCCATCTACATAGGGTGGAGGTGAGTAGGGAGAAGTGGGGCAGGTGTCCAGCTTCCACCCTCAGGCAGGAAAATCCGTGGCTTCCAAACAGCCTTCTACCGCCATTGCTGCCATCTCACTGCATTGCTTTTATAAACGACTTTATTGAGGTACAGCTCCCATATCATGAAATTCATCCATCTCAATTATATACTTCAATGATTTTGGCAACTTTACTAAGTGGTGCAATCATCATCATAAATCAGTTTGAGAAAACACCCCCCCGCACACATGTGCACACATAGCCTGTAAGATCCTTTGTGCCCATTTACAGATAATGATTATTTCCACCCCCAACTCCAGGCTAATCTACTTTCTTTTCTATCATTTTGGGACATTCTATATAAATAAAATTATACAAGCTGTAGGCTCTGCATCTGTCATTTCCACTTTTCGTAATGTATTTGAGTATTTGAGGCTCATCCATGATGTAGTATGTGGCCATGGTTCACTCCTTTTCATTGTTGTTTTTTTTTTTTTTTAGAGTCACACCTCATATGGAAGTTCCCAGGCTAGGGGCTGAATCTGAGCTACAGCTGCCGGCCTACGTACACCACAGCCACAGCAATGCAGGATTGAGCCACGTTAGTGACCTACACCACAGAACACAGGATAATGCTGGATCCTTAACCCACTGAGCGAGGCCAGGGAGAGAGAATGCAACCTCATGAGTACTAGTCAAATTCGTTTCTGCTGCACCACAACAGGCACTCCCTCTTTTCACTATTGAAAGGCATCCCACTGTATAGCCAGACTACATTTTTTACTTTCTGTTTACCAGTGTCCATGGACCAACAGTATTATTCATAATAGCTCCAAAATGAAAACAACTTCAATCCTTTTTAAAATTGGCCTATGCCTGGGGTTTTCAAGCCTGAATCCACAAGATGATTTTAATGAAAGGGGTCTGAGGTAAAGATATGTATTTCCAGATGATTCTACAGGCCAAGAGAACCATGGTTCTACTGAGTCTAACAGAGAATGCGTTCTCTACGGGGATGTTACAGTCCCTGGATCACCAGGGGGGTCGTTTGCTCTCATTCCTTCTGAATTTGGTTTGGCAGTAGAGGTCCAAATGTGTGCTCGTGTTACAGCACGTCATTTGTGTCAGACTTGGGACATAGCCCTGCTCCGCACAGAACCCCAAAGTCCCATCCATTTCCCCTCTCGGGGTCTGAGGGCAGTGGCTGGTTCACACCTTCTCTTAAACCCTTAGAACCCAAATGTCCACACACATCTCCTTTCCTAGAGAATTGGGGCCTCTTGGTGTCCTTCCCAAGTGAAGCTCCAGACTCTACTCCCCTCTCTCGGATGCTATTCTCAGTGGCTTGAAATCCGTTCCTATCTAAGGAAGACCCCATTTGATTCCAAGTTGCCAGTGACTACACTCCTCATTAGAGGCTATTTTATGACTTGGAGATGCTCTGCACCTCCCCACTTCCTGTTGATTGGACATGTTTCTTGGTTAATAATGCTGAGAGAAAAAAAAATACATTTGGTGTCTGCTGTGTCACAACCTTCATAGTCACACTATCATGTAAGTAGATTATTATCCTTATTTTCAGACATTGATTCCCAGGTAGGTTAATTGGCCAAGGTTATACAGCCGATAATTGCAGATCATCACTTCAACTCAAGTTTTCTTGACTCCAAAACCTGTGTCACTTTCTAACTTTCTACTACAATTTGCTGGTTTCTCCCCACCCCGCTTCTTTGCAGAGCAAGGATTTCCACGTTCCATTTAAAAGGCAATTTAATTGTAAATACATTCCTGCAAAAGCTCATTCCATCTCCCTCATTTTCTCCTTTCCTTCCTCAGTCTCCTAAGAGAGAGTCATTAGGAAGGTACATTCTGTTTCTAAGCCTGCTTTGCCTTGTATAAAAGGTCTCTTTCCAAAAACTCCGTGGAGTTGCAACAGTGTCCTTACGCCATCCCTGTTAGGTTTGTAGACTCCTCTAGCCTCGAGGAACACATCAGCTCGGTGCTGCAAAGTCCCGATCCTTGTCCCAGCCAGGCTGCAAGCCTGCAGATCCTCACCATCAGGGAACATGTAAATTAAAGGCAAACTGGATTTGTCATCAAATAAACGGTTGGATTTTGTTGGAGTCTAGTGAGCAAGGCAGAGCATTCCTCCATTTAAGCCCTTATCAGAGACCAGCAAACATTCCCTCCCAATGCAGCTGGTTTTAAATTTTCTGTGGCAGGTAGAGGGATGATAATTGGGTCAGCCTCTCAGGGTCTGGTGCCAGTGCCCTTGCATCCAGCTGTAACTAACTTTTGGCAAACGTCAGCCTTCCTGCTGAGGTGGGGTGAGGGGAGCATTCTAGAGGTCAGGTCTCGTCATGTCTATAGTGATTGCAGAGGCATGGATTTTGGTAGCTTGGACCTGGGATAAAATCTCAGATGCCCTCTTTATAGGGTACATGGCCTCACACAACTTCTATCCCCTCTGATTCAAAGATTCCCGTCTATCTCTACAGAGTTGGTTCAGCCATTACCTCTTTTATTCTTCTTCTTCATCCATTCCGTCTCAAATATATCACCCCCAGGACCTTTGCATATACCGTTTTCTCTGCCTAGAACTTTAGAGCCTAAAGAGGCCATTGTGACTACCTCCCTCATTTTACAGATGAGGAGACTGAAGTACAGAGGAAGGGAACTGACTGTTACAGGATCATTACACAGTGAATCAGTAGCAGAAGAGTATAATTGGCAGAGCCCCACTGTTAAGAGAACAAACAGAGTGAGTTCCCTGGTGGCGTAGTGAATAAAGATGGTATTGTCACTGCTGTCATGTGGGTTTGACCCCTTGCCTGTGAACTTCTGCATGGCATGGACATGGCCCAAAAAAAATGAGAGAGAGAGAGGGAGAACAAACAGGGGCAGGAAGGGAGCCAGGAGAGAATTTAAATCTTCATCTTATGAAAAGTACTTGCTATTTATCATCGCCAAGAGTCTGAGCATTCCTGGACACATGGAGAAAGATCCATTGCTGTATATGCCCCATAGGGCAAATACTGGTTTTCCCGTTTTACAAACGAGAAAAGTGAGGCTTAGAGAGATTGGTTAGCATTTTCAGTAGACACAGCTGGCAACTGGGCTGGAATTTTCACCCAGGGCTCTCAAAGCCCTCCTTGTACTCGCTAGAAGGTGTATGTGTGTGTTGCAGCAACCCTACCTTCTCTGCTTTCAAACATTCACAAGCCTTGTCCCTCTCAAGGATCAGCTCAAATTCATTACCTCCTGAAAACCTTTCTTGGTACTTTTTCCTGAACAGACTTTCTTTCCAGGGCCACCACTGCACTTTGATTGTGAAGCTCTCCTAACTCCACGTCATAGTTATTTCTTGACCTGGATGTTTCTACCACTCAGTCGTTGCATGTTTTCAGATCGAGACCATGTATTAACTTCTACATCTTCCCATTGCAGACACGGAATACTTATACCTAGAGCAGATAATAGGTATATAGATATGACTGGTAGTAAATGTCCAGGCGGGTATGTAATAGATAATCAGCAAATACCTGCTGAATGTGTCACAAAGTTAGTAACGGTGCTTTTCTTTAAGAATTGTAATTTATTCTGGGTGCAGGTTGAATTTTTTGGCTACACCCACGGCATGTAGAAATTCCTGGGCCAGGGATCAAACCTGTGCCACAGCAGTGACCTGAGCCACAGAAGTGACAACCCTGCATCCCTAACCTACTAAGTCATCAAGGAACTCCTCAAATTGACTTTTTTATTAAAAGATCATGAGGATGGATATGAAGACATTTTAGCTCATTGAGAAAGAAATATCACAATGAATTGTGCCCGCTGTAGAAAAGGGGGAAAACACGCTGACATTAAAGATTGAAACAAGACCATAAATACAACAGAGAGTGGTTTCTTCACCTTTCCCTGGACATGGAGAATATTATGTGCTGATAAGCATCGTGTAAAATATGAGTGCTTCAAAGGGAAATTTTTTCACTGAACGTAAACAGTGGCTTATTCATCTCAGGATTCTACCTCCAACCCCTACCCCCCTCATCAGTGTCTAGCACACAAACACCAATTCAATCCCAATGGAACTGGAAGAGTTTCAGGAGGGGAACAGGAAGTGGGGCGAGGGTGTACCTGGGGTCCTTGACAGCCCTCCCCACAGATTTATGCAGAAGTTGCACCCAGCTGCATCTCCTCTGGCCCGCAAGTAATGTAATCCTTTTTTTATTTTTTAGTTTTTTGCTTTTTAGGGCTGCACCCACAGCATATGGAATTTCCCAGGCTAGGGGGTCTAATCAGAGCTATAGCTGCCGGCCTATGCCACAGCTACAGCAACACAGGATCTGAGCCGCGCCGTGTCTGCGACCTACAGTGCAGCTCATGACAACACCGATCCTTAACCCACTGAGTGAGACCAGGGATAGAACCTGCATCCTCCTGGATACTAGTAAGGTTCGTTTCCACTGTGCCATGATGGGAATTCCATGTATTTTTTTTTTTTTTTACTCTCAGCTAATGTTTTCCTGGTAATATCCTTTGATCACAGGAACCTTTTGAGTCACAAGACTATCCCAACACTTGGAAGAACAGTACTCAGGGCAAAGTCAAGAAGGACTGAGAAGCAACAAAAGCCACCCCCGCCCCATCAGTGTACCAAATCTCAAGCCAAAATTCTTACCACTCTGCAGGGTCCCCTTAGTTCAGCCTTACAGATAGGGAGGCATAATCAGAAATGGAAGCGCCATCCCCTAAGACACAGGGAAGATAAGAGCAAGAAACAGATCCAGGTGGGCCAGACTCACAACCGATAGCTTAGAATAACCCAGCAAATGGAGTCCATCAACGACTTAACTCTTTCCCCCTCTCGTTACACATTTAGATTTCATTCTGCTTTTCACCACTGTAAACAACACTGCAATGAAGCTTTGCTTTACTATGAAAAGCTCTGGCTGCATTTAAGATGGTCACATTGCGGGTAGAATTGCTGAACTAAGAAGCGTAGGTAGGAGTTACTTGGTGGTGCAGTGACAGCAGGTTAAGGGTCCAGTGATGTTTCTGCAGCGGCTTGGGTACCTACTGTGGCACGTATTCAGTCCCTCGCCCTGGAACTTTCACATGCCGTGGGTGTGGGGGGGTGGTCGGGGAGCATGGGTATACCAACTTGTCTTCCAAAGGGCTGCATGAACTCGCATTGCCTCCCGCAGTGCATAAGAGTACCAGTTTTACCACACCGCCATCAGTTCGGGTATTCTGGTTTTTTTGGAAAGGTTACACTTTCTGGCTAAAAATAGTATCTCCATTTTCATTTTCATTTCTTTGATTATGAGCAAGGTTGAACATTTTCACATATGTTTTTCAAGCCGTTTTGTTTCCTTTTTGTGATTTTTATTTTCCTGTCTATTTTAGTTTGCCGGATCTTAGTGATTTTCATAATAATTTTATAAGCCCTTTTATGTTAAGAATATCAAGCCTGCTTTAGTCATCTTTGCTTAGAATAGTGTCCCATTTTGCTTCCTTTAAGCAATTTTTAAGCCAACAACTTTCAAAATATGTAATTAATTACATCAGTCTTCTATTTTGTGATTTTATCTACCCTTATCCTTTAGGTTTCCATAACTCGATAAATGTTCGATTTTACTGTCTTCTGGTGTTTATTTTTACTAAAAATGTTAAGGCTTTTACTCTATCTAGAAGGTTTTTTTTTTCAGTGTTAAATCTGATGTGAGGGATCAACATGAGTTTTTGCCAACTTGCTAACCGACATTTCTCCCAGCAGCATGCACTGAATAATTCCTCGACTTCCCCATGGCTTGTTATCATACATTAAGGTCTTATTCCTGAGAGTGACTGTTTGTCATCTATCTCCGTGCAGACATTATTTTCCCTCTCTGCTGTACCCGCCACCACCTGCTCAGGCCTCCACTCCAGCAGGGTTCTCAGAGCTATCCTTGGACTTCCAGCCAAATAGTTTTCCATTCCTGAAAGCTTTTTTTTTTTGGAAGCACTTGCTATGGCGGCCTGCCTTCCAGGAGGCCTAGACCTCCCTGAGCAATTCCAGCTGGGAAACAGCAAGAGCCAGTGCCTGTGGGAGGGCAGCCCTTGTATTTAAAACCAGCAATATCGCCCCCGTCAAAGCTCACCAGCTCTCTAGCCTGGACAGGCCTCAAGGTGGGAACAGCCTGCATGAGATTCTGAGAAGCACTGCAGGCTCTGAGAATCACAGAATCCTCATTACGGTCCAGGATTAAGAAAAGAACTCACCCCCGCAGAAGGCAGCTAAGTGCTTATCTTCTGCAGGAGAGAAATTAATAAATAATGTCTGAGGGAAATTAGTCAAGAAATCGCAATCTGGGCATGTTTCGAAATACAGAGCTAGCTAACCATTAAAAATCCTTGCCTTGGGAGTTCCCGTTATGGCTCAGCGGTAATGAACCCGACTAGGTCATAAAAGGCAGACGTGGGGAGTTCCCTTTGTGGCTCAGTGGTTAACGAATCCGACTAAGAACCATGAGGTTGTGGGTTCGATCCCTGGCCTTGCTCAGTGGGTTAAGGATCCGGCGTTGCAGTGAGCTGTGGTGTAGGTCGCAGACGCGGCTGGGATCCCACGTTGCTGTGGCTGTGGTGAAGGCCGGTGGCTACAGCTCCTGTTAGACCCCTAGCCTGGGAACCTCCATATGCTGCGGGTGCGGCTCCACATAAAAAGGCAAAAAGACAAAAAAAAAAAGCAAGCAGACGTCTCGTCCAAGAGGAGGCGCAGCATGTGAGCTGGGGGTCAGACTCCAGAGCCCACACTTGTGACCACGGCACTTTGTCGTTAGTGTTCTGAGAGGCATCAATGAACTCATTTAATCCTGTCCATATTCCTTAGAGTGTGAAAAACATGAAACAAATTTTATTTATTTTTTGCTTTTCAGGGCCTGTGGCATATGGAGGTTCCTAGGCTAGGGGTCCAATCGGAGCTACAGCTGCCCGCCTATACCACAGCCACAGCCACAGCCACAGCCACGCAGGATCCGAGCCACGTCTTCGACCTACATCACAGCTGACGGCAACACCAGATCTTTAGCCTACTGAGCGAGGCCAGGGATCAAACCCTCCTCCTCGTGGATACTAGTGCGTTAGGCTGCTCCATGATGGGAACTCCCCAGATACTTTTCCGTTATAGGTTATTACAAGATATTTACTCCTGTTCCCTGTGCTATACAGTAGGTCCTTGTCATTAGACCAGTTTTACAGTGGACGAGTCAGAGGTTCTGAGAGGTCAACAAACTTTCCTCAAATCACACAGCTCATTAAAGGCTCAGCCACATATAGAACCTGCCCGTCTTCTTCTAAGCTGAGTGCTCTGGGCCATCGAGCATACTCTGTCCTCACGCCTCACATCGTGCTGGCACACAGCAGGTCACTGACACTGAGTGCTGCCAGCCACTGATTCAGAGACCATGTCCCAACCCTGCTTGGGGGCAGCCTGACCTGTTCTTTAGGTAGTGCAAGGAACAGTCCTGCAATGACTCCCAGACTGAGCACCACCAGAAAGAAGATTCCCAGGAGCCTCCCTGAAGCCTCTGGAAACCAGCAAAGGCAAGTCCTGGTTCAAGCATGACTCATTTGAACAGGTTTTGTTAGTAAATAAATCGGGTGAGTGTGGAGGAAGACATCAATCAGAATATGCGGTTAAATCATCAGAAAGATGCAGAAAGTCCTTGCACCTGGAGGAAAATCAGCACGTTCCATGAACACTAATTAAGAAACGCAAGAGATGCAACTAGAGACGATCATACTAAGTGAAGTAAGTCAGAAAGAGAAAGACAAATACCATATGATATCACTTAGATGTGGAATCTACAATATGGCACAAATGAGTCTATCTACAGAACAGAAACAGACTCATAGACATAGAAAACAGACTTGTGGTTGCCAAGGGGAGAGGGGTGGGAGTGGTACAGACTGGGAGTTTGGGGTGAGTAGATGCAAACTATTACATTTAGAATGGATAAGCAATGAGGTCCTGCTGTATAGCACAGGGAACTATCTCCAGTCTCTTGTGATGGAACATGATGGAAGATAATGTGAGAAAAAGAATGTATATATATGTATGACTGGGTCAGTTTGCTGTACAGCAGAAATTGACAGAACACTGTAAATCAACCATACTTTAATAAAAAAAATTTTAAAGAAGCAGTTAAAAAAAAGAAGGAAGGGAGTTCCCTTCGTGGCTCAGTGGTTAACGAATCTGACTAGGAACCATGAGGTTGCGGGTTCGATCCCTGGCCTTGCTCAGTGGGTTAAGGATCCGGCATTGCTGTGAGCTGTGGTGTAGGTTAGAGACACGGCTCGGATCCCGCGTTGCTGTGGCTGTGGCAAAGGCCGGCAGCTACAGCTCCTGTTAGACTCCTAGCCTGGGAACTTCCATATGCCACGGGTGCAGCTCTAGATAAAAGGCAAAAAGACAAAAAAAAAAAGGAAGGAAGGAAGGAACACAGAATATCCTTCCAGGCTAAATGAGAGTTTCAGGAACCGGGGGTGTAGGAAGTCTGACTGCTTTCAAGTTTGAGCAATCTGGTCACTTTAGGCTATCAGGCTTGTATCCTGACCACTTGTGTGAGATGGGGGTTGTGAATTAGGCTTCAAAGTTTCCTGGGGGCTATTTTGGAGGCTGGCTCTTGACACCAGCGGGACACTGTGGTCTCTTCCTGGGTACAAGTTCTAAGTCCTCAGTTTCTTATTTGTGGGAAGCAGGCTTCATTCAGCCTCCTAGACCTTTCCTGAGTTCCAAAGGGCAGATTCAACCAGTTGTCAGTCAGGGAAGGGAGGGAATGTAGAAACAAGGGAGGGGAAGTCAGGAAACAGCAGTGCAGCAATGGGGTAGGGCCCTGGGTCCTCGGGAAGTAGCGTACTTAATAGTACCTTTGAGCTCTTCTGCAGAACTAAGTCCCCTCCCAGGCAGAGGATGGTAACTTTAGGCTGAGAGCAAGATTCCTGGAGCACTGCCTTGTTATCACCCCAAACTCATTAGGAGGAAGTCATATAGCCCAAACGTTGCCTATAAAAACTTCTCTTGGGAAACGACTAGGGAGTTTGGGTTTTTGGAGCATATAGCACCCATTTTCCTTGCTTGGCTCTGCAATAAACATTTCTCTGCTCCAAATTCGGGGGGGGGGGGTTGTTTCTTTGTTTCTGTTTTTTGCTGTTGCTTTTTAGGGCCATGGCATATGGAAGTTCCCAGGCTAGGAGTATTGGAATTGGAGCTGCAGCTACTGGCCCACACCACAGCCACATCAAGGCCAGATCTGAGGTGCAGCTGCGACCTACACCATAGCTCACAGCAACACTGGATCCTTAACCCACTGAGCAAGGCCAGGGATCAAACCTGCATCCTCATGGATACTAGCCAGGTTCTTAACCCGCTAAGCCACAACAGGAACTCCCCAAACTCCAGTATTTTGGTTTATTTGGCCTCACTATGCATCAGGAACGTGAACTTGGATTTGGTAACACTACCAAATGAGCAACTTCTCTGATTTTAATTCCAGGGAACCCATTCTGTCTGCTCTTCTGACCCTCTCCTGTTCTAATCTGCTGTACAGGTTCCAAAGGCAGGCCCTTTGCCAGCTCGACCTTCCACTGGACACGACACTTTCCATGAAGACACGACAAAAACTGGTAAGTCCCAAGATGGCAGAAGGTCCAACTTCCAGTGGACCTTGAGCCTTGTTATGCATTCATTGTAATATATTAGCATATGTTAAGTGACATGCCCACAGGCACTGTGACAATTTCAAGGCCAACTATAAAAGGGCAAAAAGTGGGCAGTGGCCCTATCCCTGGAAATCCCCGCCCCTTCCTTGAAATAGTGGGAATAATCCTCCCACTCATAGGCTATGAAATTACCCAGCTCAGAAAAACTCACCACCCCATACTTCAGGCCACTCTCTCACCTTCTAAGATATTCCCCACTGGATCTTTTTCAATAAATCTACTTCTTACCTATCACTTTGACTCTTCCTTCTGTGCCAAGACATAAAGAACCCAAAATTCAGTCCTGAGACCAGGTGTTTGATTTTAATTAAAAAACAGTGGGTTCAGGAGCTCCTGTTGTGGCTTAGCAGGTTAAGAACATGACATCATGTTTGTGAGAATGTGGGTTCAATCTCTGGCCTCCCTCAGTGTGTTATGGACCTGGCATTGCCGCAAGCTGCAGCGTAGGTCACAGATGTGGCTCGGATCCAGCGTTGCTGTGGCTGTGGTGCAGACCGGCAGCTGCAGCTCCAATTTGACCTGTGGCCTGGGAACCTCAGGAGACCACAGGTATGTCTGCAAAAAGATAAAACAAAAGGAAACAAAATGACAACAACAACAAAAAAACGGTTCATTCAAGCGCCAATCTGGGTGTTGGCTGGGTCCGAGTCCTAGCCCTTGGGTTTGAGTCCCAATCTGAGTCTTGGCTGGGTTAGAGTCTCAGCATATGGGTTCAAGTCCCAACTTGAGTTATACGGTTTCAATAACATTCAAGTTTTGGCTCAAGACTGATCCTTCGAGAAGCATTTTCCACTTGCTCTAATACTGCTCTTTCTCATGGCCTCCACTCCAGGTCAAAACACACCAACCTATGTATTCGCTTCCCTCTGAAACAGTTTCACGTACTCACTGGTTTACTTTGCCTCTGTCTCCCTGCTCCAAACCACAGCATCCTGAGAGCAGGCCCCCCCAACAGGCTCACCACCCCATCCAGCATCTGCAAAGTGCCTGGTACTAGTAAATCAAGTGTCTCAGCCTGGAGCCTCCCTGGGGGGTGAAAATTCCAGATTCCTCACATTTCCTCATCCCCTCTATCAGGACCTGATCTAAAATCTGATCCTGAATTTGTATTAGGCATTATTCGCTGTGCGACCAGTGAGCCTGCACAGCCCTGCTGTACCCCTGGGGAAGGAAAGGCAGGAAGGGCCTGGATTGCCTGCTGAGGAGCTGCCTTGCTCCAGGCTTTCCTGAAACTGCAGCCTGAGCTCACCTTTCCAGCCCAGAGGGCTTTTTTTTGTTGTTTCTGATGGTGACTATTTGAATGAGGCACTTTTCACTGCACTGCCTGAAGGACAAGGGCTTCTCGGCAGGGGACCCATTAACACTGGCCTAAATGGGAGTCACCTGGAGGGAGTGAAGCCCCAGGGACCCCTCAGAAAGCTTTAGTGGCGCTGCAGCCTCCTCCTTCACTGCTGCTTCCCCACGCAATTAAATGGGCAGTGACAAGATTGCGCCCTTAGTATCTGCAGCCTGGAGTCTCAGAGGCTGCTGGTGATGGTTGGTCCTCACTGCCTCCAAATCAACCACCTCCCTACCAGGCTCCCTCCCACCCTCGCTCCATCCTTCCAGCCTCCCCCTCTTCCTCCCCTTCTTCTCTCCCTCCCTCCTCTTCCCCCTCCCTCCCTACCTTCCTTCTTTCCTTCCCTCCTTCCCTTCTTCCCTCCATCCTTTCTTCCCTCATCTAAGAAAGTGACAAAGATCTGTGAACTCTCCAGCTCTCCACCTCTTATCCCTCTGGCTTCGGGTTCTACCCACTCCATCCCTTTTTCCTCCTATCTCGCCTGCTTCTAAAATCTGAAATATCTAGGTGACCTACTTTCGCTTTATAAGTGGAGGCCATGGAACTGTGGGCCAGATGAGAAGTGGGCAGAGGCGTCCAGCTGGCTGGAACTGTGGAGCTCCACAGGTTCTCCATCTGGGCTGGTGGCGGCTGCTGGCAGGTACAAATTTTCAAAGCTTGGCCTCTTGGGCAGTGTTCACGCACCTGGAGTTCATGACCTGGAGCATTTCAGGGCAGCTCTACTGGTCGCAAACTGAACAGAGGCTGGAATTTTTATAGCCAGAGTACTCCACTGGACCCAGCATTTACTGAGTGTTGCCACCACCGCGCTAAGCAATGTGACCAAATTAACGATAATTGTGAACACATTTTTCTTTGGGGGTGTCTTTTTGTCTTTTTTTTTTTTAGGGCCTCACCTACGGCATATGGAGGTTCCCAGGTTAGGGGTCTAATCGGAGTTAGAGCTGCCAGTCCACACCACAGCCACAGCAACACCAGATCTGAGCTGTGTCTGCGACCTAAACCACAGCTCACGGCAAAGTCAGATCCTCACTCTGCCAGCCTGAGTGAGGCCAGGGATCGAAGCCATGTCCTCATGGATGCTAGTCAGACTCGCTAACCGCTGAACTACGACAGGAACTCTGGAAACACCTTTAAGGCAAGGACTTTGAACACACCATCTGGTCTGAATCCTCCCCAAAGCTGTGAGATGGGAATGGATTTGCGCCCATTTTTCAAATGAGGAAACTGAGGTGTAGAGAGTTTAGGTTGTGCTTTTTGTCAAGTTACTGCAACTCTGTGAGATGAGAATTAGAATTTCCATTTTATGCATGAAAACCCTGAGTCTCAGGGGTACAGATCACATAGCCAGTAAGTGGGAAACACAGCACTTATCAGCAATCCCCTGTGCATGCTATGCTGAATTGCAGTGCTCAAATAAATTGCTATCATTTGTAAAATTTTAAAGCTCAGTTGCTAGGAGACTTATTTGCTCATTCAGTGAGTCTTTCCGGCACACCAATTACAGATTCGACACAGTGGTGGTGACAGAGAGTTCAAACCTGGCCTCTCAAGTCTCCTTTCTCTTTGGTCACATCCCTTTGCAACTATACCAAGTGCCAGTCTAGACCTCAGGAGGCCTTGCAGCTTCTTTCTTGGAATACTATGAGCTCCACGAGAAGTGACCTGGGCTTAGCGGCCAAGGCCTGAGAGACATCTGGCCCAGTCACACACGTCACCTTACTGTGCAGCCAGCCAGCCAGTCCCCAGAAGCAGAGCTGTGTGGCTGACCGGCAGCTGATCACAGCTGCACAAGTGAGCACAGCCCAGACCAGAAGAACCGCCCTGCAGAGCCCAGCCCAAACTGCCAGTCCACATAATCGCGAGCTGACTCAGTGCTTCTCACAGTGTATCCTCAGCCCAGCAGCATCAGCATGGCCAGTGAAGCTGTTAAAATGCAAATGTTCAGGCTCCCCTTAGAACTACTGAGTCATAAACCCCAGGAGTGTACCAAAGGACCTTTCTGAACAAGTCACCTGGGTAATTGTGATGCATGCTGAAGTTGAAGAACCACCAAATATCTGAGGTTATTTTAGGCCACTGAGTTTTGGGTCAATTTGTTAGCTAGCCGTTGCTAACTCATACAGGGGTGGACGAGTAATTCACCAATGCCCTTGAGATGCTTAAAGTTCATTAAGGGAGACAACATATTCTTAAAGATAAAAAGCTTGTAATGTATAAAGCCAGATACTAAGATGAAAAACCACCACTGTCAGACTGCATAATAATAGCGATGGCGTTCTCATTGTGGCTCAGTGGGTTAAGAACCAGACTAGCATCCATGAGGATGTGGATTTGGTCCCTGGCCTCGTTCAGTGGATTAAAGATTCAGCATTGCTGCAAACTGTGGGGTAGGTCACAGATGTGGCTCAGATCTGGCATTGCTGTGGCTGTGGTGTAGGCCAGCAGCTGCAGTTCTGATTCGACCCCTAGTCTGGGAACTTCCATATGCTGCAGGTGAGGCCCTAGGAAGGGAAAAGAAAATAATAATGGTAATTAATTTAAATAAGTACTTACTATGTGCCCAGCTGTGATGCAGTTTGCATTCATTATTTCAGTTAGTCCTCATGGGGACTCTTTGAGGTTGGTGCTCTTTTTTCTTTTTTTTTTTGGTCTTTTTAGTGTCGCGTATGATGTGCAGCCTCTGAAATTTCCCAGGCTAGGGGTAGAATCAGAGCTATGGCTGCTGGCCTGTACCACAACCACAGCAGTGACAGATCTGAGCCATGCCTATGACCCACACCACAGCTTATGGCAACGCTGGATCCCTGACCCACTGAGCAAGGCCAGGGATCGAACCCACATCCTCATGGATACTAGTCAGGTTTGTTACTGCTGAGCCACAATGGGAACTCCGAGTTTGGTGCTCTTTTTATGTCCATTTAATAGATGGAGAAACTGAGGCCTAAAGAAGATAAGAGCTTTGCCTGAGGTCACTGAAGCAGCCAAGATTCTGACTGTCTCTGAAGCCCATGCTCTTGTGTGAGGTGGGACCTGACTCCTAAGCGTGGTCCAAAGAGAGTGCTGTGCCTCTCCAGAGGGAGAGCCTTGCCATCCCGCAGGGGGTCAGGAGAGGTTTCATGGCCGAGGGAGTCGCTGGGTTGACCTTCAAGGTCAGGCAGGATTGGGACACGTGGCAACAGAAGAGAAAGTGAATTTCAGAGGGAGGAAACAACTCGAGCAAAGGTGAGGGGACAAGCAAGCCTTAGGAAGAGCAACTAGCTTCACTGACAGAAAAGAGTGTTCCAGGACAGGCCTGCAGTGCAATTTTAAATTCAGAGCATTACAAAGATCCAGCATTAATAATTTTGTTGGACATGAGGTGTGGAAAGGTTATTTGAAATATTAAATTATTAAACTCAGCATTAACAGAACATCTCACAAATTTTGGGGAGTGTGGTTTCTGAATTGATTTTCCTGTACCATTTGACTAGAAATAGTTTGAAGACGTTAGGCTTGAAAGGGTAGGGGAAACATTTTGTTGTTTTAGTTCAATCTCTAGCCTAAATTTTTTACTTAGATTTTTTTTCCTTGAAATGTATGGAATGGGCAAGATCCTTCTCTTCCTGCTTGTCTCTCTTTATACATCAATAATCAAAACAGGGGATTTCCCATTGTTGGCTCATCAGGTTAAGAACCCGACATAGTGTCTGTGAGGATGTGGGTTCGATCCCTGGTCTCACTTAGTGGGTTAAGGATACCTCTTTGTGGCAAGCTGCGGCATAGGTCACAGATGCGGCTTGGATCTGGTGTTGCTGTGGCTGTGGTGTAGGCCAGCAGCTGCAGCTGATTCAACCCCTAGCCTGGAAATTTCCCTATGCTGCCAGTGCATCTGTAAAAAGAAGAAAATAAACAGAAAAAAATACATCCAAAGGGGGATGACTTAAGTAAGCATCTACGAGTGGTGGATGTGCTTGGGATCCTGCCATGTTAAGATGCTGCCTCTGCTCCCAAGGAACTTAGCAATTCAGCTGGATACTAAGCTATCTGGCACCAACTAAGGACCATTAACAATGAGAGAAGAGAAAAACCAGCGTAGGTTGTAGAAACCGGGAAGAACTTCAGGGAGTAGTACATGTCAGTTTCACACTGAGCCAGAGTATGTGAGCCATTCTCATACCGACTAGGACATATGCTTATCCCCTTTAGAAAAACAAAGAGCTGACCCCTTCCCTAAGAATTTCTTGGAAACTTTTCAATCCTAAATAGCAAATGTGTTTCACCTGTTAGGTCAGTTCTGCTCAGAGCACTGTTTTGAAAAGGATTTTGAGTCTCTGACGCTCTCAGAGGAAATGAATGCTGGAATCAATTAGCAATGTCTGCTACAGGTATGGGAGTAGCAAGGAAGTATCCTACACATGTGGCTTCTCTCTTCCGCGCTTTCAAATTGTAATAAAATTTTTGCTTTCCTATATCTAACTAGCTGAAATCTTTAGCTGGACTGGAAGCCTTGCTTTTTTAAGACGGAGGCACTGAAGAAAAAGTGTACAGCTATTTGAAAGGAGAATCTTCCAGTACATTTCTGTTCCTCTAGTTAAATTTTAAACAGATACCCTGCACTTTATGTAGACAATTATAAGCTGATCCCTTTATATTCTGAAAGAGGGCTCTGAGGTGTAAAAACCACCGATTAATGGAAAGGTAAACTATACATCTATATCAACGCCCAGCCGGGTTCTCTTGAAAATGTTGGTTCTTGGCTGAAAGTCTATTTGTATTAAGAAGGAAAACACTCGTTTAAGGACATAGTTACTTACCAGAGTTAGGTGATTCTAAAGTGTTTGATTCTAATTGATAGCAACTCTAGGTGTTTGGAGGATAGAAATCAGGAAGAGAAGTGGGTCACAGGAATACAATTTTTTCTTGATTAGATAACAACAACTGCAAGAAGGAATGGAGTGGAAGTTAGCAGGGCTTCCACACTCCCTAACTCTAGGATGGGCCACTCGTTAACACAGTCATTTGCAACATAGTCAACGGGACTCTCCAGTCCTGCGCTATATGCAAGCTTTCTTTCACTAAGCCAAATTCAAGTTCACAAGCCAAGCTCAAGTTCACACGCCAGTTTCATTTCAGCTCAAGGAATATTTATTTGGCCCTTATCCAGTGTATTAGGGTTCTTCATAGGAACAGAAAGTGATTCCCTCATATGGAGACTGAGAAGGAGGGTGGTGATTTCATCCTGGGTGACATCTGAGGGCCTGAGAAACAGGAACAACTATGGTGTATATCCTGATCCAAGGGCGGAAGAAGACCAAGGTCTTGGCTCGAGGAGTCAGGCAGAGAGAGGGTGAATTCTCCCTCCTTCCCCTTTCTGATCTGATAGCATCCTCAACAGATGGAATGAGGTCCATCTCCCTGGGGAGGGCAACATGATTTCCTCAGTCTACGGGTTCAAATGCTCATCTCATGCAGAAACACTCTCACAGACACACCCAGAAGTAACGTTCAGCCCAAGATCTGGGCACCCCATGATCCACCCAAGTTGACAGATGATATTAACCATCACACTAAGTGTCTGGCATCCTGCTTAGTGCTGAATATACGGAGATAAATAATAAAGGGACCCGCATCTCAGGAAGCTCTCAGTGCTAATAAGAGATTCAGAAGAGTTGCTTTTATTCCACCTCAAACATAGATGCAGCATTAGATTCTCTAGAGATTTTTTTAAATTAAAATTTGGTGATGACATACCCTAGAGGAAGCTGTGCTCCACATTCATTTTCTGGAATGTCCACAGCAGGGTTCATGAGAACCCTCAATGTGGAAACAGCCTAAATGTGCCCCATCAGGAGACAGGATACAGACACTGTATATTCATGTCATACCACATCATAATACGGATATAGTGGATGAACTTTTTACGTGAATATAGTGTATTCATAGGATGCCATACGGCAGTGAAAATAAATATAGTATATGCAACTATGAGGATGCATCTAGAGAACGTAATACTGAGCAAAAGAAGCAAGATACAAAAGAATACATACAGGATGATTCCATTCATACCAGCCTCAAAAATAGGCAACATGGAACTATGTTTTTAAGGGACATACCTATAGGTTGTAAAACTGCAAAGGAAGGCAAGAAAGGCTTATCTCAAAATCCTGGAGGGGAGAGTTGGTTCCCAACTGTATATAAGTTGGTTCCTTATATACAGAGGGCAAAGAGAGACAGAAGAAAGAGGCAGGCCTTTCCAGACTGGGAGGTGGCAGGTGTCATGAACAGAACGTACATTCGAGGCTTGTCTTCAGGGCCACTAAACAGGTAGCTCTCCACACGCACCCTCCAGAGTCTTAATCCTTTACATAGAAGCCATAACGGCGTTCAGTCACATATCCATCCAGATGGTCTCATCAACACCTTACTCTAAAGGCTACGTCCTTGGACGGGCTCCTAGTATGGCATCGGTGGGTGGAACATACATTTCAAGGACATGAAGGTGGGAGCCTTTGACTGCCCAGGTCTAGCTCAGGGGTCAACTCATGACTTCCTCCAACATGGAGGCAGGGGTCATGATGGGGAAACGAACTTGGTGGCTCCTAGAATGTTGGGAATGTTCCTTTTTTTTTTTTTTTTAAGGCCGCACCCACTGCATATGGAGGTTCCCAGGCTAGGGGTCAAATCAGAGCTACAACTGCCAGCCTATACCACAGCCACAGCAACATCAGATCTGAGCTGTGTCTGCAACCTGTAGCACAGCTTATGGCAACGCTGGATCCTTAACCCACTGAGCGAGGCCAGGGATCGAACCTGCTTCCTCAAGGATACTAGTCAGATTCGTTTCCACTGAGCCACAGTGGGAACTCCAGAATGTTCTATTCTTGACCTTGGTGGTGGTCACATCAATAGTTGTTTAGTACTTATTTGTTACATAGTATTTTCATTGTTTTTGCTCTTTTAAGAACATATTCCCTAATAAAAAGGTAGAAAAAGTAAGAAAAGACATTCTGATCACATTAAGTAAAATAAAGTAGCAATAGGTTAAAAGCTTAATATGGAACATAGTCAATGGGAGGAAAATTCAGCAATATGCCAAGATATTTTTTTCCCGTTTTATGGAGAGATAATTGACGCATGTCAATTGTGTAAGTTAACGTATAGAGCATGATGGTTTGATTTATAGGTCAAAATGTTGCTCAAAAATTTGTATCACATTTCTTTATAATCAGTGATTTATTTTGCTGTCACACTTCCTTCCTCAAGAAGGTTTTAAGGAGTTCCCGTTGTGGCGCAGCAGAAATGAATCAGACTAGTATCCATGAGGATGCAGGTTCTATCCCTGGCTTCACTCAGTGGGTCAGGGATCCAGCATTGCCATGAGCTGTGCTGTAGGTAGCAGAAGAGGCTCGGATCCCGAGTTGCTGTGACTGTGGCATGGGCCAGTGGCTACAGCTCTGACTGACCCCTAGCCTGGCCCTGGGTGTGGCCCTAAAAAAAGCAAAAATAAAAATAAAAAGAGAAGCTTTTAAAACACACACAATTACACACATACAAAACAAAACACACACACATAAGGAGGGAGGGATAAATCAGGGGTTTGGGATTAGAAGGTGTAAACTACTATATATAAAATAAACAACTAAGTCCTACTGTAGAGCACAGGAAACTATATTCCCTTGTACTATATCTGTTAACCGCTGCGCCACGACAGGAACTCCCCTATGTACTGTATCTGAATTACTGTGCTGTACACCAGAAACTAACACCACATTGTAACTTAACTATACTCATATTTTAAAAATTAAATTATATTAACACACACCCCGAAGAGAACTGTGAGCTCAAAAATGTGACTTAAGTCTAGGTGTATGGCAGTCTCACCTATTTAAACTATGCAGAGAAATCCAGACACCACGTGGAGGAGGGGGAAAGCAGCTCCATGAATTCCAAGGCCTGGTGCCTAAAAATGTCTCAACGATTGGTCCTGCAAGTTCAGACTTCTAAAGTGATGGCAGATTCAGGGCTAAAAGGAAAATGTGCTTATGTCTGCCCCATGACCCTTGGGAGAGGGGGGACAATCATTCCCATTTGGAGACCTCTGCTCTGGAATACCACCGTTCAACAGAAATGTAGTGGGAGCCACGTGTGTGATTTTAAGCTTTCTAGTAGCTACACTAAAAAAGTAAAAAGAAACGTGATATTAGTTTTAATAACATATTTTACTTGACCCAATAATATCCAAAATATTATCATTCAAATATATAATCAATATGAAAAACTGACATACCTTACACCCTTTTTTTTCTTTTTATGGCTACACCTATGGCATACGGAAATTCCCAGTCTAGAGGTCAAATTGGAGCTGCAGCCGCTGGCCTAAACCACAGCCACAGCAATGCTAGATCCTTAACCCACTGAGCAAGGCCAGGGATCGAACTGGCATCCTCATGGATACTACTTGGATTCTTGACCTGCTGAGCCACAATGGGAACTCCCCTCTTTTTTTTTTTTTTTAATACTAAGTCTTAGAAATCCTGTATTTTACACTCACAGTACATCTCAATTTGGACAAGCTACTTTCCAGGTTCTCATTAACCCATGTGGCTTGTGGCTGCCATGCTGGACAATGTACTTCTAGAACATAAGAGCCACAAGGGTGCTTTTTACATTGCTAATTCTTTAGTGCCTAATGCCATGCATAAACCATAGGAGAACTTTAGTTGATTTTTTTTTAAAAATGACTAAATAAATATCCAATTCTATTTGTAAGGGAGAGTTAGGGCATTCTTATCTAGAGTGGGGCACTTTAAAAGCCACAGTAAGAGCAAGCCAAAGCAAGTCAGAGTAATAATCCCATCTGGTGAGGGTTCAAATCATGCACGAGATGAAAATGCATGAAACTATGACTAAGCAGGCCAGTTGGCTGTTAGGTGGATGAAGTTTGTGGGTGGACTATGTGCACGCGCACACACACGCACACACACACACACACACACACAAACAGATTTCCTGCTCTCCCTCACACTTCCCCACAAGATATTGAATTGTCCTCTTTTATGCATCCTGCCCTATCACAAACCTCCAGGAAATGTGGTTTAAAAATCCAAAACATTGTTACCTTGTGATACTTTGTGGGGCGGGGGGGGGAGGGGGGGTGGAGCATCCCAAGGCATATGGAGTTTCCAGGTCAGGGATCAGATTTGAGCCATAGTTGCAGCCTAAGTGGCAGCTGTGGTGACACTGGTTCCTTAACCCACTGCGCCAGGCCGGGGATGGAACCCGCATCCCAGCGCTTCCAAGATGCCACCAATCCCATTGAGCCACAGTGGGAACTCCTGATGCAACACTTTTTAATGCCTCAGATACTGTGTTGAGAACTATAGATTTCCTCCAGCTGTCTCATCTAAAAAATGTTAGCTTGCTGTACCTGCATTTGAGATTAAATTTTTTTAATTGGTCAACACCGTGATCTCCTGTGTATGTGCAGGCAGTTAAGTGTGTTGTTAAAATGAGATGGTGTTTTGCTCATTACGTATGACGTGCTGATGCAAACAAACTGACAACAAGAAGACACAATCAGGACCTTCTCTCAGCAACTTTTCCAACATCTCCTGATGTCTTAATGTCCTTTTCAAATTAGACTCCCAAATCCTTTTGGGTCTTGCCTCAATTCTTTTTTTTTCCTCCAGGTATAGGAGCACTACAATTCCAAGTGAGCCAGTTGCAGAAGATGACACTGGATTTACTTCATGGGCTTTTCTTTTTCTGCCCTCCTTGGCATGGATATAAACAGGTACATACAAATGGACTAGATTTTTTCTCTCAGCCCAAGAAAAAGATTCTCCTCTGTTGACAAGTATCCAGGGAGAAATAAAACAGCACAAACTGAAGTACAATACTTTTGCATCAAGAAATCATCTGTATTACATTGGATTTTCTCTTTTCAGGAGTCTTCCAGGCGGCCCCTATTCCTTTTAGCACATCTGCGTGGTAGATGTTACACTAACCTGCTGTCTCCTTGGAGGATAAGCAGACACATTTTTTTCCTGAATCTGCTCCTAATGCCAGCTTTTTTTCCTATCCGTTAAGTAGTGACAGTCCAGGCTTGCATTCTCTGGCTAATATGGTTTACAGAAAATTAACCCCCAGCGGAACCAGAGAACTCTCCAGTGAGGGCATCAGGGCTTTTGAGCTTTTTCTGAGTCATTTTCTGGTAAATGCATCCCTGAGATTTACCACAACTGCCCTTGTTCATGACAGCGGGGGGAAAAGTCTACTGCTTTAAAACCAGGTACTCACATAGACATGGTCACAAGTTTAGCTATATTAGCACTGAAAACCAAACACATGTACATGACATTCCCTCAGTATTGGTAAGAGACACTTTCCTGCTGATACGTGACAGCAGCCAGACTCTGGTCCCCCCAAATGTGGGTGATCGTGGAATCATTTGGAGAGCTTTTAAAGCACATAGATTCTGGTGTGAGTGAACATGAGATCTGGGTGGGCAAACAGTCCTCTCTATTTCTGGCAATAGGACACTGACTTATTGTGGGGTGGGGAACCCTTGTATGCCTTAGGTGGAGCCAACACTGACATTTCTGCTGCAGGAATGGACATATGACTCAAGCTTCACCTATCAGAGCACTGTGTCCTTGGAGTTCCCCTCGTGGCTCAGTGGTTAGTGAACCTGACTAGTATCCTTGGGGACAGTAGTTTAATCCCCGGCCTTGCTCAGTGAGTTAAGGATCTGGCATTGCTGTGAGCTGTGGTGTAGGTCACAGATGTGGCTCAGATCCCTCATTGCTGTGGCTGTGGCATAGGCCAGTGGCTGCAGTTCTGATTCGACCCCTAGCCTGGGAACCTCCAGATGTCTTGGGTGTAGCCCTAAAAAGACAAAAAAAAAAAAAAAAAAAAAAAAAAAGGAGCACTATATCCTTCTGGCTATTGATTGGTTAAGAGATGGGCACATGACCCAAGAGAGACAGACCAATCAGATAGTTCCCAGAGACTTTTGCTGAAACCACCAGGAAAGAGATACTCCTCTGTTATGAGGGTCATTAGTGTAAATTCAAGGTAAGATGGGATGCTGATGGCTATAATTTCATCACATGGGGAAGGAATGAATGAAGCCAAGTGAGAAGATAAGAGAGCCAGGAGACAGAGGAAAGAGAAAACCTTGAAGGTAACATTTGAGTCTTTGGATCCAGCCAGGCCTAAGCCTAACCTTGGACTTTTCAGTTTTTTGAATAAACTGTCCAAATCTTTTTTTTTTCTTTAGCTTTAGTTTCACTTGAGTTCCTGTCTTTTTTTTTTTTTTTCTTTTTAGGGCCCCAACCTTGGCATATGGAAGTTCCCAGGCTAGGGGTTGAATTGGAGCTGCCGCTGCTGGCCTATGCTACAGCCACAGCAATGCCAGTTCTGAGCTGCATCTGTGACCTACACCAAAGCTCTGGCAATGCCAGACCCTTAACCCACTGAGCCGGGCCAGGGATTGAACCCGAGTCCTCATGGTTCATTATCTCTGAGCCACAATGGGAACTCCCTGTCATTTTCAAACAAAGTATACTTATTAATACACTTGTATTCTTATGATCACTCTAGCTGGGGTGGGAGGGGCGGTCACGGAATCAGAGATAGTAATTTCTAAACTTTAGATTATATACAAATCAGACAGAGGGCTTTACAAAATGCTGATTTCTGGGTCTTTCCTGGAGATTCTAATTCAGAAGGATGGAGCCCAGAAATCTGCTCCCAGGTGACTGTCATATGGAACCATACTTTGGGAATCACGGAACTAGAATATCCTTATAGGCTACAGCTTCAGAATATAGGAAGGCTCAACTATAATAAAAAATAAAAAATAATAATAAGAATGTAGGAAGGTGACTAGTTGATTGAGTGCTTACCATGGGCCCCGTGAAATATGACCTCACTCCTTATGATTTTGGATTCAAGTAAAACAGCAGTTCTACAGTTTACATGAAGACAGATAAATGTAAGAAATAACTCACAAAGCTTTTATTGACGTTCTAGATGCTGAAAATTCCAAGGATGCATATAATTAGGAGAACTTAATGGATTTCTTCAATGAAACCTACTCATCTTATGCATCGGGCAAGAGAAGATAATATATCTTTCAACAGACAGAATCACTAGTAGGTTAGAGGCAAAGTAGTAAACCCAAGAGTTGAAGCTGTGAGAAACTGTCATTACATCAGCCATGATTTGAATCATCTTATTTTGAGAAAACTTGGAACTAGATCTTTCTGAAGCTAGTCTTGTTTTTTTTTGTTGTTGTTGTTTGTTTGTTTAGGGCCACACCTGCAGCATAAGGACGTCCCCAGGCTAAGGGTCCAAGCGGGCTTCAGCTGCCAGCCACAGCCACAACCACAGCAACATGGGATCCGAGCTGAGTCCGCAACCTGCACCACAGCTTGTGGCAATGCAGGATCCTTAACCCACTGAGCAGGGCCAGGGATTGAACCTGCATCCTCACAGATACTAGTCGGGTTTGTTACCGCTGAGGTGCAGTGAGAACTCCTGAAGCTGGTCTTGGAATTTTTGGGTTTTGTGTTTTTGATTTCTGGTTTTGAGTTGAAACTTCTAAGAATGGTCTTCTGAGACCTAGTTCTACAGAAGACAGCTTGGAGATGAGAATTCACATGTAGCTGATTTATTCAGGAAGCACTTCCCCCAGGGAAGGACAAGAAGCCAGGTGCAAGTGTGACTGCAGTCCCACAGAGGGAGCCCCATCCCGCAGCGGGCTCTGGAGTATAAGGTATGCCTCAGTCTGTTCTGACCCAAGGCAAGAGCTAGAATTTCATGCTCCTGCACTTGAAAGTCTGTGACCAAAGGCGCCTCTGAGGGAGGGAACCTCTGAGAACTTCTGGTTTGGAACATCCAAGCAAATCTGCTCCAGGAACCCGAGACAGTTTTCTTCCTCTAAAGACCTCCTTGTGTGGGCAACAGAAGCAAAAGCACGTCAGGGCAGGCAAGGGGTCAGAGCAATCCAAGGCGAGTTGGGGGGGCACCAACAGTGTCTGGTCCAGTGACACTGATTCTGTTGCTGACTTGACAGTTCTAGTAATTTTTATGCATTTTATGAATTCACCAATGACAACTAGTGGATGACAGACATTGGTTTTTTAACACAGCCCTGATCTCATTTAAGCATGTAAGATTAGGAAGTATCTTTCAGGTTGCCACCTTTAAAACATGCCCAGCTTTAAATATTTCTGTGCCCAAAATGTGCATTAAAAAAACAAATACTTTTTTTTCAATAACATTGTTCCACTCAGTTAAGTGAGTAATCTAAGTTGAAGAACACACATATTTTCCAGGGAACTCAATAAAGCCATGTTTGATTAAAGAATATTTATAAATTTATTAAAGTTACAAAATTAAGGCATCCCGTAATAAATCAATTAAGAAATGAAAAAATTAAATGGAAAAGTCTCCCTTTTAAGTGGTACCATCTACCCGCAACCAAATCCTAGGGGTCTATGCTATTTATTTATTCTTCTGTTTATTTAGCCAGTCTCCCATTGATGGACATTTAGGTTGTTTCCATTTTTTTCCCACTAATACAATGTTGCAACAAATTTTGTTGTCAATAGGCTTGTATACAGGGATACAAGTATCTTGTGCACAAAGGTAGACTCCTTAAAGGAGAAGTGTTGATCAAAAAGATACATGCACCCCAATGTTCACAGCAGCACTATTTATAATAGCCAAAACATGAAAGCAACCTAAATATCCATCAACAGATGAATGGATAAAGGAGGTGTGGTACACATATACAATGGAATATTACTCAGCCATAAAAAGGACAAAATAATGTCATCTGCAACATGGATGGACTTAGAAATTGTCATAACTAAGTGAAGTAAGTCAGACAGAGAAAGACAAACAATATATCACTTATATGTGAAATCTAAAAATTGATGCAAATGAACTTATTTACAAAACAGAAACAGACTCATAGTCATAAAAAAACTTACGATTACCAGAGGGGAAAGGAGAGGAGAGCGATAAATATGGAATTTAGGATTAACAGATACACACTACTATATATAAAATAGATAAGCACAAGGACCTATTGTATAGCACAGGGAACTGTATTTAATATCTTGCAATAACCTATAATGGAAAAGAATCTGGAAAAGAATATATATAGACACACACACATACATATAGAGAGAGACATGTGTATACATATATATACATGAATCACTTTCTATACACATTAAACACTGTAAATCAACTGTGTTTCAATAAAATTTTAAAAAGAATTATTGATAGTAAGATTCATAAGTAAGTATTTTAAAAGATGGAGTCACAGGATCATGAACACTACTACCCTCAACACACACTGTGCAAATGGTGGTGCTACTGTATTCTCTCATCAGCAGGGACCAAGTGCCCATTTCCTCAGTTATTTTACTCTTAAATGAAAAAAAAGGTTGTCCATATATATCATCATATTTATCGAATTGGCGCTGTATATAAAAACAGCACTCACCTACCAAGCCTCAGCCCTGCCAGTGTAATCTGTCTTAGTTTCAACCATGTTTATATGGTAGTGAGTGTGCATCCACTGCTTATTGGATGTTCTGGGGGAGGAACACCACACATTTATGTAGAAAAAGCGACTGTCACTGAGATTAGAGGACTGAGCACCTTTCTTCTTCGTTGTGAGTTTCCAGGATTGCAAGGGCAATCCTCAGCACTTGGAGACTTGCCAGATGTGTTACTTTTTTTTTTTTTTTAAGAATCCTTATTTGGGAGTTCCCTGGTGGCTCAGCAGGTTAAGGATCTAGCATTGTCACTGCTGTGGCTCAGGTCACTGCTATGACACAGGTTCAGTCCCTGGCCTTGGAAATTTTACAGCCGCAGCCACAGCTAAAAACAAAAACAAAAGAATCCTATTGGCCTGAATAATTCAAAACCCTCAAAACCCTGGGCTGGGATTGGTGAATACACGTGTGGTGCACTCTCATATTTTCCTCTTACCTGGCTGGCCTAGCCTTGCTTTCCTTTCTACCATGTAGTCCCATGAACCATCAGTGTTCCTTGGTTCCATGCCTTTATTTGAAGTGTTTTTTCTGCCCAGAAGACCCTTTCCCTGGGACATCCTACTCTTTCTTCAAAGCCCATCTTTAGAGTCACCTCCTCTATGAAGTTTTCCTTGATTTCTTTCTCCTATGTATACCCACAGTGCATTGTTTAAACCTCCTCTTTCAGATGATCTGCTATTGGAATGACTTTGCTGTGTAGCTGTCTCTCTCCATCTCCACGTGAGTTTCCTGATGGGAGGGACATTGCCCTATTCATTTTGCAGTTCTGCTATATTTATTCCCTACTTTAAAATGTGTTTGCTGAACTAAATTGGATCACAGAACACAGTACTATGAATGTGCCTCTTGTAAAAAATCAGCCTTATTCTACCTGATTTGCAAAAATATTATTTATGATTCATTTTCTATCCTTTAAGGTGCCAGATTCCAAAGATGACTCTCTTTTATGTAAAAAGCCATTACATATGATGATGGTTAACATCCTGGGTGGCTGTGGGAAGCCAGCACAATTATAGCTTTAATTTGAAAGCTCTGCCTGAGCAATTAGCTCTGTGGGTGAATTTTTGGAGTTGGGGCCTTAGAGAGCATCACATTTTGCTGACCTATTTTCCAGATGAAAAAACCGAGGCCCAAAGATGGGAAATGGTTTGGTCAAGGTCAGGGATCTCTTGTTATAGAGGCGATGGGAATGGAATTCAGGCGGTTGTTTTTGCTGAACTGCTTGATGCTCGTTTCTTCTTTCCTTTTCATCTATCCTCATCCATTCCTCCTCATTCTCTTTGCTTTTAAATGCATTTTAATTGACTACTTTCCTTTTTTTTCTTGCTTTGTGTTTTATTTGGTTGTACCGACAGCATATGGAAGTTCCCAGGCCAGGGATAAAATCCCAGCCACAGCTGCAATCTACACTACAGCTTCGGCAATGCTGGATCCTTAACCTGCTGTGCCACAGTGGGAACTCCTGACTTTTCTTGAATAAATAAAGTATACAGATGGTTAAAACAACAGCACACAACCACATTTGGAGGAAAGTAATTCTCCCTCTCTTCTAGTTCCTGTTGTTAGAGGCCACCATTGTTTCCAGTATATCTTTCCAGAAAGAGTCCATGTATTCTAACAATAATTGCCCTGCCTTTGTTTGTTTGTTTGTTTTTTAAGTATATCTTGAAGATGTGTGTGCGTGTGTGTGTGTGTGTGTGTGTGTGTGTATGTGTTTAATATCCTGGGGATCGGTAAGGCCTACCTGTACAAGCAGAAGCAGGAAAGCAGAGTCAGAAAAGATTAGGAGAAATATAAATCCCTACTGATCTTGGGGTGGGTGGAGGTGGGGGTTAATGCTGGATTTCCCATTTTATGGAGATGGTATTTGAACTATTTTACTCAAATTATCAAGGGCACGGTAGCCCTGGTAAGCAATAGGATTTGAAGGAGGATATCCAAGGGGTGATTCTGGATTCCCCAGGCACCCTCCCCACTCCTTCAGATCTCCCTGTTTCCTCTCTTTCCTGGATAGGTGGCTAGGCTGGTTATAGCCTCCGAAGATCTTCCAGTCTTCCTCCCTCCCTCCCTTCCTACCTTGACCTTCAGAGTTGGTGCTGCAGATGCTGATGGAGGGGATGTCCCTTTTGCCCTGGGTCAAAGATAAAAGGGACTTCCTTCCTCCCTCCCTCCCTTTCTTCCTTCCTCCCTCCCTCTCTCCCTTCCTTCCTACCTTGACCTTCAGAGTTGGTGCTGCAGATGCTGATGGAGGGGATGTCCCTTTTGCCCTTGGTCAAAGATAAAAGGGACTTCCTTCCTCCCTCCCTCCCTTTCTTCCTTCCTCCCTCCCTCTCTCCCTTCTTTCCTACCTTGACCTTCAGAGTTGGTACTGTGGATGCTGATGGAGGGGATGTCCTTTTTGCCCTTGGTCAACAGTTGGAGCCCGGGAATTCCTTCATCAAGTCCCATTTAGTCCGCCTATATATAAATTAGTCCTCTGCCATCACCCTGGATTACTGCCTTTCTACTTTTCTCTTAGAACAAAGCAAATGACTGCCTTTTACCCCAGCACTGATTCCCCTGCTCTGTCTCCACAGAGCAGACAGAATCCTCCTTCAAAAATGCAAATCTCTGTCAGATCGCACCTGCTTTAAGGCCACTCCAGTGCCTTCAGGTTGAAATCCAACCCTCCTACCAAATCCTTTTAGGTCTGGACCTTGGCTACCTACTTCTCAACCTTAACCTCCATCCTCTCCCTGCCTTTTTGCCTCACTCACTAATGAGTGATCTTTATCTGGAACTCAGCGTTGGCACCATTGCGTATTTTCCCCCCTCTTACTGTTGTAACAAATTAGCACAAACTTAGTGTCTTAACATAAGAAAAATGTATCCTTTTACATCTCCGGAGGCCAGAAGTCCAAACCGAGTCTTAATGAGCTCAAATCAAGGTGTCAGCAAGGCTGATTCCTTCTGGAGCCTCTGGGGAAGAATCCATTCTTTGCCATTTCAGCTTCAAGTGTCTTTTCTCAGCTTCCCAGGCTTGTGGACTCTTCCTCCCTCTTCAGAGAGCATCACTCTAATCTCTCTTCCGTCATCACAGTCCCTCTTCCCCTTCTGTATCCAAATCTTCCTCTGCCTCCCTTTTGTAAGAACACTTATAATTACATTTAGGGCCCCTTTGAATAATCCAGGGTAATTTCTCCATCTCGAGATCCTTGATTTAATCACACCCACAAAGTCTCTTTTCCTGAGGTTTTGGGTTTCAGCCCTTCCCTGGTTCCCACAGGATGCTGTACTTTTCTAACCACAACATCTATTACACGCATCACAATCACATGTGGAGGCAAGGACGGGTTATCTACTCACCAATTCTCTTTCCTCCTCTGAGCACACAGGAAGACTACACTTCCCAGCCTCCTCTGTTATGAAGTTGGGACCATGTGATCGAGTTCAGCTAAGGGAATATGGTGGGGATGATTTGTGTACCCTCGAGGCCTAGCCATAAATTGCCTTGCTCAATCCTTCCACTCTTTCATCCACAGACACAGCTCCCCATGGAATCTCCATGGTTAGAAGTAAATGATTTCAGGATGGCAGAGCTACGTGATGGGAGGGACTTGGATACCTGTGTCATCCTTAACTGCGTTAAGCCCTGAGATCTTGGGTTTGTGTATTATAACAGATGACCTGTCCTAATTTGTTTTCTTCTTCTTTTTTTAAAGGACATTTTTATTTTTTAGTTTTCTTAGACTATAGTTGACTTATGATGTGTTAGTTTCAGGTGTACAGTAACATGAATCAATTATGCATATAAATATATCCATTCTTTCTTTCCCATATAGGTTATTACAAACCATTGAGTAGATTTTCCTGAGTTATTTTTTTTCTTTTAAATTAAAGGGCTAGGAGTTCCAATCATGACTCAGTGGCTAACGAACCCAACTAGCATCTATGATCCATGGCCTCGCTCAGTGGGTTAAGGATCCGGCACTGCCATGAGCTGTAGGTTGCAGACGAGGCTCAGATCTCACGTTGCTGTGGCTGTATTGTAGGCTGGTAGCTACAGCTCTGATTCGACCCCTAGCCTGGGAACCTCCATATGCCACAAGTGTGTCCCTAAAAAGACAAAAAAGAGAAAAAAAATTAAAGGGCTAGTGTTTATCTATCATTGTATCTTCTTGAAATAATAACAGTATTTGTAGTTATCTCTCTCTCTCTGTCTTTTTTCTGGCTGCCTCCATGGCATATGGAGTTCCCAGGCCAGGGATTGAACCTGCGTCCCAGCCCTCCAGAGCCAGCACTAATCCCATAGCGCCCCAGCGGGAACACCTCTTATTTCTTTTCTTTACCAACCTATAGGCTCTATCTTATTTCCTCTTGTATCCCTCTGTCCCTGGCTTGGCACAAAATGAATATTCAATAATGACTGTTTAAGCGCATAAAAGGCAGTTTGCTTCAGGATGAGGACACAGGGATTGGGTGAAAAGAGGGGGAAGTACATTTGTCACTATGAGAAAAGGTGAGGGTGGGGTGGAAGCTGTGACAATGGGGATGAGAGGAGAGGAAAGACCTGATATTTATTTAGGAGGGAGACTTGATAGAACTTGGCGGTTGATAGGACATGGGAGTTGAAATACAAGATGACATCAAACACCTTCCAGTTTACTGCTTTGGATACATGGCTGGACATTGGTGCACTGAACTTTCAAATATCCAAGGGTTATTCTGAATATGTAGGTGAAAACAAAGCCACTCTGTGACTGTTGCTTCTTGGACTGCAGTACAACTTAGACATATGAGTTTCTCCTTGAATGCTGTTGACTGGGCAGGCTTGGTGATGTGGAGATTTTTATTCTACACTGGTTGGTAGTAGTGGGATTTGAGTGGTGAGGTAGGTTGATGCTATCATCTGAATGTGTGTGTCCCTAGCACATTCATATGTTGAGACCCAAATGCCCAATGTGATGTATTAGAAGGTGGGGCCTGTGGGAGGGGCTTGGGTCTGAGCACGGAACCTTCATAATGGAATTGTGGTTCTTATAAAAGAGATCCCACAGAGATCTCCTATCCCCGTCACTGTGTGAAAATACAGGGAAAGGGTGCTGGCTTTGAACCGGGAAGAGGGCTCTCACAAAAATGCAGCCATGCTCCTGTTTTGATCTTATCACTCCTCAGCCTCTTGACTGTGAGAATTAACTTCTGTAATAAACAAACCATCCAGTCTATGGTGGTATATTGTTATAGCAGCCCAAATAGACTAAGGCAGTTGATGTATTTTTTTTTTAAAGCTGCAGTCATTCACACATCCTTGTTTGCATGTCCCTTTTCGAAGTGATTTTTTGCAGCTTTTCCCATCAAGAGGAGAAGCTGAAAATCAACTATAATCTAATAAAAAAATAATTCAAATTAAAAAAAGAGTTGATTTTTTACTCCTTGAATATGAACCGGCTTTATAGCTTGCTTTATAAGAATAGAATGTGTCAGAGGTGATGGTGGGATTGCTCTGACCTGGGTCCCAATAGGGCTTTTATGCTTTCACTCGATTTCTAGGAAGCCTCCCAGGCACTGTGTGCAATATCCCGGGCCAGCCTGATGGCATATAAGAAATCTCATGGGGTAGAAACAACCATCTCAGCTGAAGGCTGCCCCAGGTCAGTTGGCACCGTGGTGACCAGGCAGTTAACAGCAAACTCATGAGTGAGCCCAGCCCAGACCAGAGGAACCACCTGATGGAGGCCAAGCTGAGCTTCCAGTTCACAGAACTGCTAGTTAAATAAATAGGTATTGTTGTAGTTCCCTTTGTGGCTCAGTGGTTAACGAATCCGACTAAGAACCATGAGGTTGCGGGTTCGATCCCTGGCCTTGCTCAGGAGGTTAAGGATCTGGCGTTGCCGTGAGCTGTGGTGTAGGTTGCAGACGCAGCTCGGATCCCGCGTTGCTGTGGCTGTGGCAAAGGCTGGCGGCTACAGCTCCTGTTAGACCCCTAGCCTGGGAACCTCCATATGCCGCGGGTGCACCGGCTCTAGATAAAAAGGCAAAAAAAAAATAGGTATCGTTTTAAGCCACTAAGTTTGGGGATGATTTGTCACATGTTAAAAACTAACAGATACAGCCTGTGCTTATAGACATTTGTCTGAGCAGAGAGACAGGGGTATGGGGAGTGAACTGCTGTTGGGTTTCCATCTAGTCTTGGGATTCCTGGGGATACACCTCATTATTTTAACCAGTAGAGAGAGCTGGACAATGCCTGGCCCCCAAACCTATTTTGGTTTCACAGTACAGTTGGAGGGATTTAAATTATTCAGATAATTGCTTCAACCTACCACTTTCCTTGTGGATAGAAAGTACTATGATGTTCTTCAATTAGTTGTTCCGGATTCTGGGAGCTCATCTACAGTAAAATGACCAAAAATTGGGAAGGATAGGTTTGCCAATTTTTCCCTGGTAAGAAACTTTTTTGTTGTTGTTGTCTTTTTAGGACCACACCCGCAGCATATGGAGGTTCCCAGGCTAGGGGTCAAGTCAGAATTATAACTGCCAGCCTACACCACAGCAACACAGGATCCTAGCTGCATCTGCAACCTACACCACAGCTCACAGCAACATTGGACCCTTAACTGAGAGAGGCCAGGGATCAAACCCGCAACCTCATGGTTCCTAGTCAGATTCTTTTCTGCTGTGCCATGACAGGAACTCCCAGAAACATTTTTAAGATCACACACACACACACACACACACACACACGATAAATAGGAAGCTAACATCAGTAACTCCAACATTACTTTAGAAAGTAAAGTGTAATAAAAACAGGATATATAGCAATTAAAGAGGTGCTTTTTGGGAGTTCCTGTCATAGCTCAGTGGTTAACGACCTGACCAGTATCCATGAGGACTTGGATTCTATCCCTGGCCTTGCTCTGGCCTTGCTCAGTGGGTTAAGGATCCAGTGTTGATGTGAGTTGTGGTATAGGTCGCAGACGCAGCTTGGATCCAGCGTTGCTGTGGCTGTGGTGTAGGCCAGCAGCTATAGCTTTGATTCTACCCCTTGCTTGGGAATGCCGCTAGTGTGGCCCTAAAAAGACAAAAAGACCAAAAAAAAAAAGGGGGGGGGTGCTTTTTGAATACTTATTTCATCAGGCTTACTTTTTCTTGATTTGGCCCGGTGAAAAACCTCAACACATATTGGTATTGTACTGTGGATTAGCTTTTGAGAACTACTTTTAAAGAGAGTCTGCCAAAGTTCTTCCTGCTTTTCTTTTTACTTTTTTGTTTTTTTCAGGCCACACCCTCTGCATATGGAAGTTCCTGGGCTAGGGGTCGAATTGGAGCTACAGCTGCAGGCCTACACCACAGCCACCGCAACGTGAGATCTGAGCCTCTACACCACAGCTCGCTCCTTAACCCGCTGAGCTGAGCAAAGCCAGGGATCAAACCTGCATCCTCATGGATACTAGTCAGGTTTGTAATCCGCTGAGCCACAATGGTAACTCCCCCTGCTGTGTTTCTGAGGATGTTTCCATACATTTATTTAATTTAAGACTGCTCAAATGTCACCACCTCTGGGAAGTCCTCCTTTCCTGCATTGGCGGAGCTAAACATCATCCTCTGAGATTCATCCTCCCCTAGGTTTCCATAAGCTTGACCTTTATTTCTGCTGGAGTTGCATCACCTACACAGTGGACCGGCTAGGTAACAGGTGGGACTCCTTGTTCAAAAATCATTTAGAATTTCAAGAAGGCAGCTGCAGAGCATTAAACCAAGCAGGGGACTCCTGAGCATGGGGCCCTGCCAGACGGCACAGACCGCATGCCCGGGAAGCCTGCCCTGCCTATATATTCTCTCTCACCTTGGAGACACCTAGGTCCTGCACAGCAAGGACACAGTTTCGGTAGCTGTCTCCCCAGTACTCCACACGTTGTAGGTGCCTCAGGTTTACTGTAAACATAGTAATGTGGTTTCACTGCCAAGTGTGAAACTGAATAAAGAAAAGCTCTTTGAAAATGCAGCCTGGAGGTCAGAAGCGGGAACTCTCAGGCCCTACTATCCCACTTCAATTACAGAGCCCGACAGGAAGAGACTCAGTGCGCCTCCCTAGCTGGAGGGTGTCTCCACTACTCCAATAGGACGAGGATTTCTCCCCACCCAGCAACAAGCCCAGCCAATGGGAACTGTCCAAACTCAGCCAATGGGAAGCCATCACCACTCTGAAATCTCGTGATCTTTCAAGCGGACTTTAGTTCAAACCACCCATGGCGGAGTCTCCCCTTTTTCTCTGCAAGGTAAACGTTCTTTTCCTTGTTTGCTGGGCTTACCTAGAGTTTTTCCTTGTCCGAAGCTGAGATTCTGTGATATTCCTAATTAAACCCGTTTTGCTGGTGAAATAACTGACTGTTTCATCTTTAAGGTCAGTATAAGATTTCATTCGCGATGTTGATCCCTCTATACAAGGTGTGGAGTGACTGTAACATGCCTGGTGAGGGGCACCTTTTTTTTCTTTTTTACCTTTTTCTTAAGGGCTGCACCTGCGGCATATGTCAGTTCCCAGGCTAGGGATCACATCAGAGCTGCAGCTGCCAGGCTACACCACAGCCACGGCAACGAGGGATCTGAGGGGCGTCTGCGACCTACACCACAGCTCCTGGCAACGCCAGGATCCTTAACCCACTGAGCGAGGCCAGGGATGGAACCCGTGTCCTCATGGATACCAGTCAGGTTCGTTACTGCTGAGTCCCATTGGGGAAACTTGAGAGGCACCATTCTTATCCCCATCTTATAGATGAGGAAACAGAGGCTTAGAGAAGTTAAATGACTTAAGTGACTTATATGAGGTCATAAACCGCATTTGAGAAACAGCCAGGGTTTAAACCTAGCCAAGACTCTGGTTCTCCATCGGTTTTGCCCCCAGAGGATATTTTGTTAACAGATTTTGGTTGTCACAACTGGGAGGTGCTGCTGGCATCCAGTGGGTAGAGGCCAGAGATGCTGCTAAATATCCTACAGGGCACGGGACAGCCCCTCACAACAGAGGACTAATTAACCACTCCAAAATGTCAGCAGTGCTCAAGTTGACAAAACCCTGTTTTGATGCCAAAGCCCAAGTTTTTTAAACTTTGGTTTTCAGTACCAGCCACTATGTGTTCTTTCTTTTATTTGTATTTCATTTATAAATACTATAACATTGGAGTTCCCACTGTGGCACAAAGGGATTGGTGGCATTGCTGAAGCGCCAGGATGCAGGTTCAATCTCCTCCGCCCAGTGCACTGGGTTAAAGGATTTGCCATTGCAGCTGTAGCTTGGATCTGATCCCTGGCCTGGGAACTCCATATGCCATAGGATGGCCAAAAAAGAAAAAAAAGTGTGTATATATATGTGTGTGTGTGTATATATATATATACACACACACACACACACACATATATATAAAATGTATTTACTATTTTTCTTTGGTACTTAAAAAAGAATTAACTATACCTTAAACATTTAAGCCATGTGTTAGACGTGTTTTTTTTTAATGATATACATTGAAATAAATATAAAACTATTCAAAATTTTTTTGTTGAGGTACTGCCCAAAATAATCTCACACATTACCTCCAGTCTGGGAGAAACTTACCGCAGACCCACTTTACCTCTTTTATGAGGCTTCTCATCTTTTCAGAACGAAAGAATAAAATATATCAAGTGGGTGTGTTCCTTGAAACTGGCAAGGTGCTAGCTTTTGGTTTCTTTTGGGGAAGGTCAAAGAGAGAGTGTGAACACTGGTTGACCTGAGAGCTAGACCTGCAAATCAGAAGCTCCTCACTCCCTCCTCTGTCCTTGAAATGTACATTTCACATACCTTCTCCCTCTAGAAGCTGTTCCAGGGACGCAAAAGCCTAAATAAACGGCTCAGATTCTGGCAGATGGGTGCAGAGATCTACTCCTCTTTAGCCACCCAAGAAAAGCTCATCTGTAAGTTCCACTGCTTATGGATCCAGCCAGTATGGAGGGGCTGCCTCTTTCATCTCTCTCCCAAGACCGGCCAGTTTTGAATTCCACCCAGAAAGCTCCCTGAGGTTATAAACCAACAGCTGTTTCAACTCTTTTCTTTTTTATTTTCTCAAGGCTAACAGTTGCTTAGAAACCACTTTGGAAACCCTAAAGGCCACCTGATGAAGACGATTAACAAACAACTCCTTAGAGGGAGGGCCACAGCCCAGATAATCTAACTTGCTGAGCTGCTTCTGGACGTTGGTTGCCAGTCCTGGTAAGAGAACATCCTTTGTTATATTGCTGCCTCCCCTGATTGTTGGGAAGTACAGTTGCATTCTCTTGGCTACATGCACTGCAGTGTGACATAATTAAGGCTAGAGCAAATGAAATTCTTCTTTAGATATTAAAAGCCCCTGTGTTGTAAATAATAATGTCATCATCACTTTCATAGAAAGCATTTTCATTAAGAGCTACATTTTAATTCCAACATATTTGCATGAAATCATTTGGGTAGTGGTGGGGGTGGCATTTAATGATGCTTTTCCTCTTCCACGAACTTGCCATGTGTTTTAATTAGGAAGTTTTGCTCTCTCCCTTGCCCCCCAAAACCCTAAAAGAAACACCTTCTCAATCGTGTGTTCCTAATGGGGGCCTGTCCCCTGTAATCACAGTCTCGTAAGAAGCAGTGACTCTATTTACTGACCTGACATACCCAGAAAAAAAATCGACTTCTTTCCTTTAAGGGGTAAAATGAACCATGGATGATTGCTCTCTCTTCTAAATTTTCTTTCAAATTCTTGGGAAATAGGCTCAGGCAGTGTTCCAAGGGGCAGTGACCACCACGGCAGGCTGGGGCAGGAAGGGAAAAGCTCAGGAGGCTTCAGGTTTGAAATCTGGCAAATAAGCCAACACAGGGTGGATTAGGTTAGCTTCTTTCCAAAGCAAGATCCCTGCACTCTCCTTGTTGCAAACAGGGGGCAGTCTCTGTTAATTAAAGCCTGGAGCAGCAGCCAGAGCCCGTCTCCTCAGAGAACCAAACTCAAATGTCCTGGTGACAGGCAATATTTTACAGGGATTGGAGGCAGATTCTGAAATGGACTTTTCTGTCGAGATTTTGGCCTCTTTTTGCTAAGGTTTTTTCTTTTTTTAAAATCAAATATTAGAAGTGCTTTCAAACCTCCAAATCTTGCAGGAGGGAAGGTGTCTGTGACCTCATCCTTCTGTTGGGTCATTGCCCTCCGCTTTGCTGGGATGTGTCACAAGGGGTGCAGTGGGGTAGGATGGCAGCACCCCCCCCCAATTAGGAGTCTGGCGGTCTGTGTCCAGCCCTGCATTTCCCATTTGCTGGCCATATGACCTTGGACAAAGCCCTTTACCTCTCTGAGCCTCAGCTTCCTGGACTGTAGGAAGCCTGCTGATGTAGCCCTTCCCAGTTTTGAATTAGTGTGCGAATTAGTGTGTTCCCAAACCCTCTGCACCTCGGTCTCAGCCCTAAGTGTCCCTTTCCTCTCTTAGTTTAAGACAGGGCCTTGCATAAAAGAGCTTAATTTGTTCATTAAAAATAGCCCTTGCATATTTTTTTGGAGTGCTTCTCACATCCACATTGTTCTAGGTGCCAGGGGATTCTGCAAGATTCAAGGCCCGTTCTGCCATGGAGTTTACATTTTCAGTGTGGGATGACAGACAAAAAACAAATACATAATACCATGGCAGGTGGCTGGAGAGTCTGGAGGCCTATTTTAGGAAGGCACTACCTGCAGTGGTTAGAACACAGGCTCCTGGGTCAAATTTCTTGGGTCAAATGCCAAGGGCAGCACTTGCTCGGGCAGCTAGTTTAATTGCTTTGGGCCTCAGTCTCTCCTTTTGTTGTATGGGCTTGGTAAGATTACCTAAGGGGTCAAGTTAAATGAGATCAGTCACTTGGTGGCTCAGCAAATATTCCCAGATTGTCTGCTAGATGCTCGGCACCTCTCTAAGCATCCACGAGGAGGTGATTTTAGAACAAGCAGGCTCAGTGGCTGTGTTACAGGCACTGAACAGAGGTCAGCTGTGGTCACCTCTCACACGCCAATGCTTGTGTTTGTAGACTCACACAGTGGTGGGTGTGGGTGGACAGACAGACCACACTGTCCTTTTGGGGGGATCCTATTAGATGAATCTGATGAATTTAGACTACACAGCCTCACACCTCATCCTGGTGGGTCTGGACATAATACAGCCTATAATTCAGTGGGTCTTCCAGTGCTGGTACACCCCTGTAGACACTGTCAGTATTGCCTTGTTGTGTTTTTGTTGCAATAGGGTCCTTCTCCGCAAGTCTTGGGGGGGGGGCACTAGGCAACCATTTCTTCAAAGAGAAGCCAAACTCCTTCTCATTGTGGGAAACCGTGAGGAGTCCCAATAAAACTTCCCATTATTTCTCCATTAAGGGGACCCCCCCAGCCCCCCCCATGTGTCATTTCAGATGTGACCCCACATCTCGGCTTTTTGGAAATGCCCCCAGAAGCGCTGGGCTGCAGCCAAATGGAGAGGAGGGTGCTGGAAGCATCATTTCCTTGCAAATCGCCCAGCCGACTGCAAAGTGTGTACTTAGTTAATGCAATTAAAAAAACAAAACGCAGGGGCGTGTGGGGATCTAAATTTGGTGTAGCAGCTTTGGTACAAATCCTGTTTTGGGGCTACTGGAGTCAAATTCAAAGCGAGGAGAGAAAGAAGTGGGAGAAATGGGAGTGAGCTGACGGATGGCTGGGATCGGCCGGTTTGAAAGAGGGCAGATTTGGAAATGCTGACGGAGGACTGGAGGCTTCCGAAGAAGCAAGGCCGGGGGCTAGCGGCTCCGGGTGAGCATATCCCGGGGTGGGGGTTGGGGTGGGTGGAGGGTGTCGGTAGGGACAAGGGCCAGCCGGATCCAGAGACCGATGTGCGCGGCCTCCAGGTACGAGGGCGGCTGAGGCTGGGCGCCTAGGCCTTGCGCTGCACCAGATCTAGGAGCTCAGAGGCGGCGCCGCGGTGTGCCCTCCTGTGGAGCGCAGGATAGGCGGCGACGGCGAAGAGGAACAAAGTGGCAGGTCAGGGGGCCTGCGAGAAGTCCCAAGGAATGACGTTCTGGGACAGACCAATGCCTCGGCCTCGGCCACTGCCTCTCCTTACCCCTGCGTGTCTTTGACCTTAGTTCAGGCCGAGCCCCTCTCCCGGGGTGCTTAACCCGGGCCCAGGCGCTTGCCACCCTGCCTTCGCAGCTCAACCTTGGTCCTCGCTTGGGCCCGGGAAGTTGAGCCAGCCGGATGCGCCTCTGGCAGGAAAGCACAGCTGGGGAAGGGCGAGGCAGCCCCGCGCACCTGGGAGGGGCGATGCAGATCTGGCTGCACCCGAGTCTGGCTTGGAGTAGAAGCTACTTCGTCTGTCCCTAAACCTTTCGAGTCACCCTTACCCTGGTGAGCCGACTCGAGCCGCAGCTCCTGCGTACGCACCCCGGGAGAAAGCCACGGGCGGAGCCGCCTCTGCGCCCTGTACAGGTCTGAGCCACTGCTCCCGCCCAGAGAGGGCGCGGGAGGTCCCGCCGCCGTCCTCCACCTGCTGGGAAATCTGAGCTGTGCCTTCAGCCTCAGCGGCTGCGAGAGCTCCCTCTTGTCCACCCGCCAGCCCGGCTCAGCTTTGCACGCCCCCCAAGTGGCTGCCGCCTGCCGGCCCGAGTCACCTCTCCTGCGCCCCCGCCTCCCGCGAGCTCGCGCCCGCCCCCTCCTCCCCATTCCGCTCCCCCCGCGCCTCCTCTGCCCGCCCTCCTCCCCCTCCCCTCCCCCTCCCCCCGCCCTCCCTTCATTCCACAAGTGTCGCTTCGCTCTCTCCGGCGCACTTGGCGAGCTGGAGAGGTGAGAGGGATCCTGCGAGCGGGCGCGGGGCTGCGAGTCCGGAGCCGCCCGCCCAGCGGAGGCGCCGACTGAACGACTCGGCCTTGCTCTGCGGCCCCCGCCTCCCCCCCGTAGCCAGCCGGACCTGCACCCCGCGCTTGCCCCCGCTCCTCCTCCCCCCGCCCGGCCCGGCGCGCTCCTCCCCGGCCAGCCCCTCGGCGCGCGGCGCACTGGAGGCGAACGCGGGCTGAGCCGAGCGCAGTGGCAGCCGACCACCGAGCGCCCCGCGCCGCTCCCTGCATGTGCGGCCCGCGGCGGCTCGCAGCCCCCGGCAGCAGCCTCGGCAGCTTCGGCCGCTCCTCGAGAGGCGGCTGCAGCGGCTCCAGCAGCGGCCGAGCGGCCGAGCCCGGGCTGGGAGACACGATGCGCCGCGTCCTCCGGCTGCTCCTCGGCTGCTTCCTCACCGAGCTGTGCGCCCGCGTGTGCCGGGCGCAGGAGCGAGCGGGGCACGGGCAGCTGGCGCAGCTGGGCGGCGTGGTGGTGCTGGCGGGGGGCAACCGCTCCGGGGCCGCCTCCGGAGAGGTCGGCGAGGGCGTGGGGGTCTCGGACGCGCCCCCGACCCGGGCGCCCACGCCGGACTTCTGCCGGGGTTACTTCGATGTCATGGGCCAGTGGGACCCGCCGTTCAACTGCAGCTCGGGCGACTTCATCTTCTGCTGCGGGACTTGTGGCTTCCGGTTCTGCTGCACGTTTAAGAAGCGGCGACTGAACCAGAGCACCTGCACCAACTACGACACTCCACTTTGGCTCAACACCGGCAAGCCCCCCGCGCGCAAGGACGACCCCTTGCACGACCCTACCAAGGACAAGACCAATCTGATCGTTTACATCATCTGCGGGGTGGTGGCCGTCATGGTGCTCGTGGGCATCTTCACCAAGCTGGGGCTGGAGAAAGCGCACCGGCCCCAAAGGGAGCACATGTCCAGGTGGGCTGCCTCCCCCCTCGCCCCCTCCTTCGGGCGCCGTTCCCCCTCTACCTTCCGGGAGGCAATGGCGCTCCCCGCCCCGCCCCGGCCTCTCCGCAAGGGGATGTCACCCGGGCAGCCAACTTGGGCTGCAAGCGCGGAGAGGGGACGCTGGGCTCAGCACAGGTGTGGATAAGAACGGTGTGTGTGTGTGTGTGTTGGGGGGTGTCTCCAACCCCTCGCCTTCTGGCTGTCCTCTCCCGCCGAGGACTGAAGCCGACCTGAGACATACAGACTGGGAGCCCGTGGCTCCGAAGTCTTAGGTTTTGGGGAGGGGGTCCAGCCTTCGGATTGCGGATACTAGCTTCTAGGTAAACGGGGGCCAGCAAGCCCGAAAGGGAAGGGGGGCGTGTGTGAGACCGCGCGCGCGCGTGTGTGCGGGAGGGAGGGAGGCAAGCAAGGAGTGTGTACCGCCTGCAACTCTTACGACTCGCGAAAATGTGGCGAGGGAGGTGGAGAGTGCGGGAGGGCGAGAACAAAAGCTTTGCTTGGAGCGGCCGCCTCGCTTTCCCCGAGCGCAATTCCCCTGGAATTGGGACCGCGCTGGTCCCCTTCCTCCCTTAACCTCTCGGTCGTTCTCTCCCGTCGCCACCTCTCCTTGCCTGGGGTAGCTGCGTGCTGCGCCCCTCGCCGGGGCTAGCGCGGCCTCCCGGCCCGGAATCCCCCTCCCCGCGCGCCTTCACCCCCCAGCCGCCCTGATTCGTCAACTTTCCCTTTTGCCTTATTCATTATGCAAGTCCCAGCACGAGCAAGTCGCAGCAGATGGGAGAAGGCATTTGGGGATTAATGGAGCTGTTTGCTGTTTGCTTTTTTTTTTGTTTTTAAGTGTCTAAATCGATTCACACAACCTAGTAACTTTGGAGGCGGAGGATGCGGCGGCAAGGACACAGCCCCCAGCCCGGGAGGGGCCAGGGGTTGGTATGAGGTCCGGGCGGGCGAGGTTGAAGAGCGACAGGCGGCCTGCGAACAGCTGGATGACTGGGGTGCAGGGTTTATTCCCTTTCTGAATATGGGCGACAGAGTCGCCATGTGTCACCTCTGCACACACACAAACACACACACACAGACACACACACCCCGCACCTACTGGTGTCTGTGTGCGCGCGTGTGTCTGCACGCGTTCCGTGTGCCTGCCTAAAAAATCTCAACAAAGAGACCCACCAAAAATAGGCGAAGGAACATCACCACCTCACTAGTAATTATTTTCTATTTATACGCAGAGTATCCCATGATTTTTTTCCCCCCAGACGGGAGGGATTTGGGGAAGAGGTGAGGAACTTCCTCCCGGCCTGTGTCCGCAGGGAGGTGTGGATGGAGCCTGAGGTCTGGAAGCCACAGAAGTAAGCTCCCACGGGATCCAAGAAAGCCTGACCACAGAAAGAGTAAAGCGTGGCCCCGCCCACCTCCGGCAACTCCAGGGTGCTTGGTCGCCTACCCCACCTGCCCTGTGGTCTCACTCTCCTCTTTCTTCCACACACAGCACAGCCCTTGCCAGGGGTCTGTGTTAAGGTGAGAGATACGGAAGCAAGGCTGCAGCAGCGACTGTTGCCTTGGTAGGGAGATTCATCAGGGGATAGGTAGGCTGCCTTGCAGATTTCAGTTAATTTCTCTGCTCAGATCTCCTTTGAGCTCTTATCTTGCAGACTGGGGTTTATAGGATGGCTCCTTGTTTTGGGCTGGGAAGGTGTGGAGGGGTGCTAACCTTTGGGCAGCTGTGGAAGAAAGTGATGCTGTGTTCAGGCGGGCAGGCACTCAGTTTCCTGGTCCTGCCCCCTTATAGCTGTGTTCATTCCTGACCAGCAGGCTGCAGCCACATTCTTCTGCAGGTTTCAGGAAGGGTCTGCTTGGAGGTGGAATCTAGGGGTACCCAGTTCTGGAGAAACAGAGACTCAGCAGAGGCTGTCTTTTGCTTACATCTCGGGAATTCCAGAATGCAGCCCAAGTACGTACTCCCGAAAAGATGATTGATTTTTACTGGCAGCTCCTAAGCTATGGTTTCAACCTTGGCTGATGTTTGCGGTCACCTGGAATGCTTTTTCACAAATTCTGTTGCTGGGGGCTGCACCCTAGATGGTTCAAATCAGAATCTCTCTGATGGGGCCTGAGTATTCATACTTTTGTAAAGCTCTGCAGGCTTTACAGTGTTAAGCCAATCACTGTCCAGGGAAAGGAAGTAACATTTGCTGAGCACAGTTCTGGGTGCCAGGCACTATACTAGGCGAGTGTGTGTGTGTGCACGTGTGTGTAAACATTCTCTCATTTACTTGGTACAGTTGTGAGACAGGTGCTATTTTAATGCTCACGTAGGAGCAATCATGGCTGAGGTTGGGTGGCTATCTCAAGGTCAAACAGAAAATCCTGCAGTCCTTGGTCCACTGGTTTCAGCTTTGTCTGGAGCAGACATTTTCAGTTTGAGTGAGCGGCAGAATTTGGGGAGCTTCTTAAAATGCACATTCTTGAGTTTGGTCCAGAGAGATTCTGCATCCATCCATCTGGGCCTTAGAAATCAGCTTTCAGCCACCCCCCTGAATGGTTCATGTAAAGTGGTCCACATTTGGAGAAATGCTTGTCTTGATTTGGGAATGTTTTACCTGGTTGAGAATGGATGAATTCATCCAGTGTGACTCTTATTTATATTCTGTTGCTGGTTACCCCCTGGGCCTGTAGTCTTTATGTGTATTTCTATGGTACTGAGGGCTGCCTCCAGTACCCGCCAAGTGCCTTCTGCTTTGCTGATGAAGCTGATCATCTTAAGTCCCAACCACAGCAATGGGCTCATTTACTTTTGCCCGTGCTGGGCCTTGGGTTGCTCGGGTGGGACCAGCACACCAAGCTTGGCATCAGAGAGGCTAGAGGGTGGTTTCCAGGTGAGATTAACCTGCTGGCCAGAGCTTGAGCTTCTGGGGTCACTGGGATGAGCAGTTTATTCTTATGTCAAAGTACCTCCTCCTCAAAGATTTGCAGCATATGCTGTTTTCACGTCACACACTGACTGCTCCTGGTCACCAGTGTGCTTATGTTTGATGATGTCAGTTTCCAAGTTCAGAGTCTTGGGCACATCACCTCCTTCCTTCTGGGCTGATTAGGACTGAAAAGGGAGAAAGGTAGCAATGAAACATACTCGGGCCTTGCCTAGGATGTTAGGAGAACTATGCAGATGTTCATTCAGCATCTGTAACAGCAGCCACATCCCATCACTATTTATTGGAAGAAGAAGTGATTGAAAAAGGTGCCTGGCTGTAGGTACCACCATGGAGACACATTTTGTTTGGTCTACAAGGTATTTCTATTTGTGTATTCTTTTTTTTTTTTTTTAAGGGCTGCATCTGTGGCATATGGAGGTTCCCAGGCTAGGGGTCAAATCCGAGCTGTAGCTGCTGGCCTATGCCACAGCCACAGCAATGCCAGATCTGAGCTGCATCTGCGACCTACACCACAACTCAGGGCAATGCTGGATCCTTAACCCCCTGAATGAGGCCAGGGATCAAACCTGCGTCCTCATGGGTCCTAGTCAGATTCATTTCCACTGAGCCACAGTGGGAACTCCTATTTATGTATTCTTATTTCACAGTTTTTCCTCAATGTTTTATTGTGACACATTTTAAATCCACGAAATGCTTAAAGGACAAATAAACACGAACTCCATTATATCTTTTATGCAAGATTTCTTTCCTTTGGCACACTTTTTTTTCCTTTTTTGGTCACCCCTGGCATATGGTATTCCTGGGTCAGGGACTGAATCCAAGCTGGAGCTGTGACCTGTGCCACAGCTGTGGCAACGCCGGATCCTTAACCCACTATGCTGGGCCAGCGATCAAACCCACATGCCTGCTGCTGCGGAAACAGCATTGATCCCATTGCACCAGAGTGGGAACTCCCTGATTGGCACTCTTGACACCAGGGGCACTCTTTGCTGTGAGGGGGCTGTCCTGTGCATTGCAGGATGTTTGGCTGCATCCCTGGACTCTTACTCACTAGGTACCTGTAACACCCACCCCACAGTGGGAACATTAAAAAAATGTGCTCAGACGTTGCCAGAAGTCATCCAGGGGCAGTATCGCTTGCAGTTGAGTACTACTACTTTAGGTAAAAAATTATTAGTATTTTATCGTGTTTGCTTTATGGCTGTCTCTCCAAATGGTCTTCCTTCTCTTCCCCTCATCTCTCCTTCCTTCCCTTCCTCCAGTTTTTCCTTTGTTTTTTTTTTGGCTGCAACCTTTGAAAATAAGTTGCAGTCCTGACACTCCATCCCTAAATACTTCAGCGTGGATCTCCTAAGAACAAGGACATTCTCCCACATAACACAATTCCAGTATCACAGCCAAGATAAAGAACAAAAGTTCCATAGCATCATCAAATGGCCAATTGTATTCTCGTTTTCCCCAGCTGTGTACCAGAAATGGCTTTTAGAGCTTGGATTTTCAAACCAGGATCCAGTGTTTGGCTGTGAAATCTCTTTAGTCTCTATAATGTTCAGTGTTTTAAAACCAACTTAGAACCAAATGCCAACCACTGAAAGCTGGGGGAGTTCACATAGAAATCCAGATTTCTGATTTCTCTTGAGAAATTGATAGGTCTATTAACACTGGACCTGCATTTAAAAATGGCAGCTATATGGATTACATGTATGTGTACCGCTTAATCGCTTTGTTGTGCAGCAGAAATGATCACAGTCTTGTAAATCAACTGTACTTCAATGACACTTAAAAAATAAAATAAAATGGCAGCTGTTTGTTGCTGCTGAGTGGGGCTTGTTCTCTTTTAGACCCTCTCAGTTTCATCTCAGTTGCCATCCCCACCCCTCTCCCCGGCCCCAGCCCATCACTCAGTTGTGTTGCCTGCAGTTCCCAGAGAGTCCATCAGGCAGATCTTAACAGAAATGGACTCAAGTCCGATGGCTCCAGATTCAATCCCAGCTCAGCCACTTAACAGTTGTGTGATTTGGTGCAGGTTACTTCACCTCTCTGAGTCTCAGGTTCCTGTCTATAAACTGGGATGATGAAGTTCCCTGTGTCATACTAGGCTTGTGTTGGGATTCATGGGGAAAGTGCTTAGTTCAGTGCCTGCCCTGTGGTCACTGCTCGGTGACTATCACTCTTTACCGTCACTCTTATTATTGGAAATGTTTATTCCTTATCTACTGAAGGGGGTGATGGTGTGGCTGAAACTCTGTGTATAGCCCTTGCTCTGCTATGTCTGTTTAGCTGTGTGCCATTGGCCAAGTCTCGTATGTCTCTGGGCTTGCATTTAATCTTAGCAGGAGGGGATGGTGGGTTCAGAAGAGCAGAGATGACAGTGGATGATTACACTAGATGCATTTCAAGTGTTAGCCTGGGTGATGTTGAAGAACACTTGCTGGTTTGGTTATTTTGCCATAACTTCTGTGTAAATTCTCCTTGACTTTCATGTCCTTCCCAAGGAGGTCAGCCTTAAGACAGGCACAGATTGCTCTCCAAGAGCAGCACAAGCCCCTGGCCACGGAGTTGAACTTCAGGTCCAGATATTCTGTGGCCTTAGCCCGGGTCCCTGACCGTTAGGCTGCATTGCCTTGGAGCAAAACCATGCAGGACTGGAATCTCTGCAGCATCAGGGCCAGTTCCAGGAGCTGCTGTCAGATCAAGACTCAGAATGTTTTCTGCTTCTGCCCCCGGCAGGGCCAGCCCTCTTGGCGGAGGCATTGGTGAGAAATGACCTTGGGGGCAGGGATGCATGTTTGAAGCTCTCTACACTTGAAGCCGGTAGGGAACACATGTCATTATTTTGCCCACCTTCAAACAGAATCACAAATCCAAGTGGCAAATTACATAGCACGATGGCCTGTGTGTTTTTCAAACATGCTTCACAGGAGCTGAAGTCTCTTGCAAAGAAATGGCATCAAGTGATAATGTCCTTCCTTCCTTTGCTGTTTCTCTCTTATTCCAATCTCCCTTTCACCTCCCCTTTTTCTTACCCGTTGGCGATTATCCTGTGGCTCCACCAGCTCCCCAGGCTGGAGAAACTCATGTATTATTGGCCACAGAAAAGTCTCTAAATTATTTTTCCTTGCAGAACCTGTTTGCTTCATTTTGGGCATCAAGTGCTTGCATTTAAAAAATCAACTTTATTGGGTCTAATTTACACAAGAAAATGCACACACATTATGTGTACCGTTTGATGAGCCTGGGCGAATGTCTACACCTGTGTAAACCACTGCACCAGACAGTTACCTCATATCCATTGCCCTTAGAAACTTGAAAAATAAATGATGCTTCTGGTGCAAAAGGAAATTCTCAGGAATCCTATTCCAGTGTTTGACAGTCAGAATGTAGTTCAGGCCTTGGAACCCCTAGAGACTTTGGAGTAAGATGCTGGACCTCTGAGCTCTGTTTGGAAATGTTGGGATCTTTTATTTGCTCAGTGTAATTGGAAAGAAAAGGGATATGTAGCCTTTTCTTTTAGTTCCTAGAATGTGCCAAGCTCGTTGCTGCCTCGGAGTTGTGTTGCCTTGCCTCAGCTTCTCTGGCTGGCCTCTCCTCAACATTCAGGTCTCAGTTCAATGTCACCTTATCTGAGAAGCTGTCCCTGACCACCCAGCCTTACTTACTAGCACCTCCCGGCCCCATCCAGCCCATCGCTCAATGTTATTTGCTTCATTTCACATTAGAATCTGAAATGAACTTACTAATGGGCTGGCTTACTAGTTTATTATCTGTCTCCGTCCATTCTCTCTCATGGTAAGGCCTGCAGGGATGCTAACAGCGCCCCCACCCTGCCCTGGTGTAACCCAATTACCTAGTACAGTACCTGGCGTAGTTCTGGTTTCTGACATCCTGGTTTACATGATGTAAGAACATAACTCCTCGTTCAGTCCTTCATTTGCCCACTCATGTATTCATTCAGTAGGGATATAGTGATCACCCACAGTATATCCAGCACTGAGCTGAGAGCTATGAGAAGGCAGTGAATACAGCAGGCACAGAGCTGACAGTCAGGTGGCAGAGGGGAGGTGACACAAATAAATCATGTGAACTGTTACCAAGTTGAACCTTATGAAACTGCCAATATTCCAGCATCTTCAACCTCAAAAATGGCTTTTTTTTTGTCTTTTTAGGGCCGCACCTGCAGCATATGGAGGTTCCCAGGCTAGGTTCCTAGGCCATGGCCACAGCAACTCCACATCAGAGTTGAGTCTGCGAGCTACACTGCAGCTTGTGGCAATGCTTGATCCTTAACACACTGAGTGCGGCCAGGGATTGAACTCGCATCCTCATGGATACTAGTTGGATTTGTTACTGCTGAGACAAAGCGGGAACTCCAAAAACGGCAATATTTTAACATAATGTTCAGAACTGGATTAAAGGATATCAAGGAAAAGTGTGGTGTCTTTAATACGGTGCCTATATTAGGGTTCTTCAGAGAAATAGAACCTATGGGAGATCTATCTCTATCAATTTATTGTGCAGAATTTCCTCTTTCTAATAGAGGCTAGGAGGTCCAGAATCTGGAGTCTGTGTCCCAGTTTGAGTCTGAAACCCCGTAAGTTGCTGTAGAACTGGGATGTGCTGACATCCTGGTTTGAAGGCCATCAGGCAGGAAAATCTTTTCTTACTTGGGGCGATGGCCAGCCTTCTGTTCTATTCATGCCTTCAACTGATTGGATGAGGCCCACCCATATTTATGTAGGGCATTCTGCTTTCCTCAGTCTATCACCCTCTTAAGTGTTAATCTTATCCAAAAATGCCCTCTCTGGTACATTCATAATAATGCTTGACCAAATATTTGGGTACCTTGTGGCACCCAGTCACGTTGACCCAAAATTTACTGTCACAGAACCTTTAGAATCTTGCTCTTCAGGGTGTGGACCAGCAGCTTCTCCATCATTTGGGAACTTGAGTGGAATCTCAGGCCCTGCCCTGAATTAGAATCTGTATCTTGACAAGAGCCCCTAGGTAATCTGAACGCACATTTAACTTTGAGAAGCACCCAAAATATGTGCCACACATAAACCACATAAACACCAATTCCTTGGGCATGTATGTGGCTTTCCATTATCTAACTCACTAATTTTTAAAAACATGTCCCTCTTTAAAAAAGATTTATTGGAATATAGTTGACTTTCAATGTTGTATTAGTTTCAGGTGTACAGCAAAGTGAATCAGTTATACATATATTCATTCTTTTATTTTGCCATATAGGTTATTACAGAATATTGAGTAGATTTCCCTATGCTCTATAGTAGGTCCTTGTTTGTTATCTATTTTATGTACGGTAGTGTGTATGTGTTAATTCCATCCTTATAATTTGTCCCTCCCCCACCCCTCAACCATGGTTTCCCCTTTGGTAAACGTAAGTTTGATTTCAGAATCTGTGAATTTGTTTCTGTTTTATAAATAAGTTCTTTTCTATCATTTTTATTAGATTCCCCATATAAAAACAAGTCCCTATTTGTAATATGTTTTTCGGTATGCACTCCAAAGCATGCATGTTTGTTTTACTCTTAAGTATAGGCACACACTAGCAAACCATCATGTGGTACACTACAAAGCCTACATAAGAACAGAAATTTGAAACTGAGCTGAAGGTGAAATAAATATTTACAATTTGTTGCTAATGGTGATGACTTCATGCAATCATTTGCTCACATCTCAGAGCCTAACATGTATTGAGGATGAAGCTCAGCATTCATAAATAAATCCTTAGTTTGTATATTCTTCATGAGAGCTTTGATTATATTTGGGTGACTTCATTTTGATCCAAATAGACCATCATTTTAAAAAAATTATTATTTTGGTCTTTTTAGGGCCACACCCATGGCATATGGAGGTTCCCAGGCTAGGGGTTGAGTTAGAGCTATAGTTGCTGACCTACACCACAGCCAGATCTGAGCCGTGTTTGCGACCTATGCCACAGCTCACAGCAACCTGGGATCCTTAACCCACTGAGCGAAGCCAGGGATCAAACCTGCGTCCTCATGGATACAGTCAGATTTATTTCCTCTGAGCCATAATGGGAACTCAAAAAAATTTTTTTTCTTAGCATATAATTAATTTATAGTGATTTCTGCTGTACATCATAGTGACCCAGTCGTACATATATATATACATTCTTTTTCTCATACTATCTTCCATCATGGTTTATCTCAAGAGTCTGGATATAGTTCCCTGTGCTATTCGGTAGAACCTCATTGCTTCTCCATTCTAAATATAGTAGTTTATATCTACAACCCCAGACTCTCAGTCCATCCCACTCCCTCCACCTCCTTGGCTTAACCTTGTGAGCATCTGTTGAAGAGGAGAGTCCAGTTTGTCATTTTCCTGTGCTTGTTTCACCAGTATCATCTCCAGGCTGTGGTTTTGTTATGGAGAACTTTTTTAAGCCAGCTGCCCGCATGGTCATGGTTAGCTTAGTGAAGTAGTTACCTTGCTTTCACATCGCATTTAGGGGTGCACAGAACTGCAGCACAGGTGACGGGCCATAATGATGGTGCCACTGTTGGCCATCCTTTGTAGTCCAGGATTCCTGATTTTCATCATCTGACCTGAGTAGTCCAAGTGCACCAGCGTGTATTCACATATTAAATTCATTTTTTATTTTTAACAACTGAAGACCACACACAGAAGTTCTCATATTTCCTTGCCCCATGCCAAATTATTGCATGCAGTCCCTGAGTGAGTGAACCACATCTTGAAGGCCCCTTGTCCAGGATATAGAGGCCCTAAGAATCCCCTTCTCCTCCACCTGTTCTGGGAAGGGCAGGGTGGGGAAAAAGTATCCTTGGCTTTGGGTGAATTCGGTGAATTTTGGCACTCATAAGCAGCTCAGGGAGTCTGTTGATGGCAGTGCTGACCAAGTTCTTGGACAGCCGTTCTGAGCCCTTCCTTTGCTATCCTCTTGCAAGTCTAAATATTTTGAAAATTTGGGGAGACTCCTAAGAGAATCTGGTGAAAGCCATGGCTTCTTGTTCGAGAAGAATGCACAAAATAATTTCCATTCAGTTCTAGAAGGGTTCGCAGATCCCCTGAAGCTCGTATGAAGAACCTGTTTAGAAGTGGAGAAAAACCATATTAGTTTTCTAGGCCTCTTCCCATTGTTTAAAACACTGAGTTTCAGGCCCTCCTTACTGCACAGCGTAGAAAGGAGCCTGAACTCTGATTTCAGAGACATTCAGGTTTGTATTTCACTCTCTCCACTAATTACCTGGGTTAGCATGGGCAGTTTTTCACTCTGGAAAATGGGTTCCACACCTTGTAATGCTCTCCTTTTTGGCCATAGTCCAGCTTTATCGTCTTCTTGCTTGTCCCTCAGATACCTGAACTCTTTCCTACCTCAGGGTCTTTGCACTTCTTGCCCTCTCTCACAGAATATTCTTTCTCCATTTTCTTTTTCTTTTCTTTTTTTTCTGTTTTGGCTGTCCCGAGGAACATGGAGTTCCCCAAGCCAGGGGTCAGATCTGAGCTGCAGCTAAATCCTACCCCAGTGCTGGATCCTGTAGCCCACTGTGCCGGCCGGGGATCAAACCTGTGTCCCGGCACTGCAGAGATGCTACGGATCCCATTGTACCACAGCAGGAACTCCTGGAATATTCTTTTATCCTCTTTATGTGACCAGCTCCTTCTCACGCTTCAGGGCTCAACTCACATGTCACCTCCTCAGGAAGGCTTTTCCTGATTACTTCATCTCTCCGTTTATTTAGAATTTTTTTAAAAAAAGTATGTAACTCAGTGCTTTTTTAGTATATTCAGGAATTTGAGCAACCATCACCACTGTCTAATTCTAGAACATTTTCATCACCCTAAAAGTAAACCCCTTACTCATTAGCAGCCGCTTCCCATCTCCCCCTCCCATGCTCCCAGCTCCTGGCAACCACTGGCTACTTTCCGTCTCTGTGGATCTTTGCATTCTGAACATTTTATGTACGTGGGATCATATAGTATGTGGCTTCTTTCACTGCACATCATGTTTCCAGGTTTCATTCATGTTGTAGGAGGGGTCAGAACTTAATTCCTTTTTGTGGCCGAATAATGTTCTATTCCCTATAACACACTTTTTTTTTTTTTTTTTGGTGTTTTTAAGGCTACACCTGGGGCATATGGAAGTTCCCAGGCTAGGGGTCAAGTCAGAGCTGCAGCTGCTGGCCTACGCCAGAGCCACAGCAATGCCAGATCCAAGCCACATCTGTGACCTGCACTGCAGTTTGCAGCAATCTGGGATCCTTAACCCACTGAGCGAGGCCAAGGATTGAACCTGTATCCTCACGGACACCAGTCAGGTTCTTAACCTGCTGAGCCACAATGGGAATTCCCCATATAACACACTTTATTTATCAGTTCATCAGTCGATTTGGGTTGTTTACACTCCCCATTAACACATTTTATTTATCAGGTCATCAGTTGATTTGGGTTGTTTCCAGTTTTTGGCTATCATGAATAATGCTGCCATGTGCCAGTTTGTCTTGATCATGTCATACTTTATTTTTGCCGCCCTTGTTTATTTAACACATATTTTAAAAATCCTCTGCCTTAGACTATAAACTCCATGAATGCAGTGACCTTGTCAGTCTTGTGCACTGCGGTACCCTTGAATAGGGCCTGGCACACAGTGGCAAATATTTGTTAAATGAATGCGAGCTGTGATTCTCTTGTATCTTAGCAGACTCAATTCATGGGGGCTCTTTCTGTGTTGACCTGTATCTCACATCTGTCCCTTCTTTTTTTTTTAATTACTTAATGAATTTTATTACATTTATAATTGTACCACAATCATCACAATCAAATTTTATAGCGTTTCCATCCCAAACCCTCAGAGTGCATCCCCCCACCCCCCAACCTGTCTCATTTGGAAACCATAAATTTTTCAAAGTCTGTGAGTCAGTATCTGTTCTGCAAAGAAATTCATTGTGTCTTTTTTTAGATTCCACATGTAAGTGATAGCGTTTGTTGTTGCTGTCTCATTGTCTGACTGACTTCACTTTCACTTAGCATGATAATTCCTAGGTTCATCCATGTTGCTGCAAATGCTGTTATTTCTTTCCTTTTAATGGCTGAGTAGTATTCCATTGTGTATATGTACCACATCTTCTTTACCCACTCCTCTGTCAATGGACATTAGGTTGTTTCCATGTCTTGACTATTGTATATACATCTATCCCTTCTCATCACCTGTGTTTCTTGGCTCTTTGCCCCATCCTCCTAAGCTTGGGGCCTTTATTTCCTTAATACAGACTCACAGGGAGGGCCTGTGAAAATGCAGAGGCTGGGCCTCACCCCTGGAGCTCCTGGGTCAGCGGGTTGGGTTGGATCTGAAAATTTGCACTTTCATGAATTCCCAGGTGATGCTGTTGCAGCTGGTTGGCTGAGCACTGTTTGAGACTCATTACTGTAGTGGGGTAAGTCTCAGCAGACAGACTGGACCAACTGGTACATGGGGACCTCACCTTCCTTCTCTGCCTCCCTTAATGTGGACTCAGAGGGTTCCCATTAGTTGAGAACATCTGGGTATACCCTAAAACCTGGCAGGATCCCTTGTAGGTATGTGCCCTGGAGAAACTCTCCCTGGTCCAAGAGGTGGCCTCGATGAGGATGTTTAGTGTAGTGTTGTTCACAGAAGCAGGCAGTTGGTGACCATCTAGGTGTCCCTAATCAGGGAAATAGATAAGCGGGCTGATCTGCTGGATCGCCATGGATGCTTCAGTGGGCATCCATTCTAATTGTCTAGTTCCACCCCATGAAACAGCTGAATGGTTCAGCTGGCATCCTTTCTGATTGAACAGTTCGTCTGCTGTACTAGTTGTTGCATATTGAGACAATTATGTCTGCAGGTAAGTGAAATAAATATAGGGGAATAATTAGCAGCAGTTGCAAGTGAGTGAAAGATGCACACATACACAGCAGTAGCTACCACATTATCCAGCTGACTCTTGAACAGCATGGGTTTAAACTGTGTGGGTCCATTTATACACTTTTTTTTTTCAACAGTAAATTCCACAGGAATTCCCTGGTGGTTTAACTGGTTAAGGATCGTGCATTGTCACTGCTATGGCATGGGTTGAATTCTGCAATATTAGGTGATCCATGGTCGGTGGTCTCTGTGGATGTGGAACTAGGGATATGAACGAACTCTGGGTAAGGAAGAACTGAGTATAAGGAGGGCTGGCTGTGAATCATAGGTGTATTTTTGACTGTGCCCCCACCCCCTGCATTATTCCATTGTATCTCTTTTGGGAATATTTAAATCTCTAAATAAACACAGGGCGGTAAATAAAGAGGGGAAAAAATGTGTCGGTGATGCCCGACCTTAGGTGCATATCTGTTTGATAGTTATCTCTGCTCTGTTTTATGTGCAGACACCAAGCTTCTTTCCTAAGCTGATATTTAATTGTGAAGATCACAGTTATGAGTTGAGTTGTGCCCCCGCCAAAAAGACATGTTAAAGATATGTTGAACTAGCCACGCCCCCACCCCCCCACTGAATGTGGCCTAATTTGGAAATAAGAGGGTTGCAGATGTAGTTAGTTAAGATGATGTCATGATGGAGAAGGCCGGGCCCCTAATCCAGTAGGTCTGGTGTCCTTATAAGAAGATGTTCTGTGAAGACAGACACAGAGAGAATGCTCTGGGGAGATGGAGGCAGAGACTGAAGCAAAGCAGGTTCCAACCGATGAAGACCAAAGATTTCCAGCCCAAACTAGGAAGGGGCAAGAAAGGATTCTCCTATAGGCTTCCGAGGCAGCTTGGCCCTGCTAACACCTTGATTTTGGACGTGTAGCTTCTAGAGCCATGATTCAATACATTTCTGTTGTTTTCAGTCACCTAGTTTGTGGTACTTTGTTATAACAACCCTCAGAAACTAATAGTCACTCAAACATCCCCAGCTTTTTTCCTTGGTTGTAAAGGAGTGATAGGAATATTGACCCTTGGGTAAGTGTCAGGGGGATTAAATATGATAAAAGAAAAGAGCCTGAAACACATCTGATCTTCCAGGTTTTGTGCTTTCCCTCCATCCCCCCAGCCCCTACTGATCAGGATGGACACCAGTATGGCGTGTGACGGATCACACCAAATCCTCCCCAGCTGCAGGAGACCCAATGCACAGAGTGTGTAGGGCTATGACTAGAGACTTTTGATCAAATCCCTGTGCTACCAGTTACTGGCTGTGTGACCTCGAGCAGATGAATTTACCTCTCAGGGCCTTTATTTACTCATCTGCAAAGAAGGAATTGTAACCCATATAAGGTGTTTATATGCTGCTTGTTGATTTAAGGCATGTAACGTGACTAGTGCTATAACATCTGGCTTATGGTAAGTATTCAATAAGTGGTGAGTCATTGCTGGACATGATGTGTTGATATCTAGGGTTAGTTATAAAGGGAGACTAAACTTGTGAGGGTGCAGGCACGTTATGTATATTCATCACTTAATCCTCCCAACCACTCTATCAAGTGTTATCTGATAGTACCACCGCGACTACACAGCCATTGTGAGAAGCATGTGAACTGGTTTTCATGAGGTCCTTACGTAATCTCTGTTTGCCTTGATTTTATTTACCTACTTATGTCTCTTTCTTCCCTCCAGCCCTAAGTAGAATGGCAGCTCCATGGAGGAAGAGGTCTTGTCTTTTGTTTATAAGCCCAGTGCTCAGAGCAAGTAGGTGCCAATCATTGTTTTGAATGAATAGATTTAAATTCTCTCTTCTTTCAGGGCCCTTGCGGATGTCATGAGGCCCCAGGGCCACTGCAACCCTGACCACATGGAGAGAGACCTCAACATTGTGGTCCACGTCCAGCATTATGAGAACATGGATACCAGAACCCCCATAAATAATCTCCGTGAGTATAGCTGTGCGAACCATTTCAATCCCATGCGGTGACCCGTGTGGTGGTCACACCTCCAGATTTCATGATGTGTGTTTCGGACCATTAAGAGCTTCTCTTTGTTGACTAAGAAGTTTTCTTTTATCTTTCCTGGTTCAAACCATGTGTAGCATCATCAGATTTCACCTGGTTTGATGTTCTGTTACAGAGTGATCTGCTTGGTTGCTTTCTCATGGTTGGTTCTTTTATTAACTAATAGCTCACTTGGATGGTTCCTCTTAGTTGATCTATTAACTAATGGCCCTCGTGGTTGGTTCATCATGGTTGGATATTTAGTTAACCAATGGATTACTTGGTTGATTCATCTTAGATAGTAAGTCTGCTGGCTAACCCATTTTGTCGGTTCATGCTGACTGGATATCTCTTAACCAATGGTTCATTCATTTGTCTGTCTGCCTCCTGAGTTAGACCAGTTGTGACGTTTGGGTTTCATGCTGCTTTCAGTGAACAGATACTGGTTCAGAAGAATTAGACTTATGTTTCATAAAACCAGAGTTTTGTAAATACAGCCCACAAACTCTGTGTGTGTGCGTGGACACGTGTGTATTCATATGTGTGTGTGGGGTGTCCAGTTATATTAGTTTGGGGTGTGCATGTGTGATACAACAGTAGCAAATTGTTCCATTGTTCTTCCAGGAAGAAAAAAAGCTGCATTCTCTGTTGTGTTTCAGTAGGTATTCTTTAGCTGATAGAGAATACATGGGGAATCTCAATATGGTCCCCCAAATTTTCTTTCTTTTCAAAGGTCTGTATACATACATTATGGAGGTGATAACACTGACTAATAGGAGTGGGGAAAAACAAGATTGTTTCGTTTTTGACAGTACTGTACTACCATGGTTATTCCTAGCAATTACATTTTCAAGTAACCCCCACATTAAAGTAGTATGGAGGGCTTGGTTTAAAATAACAAGAGCCAGACAATTTAAAGGATGCATTCAGTTGTGGCTGGAGGTTCTTAGAAACACTTCTGGCATTGAACAGTTTCTAGTCTGGGTGGCCTTTGCTAAAGCTCCACCAGGAGTTGCATTGGTGTTTTATTTGATGAATCATAGTTTTGGACTGTTTGGTTGAAATGTCCATGCTCAACGGTTAGAGGAATTACCCTGTGGAATTTGACCTGGGTGATGCAGATTCTCTGATTCTTCATGGTGATCACTGTTCACGGCCTTGGAAACACTGCAGTATATTTGCAAAGTCATTGTGTACATGGTTTGAAAATGGGTTTGAAATAAGTAGAATGTCTGAGGTTTCATTATATTAAATAATTTGATATTATTTATTTACGAATTGGATCATAAGATGGTAGGAGAAATAGTCATATTTTAAAGCTAGATACACCAGCTGTTGCAAGTTTTATGACCAAATCTCACAGCCCCAAAAGATATGATAAATTGCACCAACTCTGATAACGGCAATTGCTGTATCCAGTTCTGGCTTTGATGGAAATGAGCACATTCTCTTTCAAAATGCACTGGGAAAGAAGTTGAACCTAGGTGTATGTGGGTCCCAAACGTCACAAACAAGTGATGGCGACTATGGAGTAGAGCAAGCGGAAACGGTGTTGCGTCCCTGACTGTAAAAGGCAGCTGTTAAAAGTTTCTCAAAGTTTTAATCGTTAGGATGATTTTGAATCAGCACTCAAATGGAATCACAAACTCATTGAAATCACCCAAGGGTCAGTGTTCCATCAAGTAAGAGGGCAGGTGACATTGAGAAATCTTGTTTTCCTAGGGACTGTTTTTTTCAAGTTCTATTGAAAATAAGTTACTGTTAAGAGATGGGTGTCTAGGCACTGAGTCGTTCAGAAGTCTCTTGGGACAGGATAACCTGGTTTATTTATGATTCTTGCTTTTAGTCTATATATGTGTTTCAATAATCAATATTTTATACTAAGAAAAAATGTGTCCTGTTGTATTCTACTGGGTGAAATTACACCAGGGCATTCCTCCTAAGCTACAGGGGAGAATTTCAGATGTAATATCACAAACATTTCATTATTATAAGAATTACCATAGTTTTTTTTTTTTTTTTTTTTTGGCTGCACCCTCAGCATATGGAAGTTCCTGGGCCAGGGGCCAAACTCTTGCCACAGTTGCAGCCTGCAGCACAGCTGTGGCAACACTAATCCTTAACCCACTGTTCCACAATGGAACATTCAGAATTACCATAGATGTTGATTTCATATAATCTGGCTAGGTTGGTCCAATACTTATTTCTTTGTGTTTTTGGGAATACCTAGAAAATAAGAAGCATATGGCTTTTCCACAGATTTATATTGTTTATATAACAAATAATTCAGTAGTTCATAGTGATAATATTTCCTCGTAATGACTTGTCTTTTTACTGATTTACAGGAGCTATTTATATACTGTAGACATATAGGGAAATTTGCATGTTCAGAAGAAAGAATGATTTGGGGAGTTCACTGAGAAGATAAGACTAGATGACTGATACTTATCAGTTATTAAGGGTTCAAGAAGCCAAGCAGTTACCAGGCCCCACTGTGACCAATAGAGAACTAGGAGAGAAGGAATACAGTCTGATAAAAGTAGGACCAGCTTTTGATACCAGAATTAAAATGCATGCATTGAATTTTCTGGACGTTACGGAACTACAAAGACTCACCATTACAAAAAACGGAAAGAAAGATGTATATCTTTGTGATACAACAAGAAGGGGCACATCTAGTCATTTTTAGGATGCTTTTCTTCACTAAACAGTCAAGTTACCAGATTTGACTGGAAATTCTACAGTCCCAACTTAAAGGCTATTTTCATCTCTCTTTAATGACCCGCTTGACATTGCTTTAAGAGAATCATCATCTCCATCTATTTATTTCTCTTCCTCTTGATACAAATGCTGATCATCCCCTTATGCTTTGGTCAAATGCTAAGAGAATCAACAGTCTAGAAATCTGGATATTTGGATGGAGGAGAGTGGAGAAAGGCTAGGGTGAAGGCAGATAGGGCTAGGGTGAAGGCAGATAGGGAGGAGGAAATCTTCAGTAGGGGACATTTTTACCCACCTTTCATCCGTTTCCTATGGTTGAATTAGCCTGATATGCTGCAGTTGCCTTTTTATCTGAAGATGGATTTTTCTGCAGCGGATGCCGTTCATGGTCTTTCCAGGCATTCAGTGATATTGCCTAAAAATATTTAGTCTGATAATCAAAAGGGCTTCGACCTCTTTGATTAACAGGATGTAGATTCAGATGAGATAGTGATTTTCTGCAAGTGCTCCTCGCTTTCTGTGTGATTACAGTTTGCTTTTGAAGGCACATTTTGTCCTCAAGTGCTGCGAACATACTCTGTCTACCTGACCCCAGACTCCCTGCCTGCCAATGATACCTCCATTCCGTTTGGGAGTCCAGGGTAAACATAGGCTCCCTTTAGTTTTAAGAATGGGGGATGCTTGGGGTTTGGGATTGGCCATCATTAACAAGTCAATAAATAAAAAATGCTGGAGAGGGTGTGGAGGAAAAGATACCATCCTTCACTGTTGTATATATATGTATATACAGTCTTTTTCTCACGTTATCCTTCATCATGTTCCATCACAAATGACTAGATATAATTCCCCGTGCTGTACAGCAGGATCTCATTGCTTATCCACTCCAAATGCAATTGTTTATGTCTACTGACCCCAAACTCGCTGTCCATTCCACCCCCCCCCCCGCCACTGTTGGCAACCACAAGTCTGTTCTCCAAGTCTATGAGTTTGTTTCTTTTCTGTAGGTTGGTTCATTTGTGCTGTTTATTAGATTCCAGATATAAGTGGTATCATATGGTATTTGTCTTTCTCTTTCTGACTTACTTCACTTGGTGTGAGTCTCTAATATGAGAGTCTCTAGTTCCATCCATGTTGCTACAAATGGTATTATTTTGTTTTTTTTACAGCTGAGTAGTATTCCATCGTGTATATATACCACATCTTCTTAATCCGTCCATCTGTCAGTGGACATTTAGGTTGTTTCCAGGTCTTGGCTATTGTGAGTAGTGATACAGTGAACACAGGGGTGCACGTATCTTTTTCAAGGAAAGTTTTATCCAGATATATGCCCAGGAGTGGGATTGCTGGGTCATATGGTAGTTCTATATTTAGTTTTCTGAGGTACTTCCATACTGATTTCCATAGTGGTTATACCAATTTACATTCCCACCAACAGTGAAGGAGGGTACCTTTTTCTCCACACCCCCTCCAGCATTTGTTATTTATTGACTTGTTAATGTTGGCCATTCTGACTGGTATAAGGTGGTACCTCATTGTAGTTTTGGTTTGCGTTTCTCTAGTAATTAGTGACGTTGAGCATTTTTTCCAGTGCCTCTTAGCTGTCTGTATATCTTCTTTGGCAGGTGTCAGGATGGCCGAGTAGTCTAAGGCACCAGAGTGGTTCCCAAAACACACTTCAATGTACCATCTTGCCATGAGCCCTCTCTTAGGAGGGATAATAGCTGGTATTTTTTGAGCTCTTTCTCAGCATTGTGCTAAGTGCTCTATGTTAGCTCATTTCATATGTAAAACAGCCCTTAAACAGCCAAGCTCATTCCTGCCTCAGGGCCTTTGCACATGCTGTGCTTTCTGACTGCAGCACTCTGCTCCCAGATCGCTTCCATCTCACCTCTCACCCCTGTCACCACCTCTTTAGAGACAACCTCCTTGTCTAACTCTGGCCTCCAGGTCACCCACTGTTGCCTGTTTTCCCATTATTCTCTCCGTAACTTTTGTATTTTCGGCAGTTGTCCTGCTCATTATTTAATTTATGCCTCTTTCACGACAATGTAAATGCTGTGAGCGCAAACGCTTTGAATTGTCACAGCTGTATGCCCCATGGCAGGAACTGGGCTGGCTCACGGCAGCAGCTCCATAAATTTCTGTCCAATAAATGAAAAAGCCTATGGAAGGGGTATCATTCCTTTCTTATTAAGGAGAAAACTGAGATTCATGGAAATTAAAGAACTCATTTAACATGATCACCAAGTTTTTTTTTTAAATCACCAGGAAAATATAAAATTGTGGGGGGATGGTAGATGAAACAAAGTGGGGAAACAATCGTGATTGTCGCTGGGTGACCAAATACATGGGGATTCATTATTCTTTTTTCTTTTTCTTTGTGTATATTTGAAAATAGCAGGCATTCCTGTAGTGGCACAGAGGAAACAAATACAACTAGTATCCATGAGGATGTGGGTTCGATCCCTGGCCTCACTTGGTGGGTCGGGGATCCGACATTGCCGTGAGCTGTGGTGTAGATCACAGACGGGGCTTGGATCATGCGTTGCTGTGGCTGTGGCTGTGGCCGGCAGCTGCAGCTCTGATGTTTTGACCCCTAGCCTGGGAACTTCCATATGTGGAGGGTGTGGCCTAGAAAGCAAAAAAAAAAAAAAGCTTTGTCTACAATGTCATAACTGATAAACAGAAGAGCCAAGATTCAAACCCAGATCTGTCTGACTCCGTTGTCTGGACTTTAATGGATGTACTTGGGTTATCTTCTGGTGAACATGCAGGCGCAGGAAGTGTGGGAATCAGGACACTCCAGGGACCTCGGGTCCAGAGCATTGCCACCATTTCTGTCTTTAACGTGCTCAATCACTGTGGGGTTTTGTTGTTGTTGTTGTCTTTTTAGGGCTGCACCTGAGGCCTATGGAAGGTCCCAGGCTAAGGGTCAGATAAGAGCTGCAGCTGCCAGCCTACACCACAACCACAGCAACACAGCATCCAAGCCACATCTGTGACCTACACTGCAGCTTGCAGTAATGCTGGATCCTTATCCCACTGAGCAAGGCCAGGGATCAAAATCCTCATGGACACAGTGTTGGGTTCCTCACCTTAGGGAACTCCAATCATTGTGTTTTTTTTAATTCTTTTTCCATTACATTGTGTGTTTTTTTTTTAAGTTCACTTTATCCAAGAGAGACATGATTGGTTTCTGACCAACCAACAGCCTGACTTTCCTGGATCAGCTGTCTGACTCCAGTTCAGTCAGTTGAGTGGGGTGAAGGGTAATTTTGGTTCCTTTTTAGGACTGCTGTTCAACTAGATCTCCAAGAAAGCTGTGCTTGAGAAGCAGGGTATAGATGGCTTTTTTAAATTGTTTATTATTTTTTTCTTTTTATGGCCACACCTGTGGCATATGAAAGTTCCCGGGCCAGGGGTCAGATTGGAGCAGCAGCTTCGGTCTACACCACAGCTGTGTTAACACTGGATCCAAGCCACATCTGTGACCTATGCCCGCAGACTGCAGCAACACTGGATCCTTAACCCATCGATTGAGGCCAGGGATTGAACCTGCATCCTCATAGAGACAACGTTGGGTCCTTAACTCGCTGAGCCACACTGTAAACTTCGAGGTTGCTGTTTTTAGCTTCCTTGGGGCTGGGGCAGCGATTGATTACATTTTTTTAACTCTCCCCCGTACCTCCAGAGCCGAGAAATTCCATTGTTCAATGTGTGTTTGTTGAATGATTGAATGCATGTTGTAAGAATTCTTAGCACAGGCTCCATAAGAAGTCCGGGGGGCCCATGAGCAGAGCCCTTGGGATTCTGTTTGGGGGAATGTGGCTAATTCCAACTCATATAATGCTTTAACTCTCTTAGAAGCGACAGCTATCAACACTCTTGTTCCTGAAACCTAACCTTTTCCATAGTTGGACAGGCTAGTTGTTCCATCTAAAGGTCTGTAACTATAACAGTATTGGCACACAGGTCAGTAAATTATAGAGCCGATAAGAGTCAGGTAGTGGATATATCCTGGAACAGCTAAAAACATTGTTAGGATCAGTGTTGTAACCTGAGTTGACTTTGTGTGGTTTTAGATCAAGAGCCCTGGTTTTCCCTTGAAGTATTCAGGTTTATAGATGAGGTCTTGACAGGTGGCTGGTGCTCATTAAATTTTAGACAACATGGCTCTGAGGGCGTGGGTGATACGGGCTTGGGAGGTGGACATGGCTGGATTGGGTGTCTGCTCTGTTAGCTCTTAGTATGTGGTCTTGGAAAAATTAATTCTCTAAACTACAGTTTTCTGTTCTATGAAAAGAATAAAGTAACATCTACCTTATCAGATTATTGTGGCAATTACACGCATTAACACGTATAAAGGACTTAGCATAATGCCTGGTAGCATACATGTGGTTGTCACAATGATTATTTTGTGGATTGAGTGAGCGTTTGTGCCAAGGTGATCTGTACACGAGGGAACAATGATACACATCCGCAGAAATTCCTTGTGCAGTTGTCTTCTCAGTGAAAGTGTTTTCACTCTGTGTGCCTGTTGATAACCCCATTTGTATATGTGGAAGTATTGTATGTGTTGGTTACGACTAAGCTTTTTTTTGTGCAAATAAGAACTGAAGAAACCGTTCATTCCTTCCCAAGTAGATAGCTGGGATGGAGCAGCTGTCCTATTCTTGGCCATTTGTTCCTGTCTTCTGTTTTTCTTCGACTCCCATTAAAACACATGAGCTTTTTGTTCTGTTAGGAGTGTTGATTTTAATATTTTATTTACACTTGACAGAACAGGCTGGTAGGAATCTGTCCGACCTCAAACATGTCTTGTATTTCCACCTAGAAAATGAGATTGTGTGTGTATGTGTGTGTGTATGCGCAGGCATGCACAAGCAACAGAAACAGAGCTCTTAAAAGAAAAAAAAATCACCACTTTCGTAAGTCATCTCCTGGGCTCTTTTCAAAAATTGCTACTAATGCTGGGCACATGGCATTGCCTAACTGGATCTACACTGCCTTTCTAAAGTGCTTCCAACCAGCTGTGGGACTATTTGTAAAGAAAGCCTAAGTGCTTATCACAATGTCTGGTTTAGTTTAAAAGATGCGAAGTTCTCCACCTTGCATGCTAGGGAAAGCCAATCCACTTCTTTTGCGAGAGCATTTCTATTTATATATCGGGATTAAAAGATGGAATATGCCTACTATGTGATTGACACAATGTGGACAAAGAAAGAGGAATAAATAAAACAAAATAACATTTGTTCTGCACATACCACATGCATGTGCTTTCCTTCTCACAACAATCCATGAAATAATTGAAATAGGTATTGCAGGAGTTCCCTTTGTGGCTCAGTGATTAACAAACCTAACTGGTATTCATGAGGACACGGGTTCCATCCCTGGCCTTGCTCCGTGGGTTAAGGATCTGGCATTGCTGTGAGCTGTGGTGTAGGTCGCAAATGTGACTCAGATCCCATGTTGCTGTGGCTGTGGTGTAGACCAGCAGCTACAGCTCCGATTTGACCACCTAGCTTGGGAACTTCCATATGCCATGGGTGTGGCCCTAAAGAGACAAAAGACAAAACAAAAAAATAAATAGGTACTGTACCCATTACAGTACAGAGAGTTTAAGTAACCTGCCCATGGCCACAGACGTATTTGGTGAGGCATTGAGACCCTAGCCAAGGGTTCAGGCGTGAGCTCTACCCGTAACTTTCCTCATACCTTTCTCAAGGACTTGCAGTGGCTGATGTACCAAACTGTGTTTCTTCTTCTTCTTCCCTTTATTTATTGCTTTCACTAATAATCATTGTATTAGGAGTTCCCATTGTGGCTCAGCGAAAATGAATCTGACTAGCAGCCATGAGGACTCAGGTTCAATCCCTGGCCTCGCTTAGTGGGTTAAAGATCCAGCATTGCCATGAGCTCTGGTGTAGGTTACAGACATTGCTTTGATCTGGTGTTGCTGTGGCTGTGGCATAGGCCAGTGGCTACAGCTCTAATTCGACTCCTAGCCTGGGAACCTCCATATGCCTTGGGTGCGGCCCTAGAAAAGACAAAAAAAAAAAAAAAAAAAAAAAAAAAAAAAAAAGAAAGGGGGAATCACTGTATTAGATGACACTCATCTCTGAGAAAGGACCAACTGGATAAAGCCATCATTTCTGTCTTGGAAGACTCAGATATGAGCCAATCGTTTGCTTTCTTGTCATTAATATTTCCACTTCATCAGTCAACATTGAACTGGTATTTATTAAAATTCTGCTATGTGTCTGCTAATGTGCTAGGAAAATTGGAGGTAGGAGGATGAATTAGAAAAAATAGGAAATATCCTCTTGGAGCATATGGTACAGTCAAGGCAATGGAAGAGTAAACAGGTAATTGCAAAACAGCACGACAGGAATAAGTGGGAGCATCACGGGGGCCTCCTCAAACCACCTGAGGCTGATGGGGAGGGAAGAGAGATTAGGATGGGTTTTCCTGAGAAATAGTATTTTGCTCTGAGAGAAATACTCCACAACTTTCCAAAAATCAGAGTGAAAGAAAGAACGTTTTTATGTGGTGACTTTTCCTGCCTTTGACTGAGGGAAGGACTATCAAGTCCTAGAATATAGATCGCTCTTGCAGGTCTGATTAGTTTTATACAAATTACATAAAGGAAGAAGAGGATTTTGTTCGGTTAGGGTCACACTGCTTTCGGTAGGAAAATTAAAAGGCCGTGTCTGACCCAGGAGGACCAAGACTTCAGGATCGGCTTTCAGGAGTTGAATGCAGATTCTTTTCAGAACACTTTCAGTGCAAGTCAGCTGGCTGCTGAGATTAGCATTGAATATTTTCTTCTTTTAAAAATAACAGTGGATACAAAACTAAGCAACATAGTTTAATACCCTAATACATAAATTAAAATAATTTATAATAAGGCTTTAGGAAACTGCCTGAAAATCCCCAATAAGAATTCTCAGTAAAGTTAATTACACGTTGAAAAGGAAATCCCATCACATTAGTCTGAGAATGCAGTTAATGAAACTGAGTATAATCGTAATCTGAATATTTCATTAAATGGAAACTTACACTCATTAATTTAGGTAGTAGGCCTGGAGTTGTGTGACTGCATGGAGACTGCCGCTGTGCAGCGAGAGCCTGGGTTTTACACTTTGAAATCCAGTCCTTCTTCCAGGGAGATGGTCTGTCCATGGTGCTGAAACACACCCAGGAAGTATTTCTTCAAAACACCCAGCAAGAAAAGTCCATCCCATAGAATTTCAGAGAAGGAGGAATCAGTTTGCTATGGGTTTACCACATTTTTGGTTTCAAAAGTGACTGAAGATTTTTTAAAAAGTAGAAGAACTGGGGGACCAATGTGGGGTGCTAACTTTCAACCTTTCCAAGAAGGAAATCATCTAAAAATGACTACAAAATACTATCAGCATCATTGCATAAATGATTATGGGCACTTTAACAGCAAACACTTAGGTAAGAAATGATCCCCAAATAAGATATAATTCCTATGTCAAGTGAAAGTAGCCTCTTGTAAAACACATTCCATCATCCTTATATTTTTTCTCTCTTTATTTCTTTTTTGGTCTCCAATCAGTTGAAAATGAGAACATGGATGTGCATTTTGGGGAATTACCAATAATTAAATCCAATTTATTTATGACTGGATGAATAGTTATTGAGTACCTGCTAAGTGCTAGGCACTGGGTCTTGGTGCTAGGGATACAGAGATTGAGAGTGTGTGTGCATGTGTGTGTGTATGCATATGGGCACATACACATATATAATATGTACACAGGTATATGCATATACATATATGTGTATATATCACTTCATAGAGCTTATAGTCAATTCATGCTCTGCATTTTACAAATAATTAAACTGAGGTCCAGGGAAATGTATGGGTTTTATTAAAGTTACACAACCACGAAACTTGTTAGGTTAATACTGTGTTAAAAAATTGAATATCTAGGATATGGTTACTGAACCCAAATACGTGTTTCCTTGGCAGCTCACTGAAATGGACTTTAGGATGTGAAATAAAGGGATAGATTTCCTAGCTGTTGGTTCAGTTCCTCTTTAGTTTTGATGCCTTACCTGTTATCCAAAAGAAGCCCTTTGAAATATTCAGGTATTCTTGACATTTTAACAAAACATTGAATTGCTTAGAGCCCATAAATTGGAAGTTGTGCAAAAGGCAGCGTGTGATTTTTTTAAAATGTGCCTTATTGGGTAGTAACAAGGAATGGAGAAAACACCTCATTCTTCAGAGGCATCATTTAAAAATACATAGTGCAGGTCAGATTGGATTAAGATGGCGGAATAGAAGGACTGGAACTCAACTTTTCTCCCGAAAAACAGCAAAACTACAGCCAAATGCCAAGCAGCCTTCAACCAACTGGACTGTAAACTTCCAAAAAAGATATTCTACTCCAGAAGACAAAGAGGAGACCACATCAAGAGGTAGGAGGGGCAATTACGCGATAGAAGCAACCCCATACCTCCTGGGTGGGAAGCCCCACAGACTGGAAATTAACTGCATCACAGAGACTTAGCTACAGGACTGAGAGTTCTGAGCCCCACGTCAAAACCCCATGCCTGGGGAGCAGGCACAGGGAGAAAGAGCCCCTGGAGCATCTAGCATTGAAGGCCAGCGGGGCTTGTGTGCAGGAGCTACACAGGATTGGGGGAAACAGAGACCCCATCCTTGAAAGGCACACACAGACTTTCATGTGCACTGGGTCCCAGAGCAAAGCAGTCTCCATAGGAATCCGGGTGGAACCTGATTGCAATTCTTGGAGGATCTCCTGGGAAAATAGGGGTGACTATGGCTTGTTGTGGGGGAAGGACATTGGAGATGAAGCTCTCGGGAACATTCATTAGCCTGCATTTCTCTGGAGGGGGCCATTTCTGGGAAAATCTGGTCCCTCCCATCAGTGGTGAGAAGCCCCAGGCCAAACAATAATCCTGGTGGGACCACAGCCCCACCCATAACTAAACAGGCTGCCTAAAGACCCCTCAGGCACACAGCCAGCCTCTAATCTCATCCAGAGACAAAGCCCCACCCATCAGCGGGCTAGGAATCAACCCCACCTACCAGTGGGCAGGCACCAATCCCTCCCATCGGGAAGCCTACAGCAAGCCCCGCCCATACCAGCTTTAGTCACAGGGGAGGCAAACGCCAGAACTAAGAGAGGCTACCACTCTATTGTTGGCAAAAAGGTTACCACACCAAAAACCTATAAAAATTGAAAAGACAGAAAACTCTAACCCAGATAAGGGAGAAAGAGAAAAGCCCAGAAAAACAGCTCAGTGATGAGGAGATTACCAGCCTCTCAGAAAGAGACTTTAGACTGTTGATGCTAAAGATGATGCAAGGCACTGGAAATAGACTGGAGGCAAAGATTGATCATTTACAGGAAACACTGAGCAGAGAAATACAAGCTGTAAAAATTAAACAAGAAGAGATGCAAAATACAATAACTGAAATAAAAAATTCCTTAGAAGCAGCCAACAATAGAATACAGGAGGCAGAAGAACAAATCAGCGAGGTGGAGGACAGATTAGTGGAAATCACTAATGCGGCAGAGAAAAGAGATAAAAGATTGAAAGGAAATGAACTGAGTCTCAGAGAACTCTGGGATACTGTTAAACGTACCAATATCTGTATTATAGGGGTGCCAGAGGGAGAAGAGAGAGAGAAGGGGACAGAAAAAATATTCGAGGAGATAATAGCCGAAAAATTCCCTAATATGGGAAAGGAACCACTCAGTCAAATTCAGGAAGCGCAACGAGTACCATATAAAATAAACCCAAGGAGGAACACCCTGAGACAAGTACTAATCAAAATGACCAAAATTAAAGACAAAGAGAAAATTTTGAAAGCAGCTAGGGGAAAGAAACAAATTACATACAAGGGAACCCCAATACGGTTATCAGCAGATTTCTCATCTGAAACTCTACAGGCCAGAAGGGAGTGGCATGATATACTTAATGTGATGAAAGGGAAAAACTTCCAACCAAGATTGCTTTACCCTGC